>JADANN010000084.1:0-128609 GCA_018806985.1 Angiostrongylus vasorum | reverse complement strand
AGAAAGCTGGTCGCTGCTTAAGCAGGGATGAAAGATCAGTCAGCGTTGTTGAATGCGTAGTCGAAAGGACGATGCTAGGAGTATCCTATTTAACACAAGCAAGGGAAGGGATCCGAAACTCTGACCTGCGTCAACGGCTAAAAAAAAATTATAGATGCCGTTCTGTAGGCCAAACTGTCGAAGGAAATGAGGAGCGGACACGTAATGTGTATGAACGATAACCGATGGACAAGAGCCGTTAGCGGCGGGATTACTCGGCATATTAAACACTGTGGAGGAAGACCTCCGACTCGATGTTCAGAGTTCTTCATGAAGAGCGCAAAAGAAAGATATGATGCTCAACCAGTCTCTAGAGCGAGCACAACCCACTAAGCTACTCTCGCACGAGAGAACGAAAAATGGAGGACTTACTGACACTGGCTCGAGTCACTCGACGATCAACGTGGTTATAGGTGATACGCGTGATGGCGGGCTACAGACATATATTCCCACCTCATAGACAGCTACTCCAGACGAGGCTTGTACATTTTGCAGGCCACTTCATCGTTATTCATCACAAGGCTGACTGATATGTGTTTCCCATGTAGACTTCGTTCTCAGTCTAGTTTCACTCTCAACTTCAAACAGCAGAATATTTTTTCGAAGATGTCAACAACGACTTTAAGCCCACGCTTTCTTTAATGGTAGAAAACACTACCCATGCCTCCTGTTTGTGTTGCAAAGTCTTCAGCTTAAATCAAATGACAACAAATATTTTAGATGCCTAATACAATGCTGCGAAATACACCGGTGTTCATTCCCCAGCAAAGCCACCTAATCGAAGAGGAGTCCGACCTCATCATCCAGAAGCACAAAAGCAGTAAACCAATGCGAGGAATCACAATCCTGGTGTGAAACCAGCTTAAAACATCGACGACAAAATAATCCACCCATGGCCCACACTGCTTTTGTATAAGCTTATCTTCTGACATACGCAGAACTATATGAAACTGAAGTGAAATTCAGAAATACACGTTGTGGCGAATCTGTTAAGAAACCCACCGCTGCACAGATTCGCGTCTACAAAAGGAGTTTCGCAATCAAACGAGTTAAGACGTACCACGATCGATTTCATGCTCATTTTCACTTTAGTAGTTTCCCATGCATATTTAAATAAATGAATGATTCATTTTCACGAATGGCTGATGTATAACTCGTTTGATAGACGTTCCAACGAAAACTCGAGAAACTCGCACCACTGTGTTTCTATCAGATTGTAGCCACGGGTAATCGTTAGCGCACTTGGAATTAGAGGAGGATTCGTCGCCTTGTCATTCTATTGCTGTCTTGCAAATATTTGTCGAATCTATTCACTGCTTAGGTGACCTTTTGGGGGCACTAAACACCTGTTGTACATCGAATTTCGGGGGGGGGGCAAGAAACAAACCATGATGGGCTAACTGCAAACCATTTATGAGATTGGATGTCCATCAATACTCGGCATTCATGCTTACACTTTGGAATTTAGCTAGTAGCTAACGGAAGCCGAGCCACTTAGTAACACTTCAAACGCCACTTCTCTGGCTGGGATAATGCTACATCTCACTTATGAGTATAATGTATCGTAGTCCAAATAAAAATAATTTTTCAAGTGTACCTACTTTGTTTGAGGTCCAGTAACTATGCATTTCTCCATTAACAATAGACGTTTTCCAAAGAGAACTAACCACAATGTGATGACCAACTATGGCCGAACATTAAAAAACACCCTGTAAACGCTCTCACGAAAAAGCAGTTTTCAGGAATTATTTCACCACCTCTCCTTTCTTAATCATTGTGTTTACATCACTTCTTTCAGTAGTTACTGTTATGCATTTCGTATCAATTGCAGAAATAACTTTATTTTTTTGTAGGACCATCACATTAATTATCCTGTACCTTCTCCACTAGATGTTTGTCAACGTTCACTAAGTGATGGATTCGTCTCACGAAATGTATTAGATGATTATGATATCAATATGATAAGCAAGTATATTAACATAGTCATCGTAGTGAAAATGTCCAGGAACTGGGCGAAGTCCTTCAAAGCTTGCAAGATAAGCTCAGATTACTTCATTTGTTTTATGCACTAACCTCTCTTGAGAACCCTTAGCTTCGATCCCGCTCAGGGCTCACCAGACCTGTAGTCCATCCGAGGTCGAGAAATTGGTGTCAGAGTTGTATAGGTAAAGCTTACTCTCTACATTCCGAGAGGAAACGCTGTAACTTGGCTGTGTTAGTAATGCAGTGAGGATTGACTCGACCAGCACTCTCCGACATACAAGATGAAATGAAAATCCTCAAGCAACAGCAGAAGCCACATGTAAAATTAAAAGACTTTCGTGGATGATCGATGCGAGGGAAAGAATGTGAGAAGGAAATGGGAGAAGTGTCGGGATCCGCACAGTAGACGTGAAGACAGGTCGTGTAAAAAACGATTCTCACCACATGATTTTGTTTCTTAAACTGATTTCATCCATGTCTGTCACAATGGTTGCCAAATAGTAGTGCAGTGATAAGGTGGAGTACAAAAAAACCCCTCTTCAGTGTACTATCATTTCCTTTCGGTCGAAACTCCTCAGCATGTCCACGAAGTAAATACAATACCCAGAACCAGGACCAGTTACTAGATCTAGGGCAAGAAAGGCAGCAGAACAAGTTGCAGCCGTCGTCGAGAAAATTGCCGAGGATAACACATATCGGAAACAATCGACGAGTCGATGATTTCCTCAGCGAGTTCTTCATGTAGTACATTTTATAAAACTCTTTAAAAGTCGAATAGATTTCGGCAGCATATTCGTGAGCTCATATCTGAACCGAACTAAGACTTGGTTTTCTTTAGTAGTTCTTAGGTCTATTTTCTTTCATACTATGTTGACCAAGAGAAATAGTTGTTTATGATCGCTTATTCAATCACTGCCTCTAGACTGACTGAAAATTAGTCGGTTTCCCCTTCGTGTTTTCCTCTTTTAGTGAATCTCTCACGTTGTCAAGTGGTTACTCCGTCAACGGCAACACATCGAAATCAACAGTTCATTAAACTAGTGTGTATGAACTTAGTCATATTGAACACTATGTACTCTCCCGTTGAGCGTCGCGCCTCGTCATCGTGAGCGATGTCGAAGAAGAACGGCATACGCTCGAAACATGCACAGAGCATGACGAGGTTAGTGATTGACTACAGTTTCATAGTTGCCACCTACTTGCCGAATCTATTTTGACGACTTCTCAATGAATTATTTTCCCCAGATAGTCTTTCGGCATGCTGGGCATATGATTTCTTGGGTAATGGCAACGTCCATTGGTAAGAACATCGTTGATAGCCGTGAGATTAGTGTGCTTAAGTGCATGACCAGTTGCAAAAAACCTAGCTTTGTTTAGATCGGGTCTACATTTCTCTTTGTTCTCTACTCACCCTTACCTGACTTTTTCGATGCGCAACCGAAATAGTTCATATTTTCAGGAGGTCGAGGGGAAGTCACTCGCAACTTAAGGCCGATATTTTGTTCACGAAAATAAAGTGTTGTACTCATGAGTAATGAAAATTTATTCCAAACAAAACATCTCACATATTTCAGAAAAATGTAAAGTTTTGTCTAAGTGGTTGAATCCGAAGTAGTGCCGACATTCCATACCAACATCATCGCGAAGATTTAGGGACTCGTGAAACGATATGTTATCGTTATAACTGTTTAGCTTTGTAATATCAAGTTGTAACATTGCAAAAATTTAATGTTAAAAAGGAAATACTATAACATTGGAAACTCCGTCATAAAGACAGAACCGGAAGTTGATCAGCAACAGCAGATTCCACTTGATTAACAACGCAGTCCTGTAGGAATTCTACTTCCCTAGAAGAAAATCTGGATTTATACGGCAAACATGACACGAGCAAAAAGTTTTGAACTGGAGACAACCAAGCTAGACCTATCGAGAAGTTAAGCTCATCGGGAACAGGCGCTAGTGTGTACTTCGTGTTCTTCCTCCCGTCAGGACATCCAAGATGGGGGCAAGAGAACAAGGCATTTTGAGCCATTATCCAGACAAGAGTGAGGGGAAGATTTTAGAAACAGTTGATTGAACGATATGAAGACTCTCGTATAATATAACAAGAGGTCTATAAAAAATATAAACAGTCGAAGAAAAAAATGGCATGCTGGTTAAAAAAACAACGGTCCAGTGGCAAGAAAGTTAGCACATTCAGTACAATTCCTAGTTTCTTGTGGCACATTCAGTAGAACACCTTGTTCTACTGAATGTGATACGCATTGGAGTCAATGTATGTCGACCGCTTCTCACATCAAAAAGCGTGCATTCTACTTCGCTTTTCGCTGCATAATTCGCCTTTCAATGCACTTTTTCACTGGTTTCCTACTATACTTCACGGACACCTTACGTTGTCCTGTGCACCCTCACATGTTTTTCAAAGACTTATAAATTCCATGCTTGATGAAGAAAAACTCATTCACTATCCGACTACTGACTTTTGGTACTCAATCTCTCATTACACTTGGAGTGTAATTTGACATAAATCGTTATGCACCTACTCACCTCATACTATAACTATAGCGTGTCACTGCGACCGCAAAGGAAAGAACAATCAGTAGCTTGGTAAGAATTGGATTTCATAGGCCTGAACTATGTCAGCGCAGTACCGATTGAGTTTCACTTTCTACTCCTAATGGAGATGAGTAAAAAAAACTGAAGAAGAGAACAGTGAGGATAAGGAGCCTCCCTACGATGAGTCAATGTAAAGGCAGCGAATGTAAGGGCAAAGATGAAAGTGCGGTTAATATGGAAGACAGTGTGGAAGATTAAGCATGCAACGAATGGGCAGAAATGTGATACCTTCTGACCATAAAACCATAGGTGACAGCCAATTTGAAGATGAGCAATGGTTCTGCTTGGATGCACTTAATCGAAGCTTTTCTATGAACTGTTGCGATTTTTTTCTGACTTCTTGTTCGATTTATTAACCAGGTTCTGTCGAATCTCAACCAAAGACAAGAGACAGATGTGAAAGGTTTCTAGCTAAGCAACAGCTGTTGAATTTGGCATAAAATGCGACATACGACGTACAAGACAAGCTCTACAAGGCGAGTCCACTTATCAGATTTGCAAGTAGAAACTATAGTAATCTACAGAGACCTGGTGTAGTAGTGATCACTGTCATTTAAAGGGACAGTCGAACAAGCCAATTAAATCGAGCAGGCAAAACCATAAGAGCTAATTATTTAAACTGGCAATGGCTAAATCTGCCCTGCAACAAACACGTGGTTGTTTGTTCCATGCTACGCCCAGGACTCACAAAGCCTTCTGTCCTTTCGGGGTTGGAACACTGGTACCAATCTTGTTAAAAAGGATAGCAGCATTAAAGTGATAAACCGATAGTCCACCGCAAGTCATTGTACAGGCCAAGCATGCATTTAATCATCTATGACGACACCACTTGATAAAGTCGAATGCATGGCGTATTCCTCAAAGACTCATCAACTTCGAAAGAGACATGAAAGGACAAGTGGGGCACCATCATGACGTTCTCGGAACATGAAGCGATGCTCAACACTATGTCATCAAAGCTGCAGATGATCGAAAACTATAACTAAGAGAAGCTGTTCATATTGATGTTAGTGAACAGATAGCATTCGACTCTGTGTACACCAGGAAATCAAGGAAGTGGCCCTATTTTTTTCTTCTTCGTAGTTAAATATGTTTCACTCCAGTATTAAAACGAATACCGAGCGAACGATTCGTTGCCGAAAAGATACTTTCCTGGGATCCACATCGTGACGAGAGCCTGCACACGCCTTTGCTAGATTAAGTCAGGACTCTCCTAATGGGGGGATCGAACTGCTCAGCCACCAATAGACCTGCCTCAGTACCCCGTACACTGAGTGCTACCCTCTGTAATGTCAGGAGGTGAACAGGCCGGAGAAAGCCCACAAAATTTGAGATTACGCAGGACTTCACTGGAACCGAATCTGATGAGCAGACGCGCGAAAAGCCATGGAGATTGTTTCTTCCTCCACACGTGTAATGCCTGAAATCTCCAGACGCCAATTTTCACGCCATTTTTTGAAATCGTAAATCGCATAAAAACTTCATGTGATTGCACTGCAAAAAACAAAAATCAGGAAGACCGACATACGCCAGCTAAACAACGGAACCCTTGTAATCCGCAGAAAAAATGTCGCTTTACAAAAAGTCGGTGGCGTAGACTTTGTTGCCCACCCCTCCGTCTTCTACTTACGCGTCGTATGAAGATCATAATCATCAATTGCTACTCACCCATCGATGCAGCTGATGAGAACGAATTAGATGTGTTCTACTATGGGTTGGAAGAAGCTAACAGCAATGATGAAGCGTGCTACTAATTTGTTGTCGGGAATTAGAACGCTGGAATAAGAAAGGCCCATGAGAACGAAAACAGGATCTGAAATTTTGGATCAGCAGAAAGGTATGAGAATGGAGCTAGTTTCGTAGGCCTCCTGTATTCAGTACATATCTTTCATGGAACCTCGCTTTTCAGAAGGAAAAAAGCCGCCGATGGAAACGGAAGTTTCCTAATGGTACGACCCATGCGAAGACCAACCATATTCTGACAATGAAAAGAGGACGCCTACTTCACGAACCACTAATTTAGTCATTTTGTACTGGTGCCGATCACCGCATTCTTCGCGCGAAGATTCGATTCAACCATGACCTGAAAATGAATTCATGTTATCGACAACGAGGGAAAAAGTCTAGCTGTACATGACGAGAACAAACTAAGTAAAATCCTCTCCAAACGTGACTGACAGGTTAAGAAAGACCTGATCAGACATTACGAACAGATTGTCCAAGGACTGAATAGCTGTACGGAATTCGTCCCACTTCCCCATGCAAGAGGATCGGATAGCATCTCCATTACCACTGGAGGGCTGCTCGAGAAGGGAAAGAAACTGAAGCTCGATCCTACTGGACACGTTTGACATGACTAGTCATAAATGCCAGATATAAAAGAGATTTGCAAAAAGGTCTACATCGGTAAAAACAGAAGAAAGTACTAGAAGCAGCAAAGAAAAGAAGCAGCCTGAAGAAACGTTGTCACGTCTTGTGTAATCATAACGTTGCGCTATATGCCCTGATAAGCGAAGATGGGCTGAGTAAAACTTTCTGCCATTGTATAGAATTGTTAATCAAAAAGTTCTTCACCAAGCTTTTCCGTTCTACATTTTCTATCCCATCCTGGACCCTAAAATCCCTGCTGGAGAAAAATCACCTAAATTCTTCTGTCCGAATTTTGAGTCGCAATAGAAAGCATGAAGACAGGCACGGCTCCAGAACAAGATAATATCACCGCTGATTTCCTTAGAGCTGGAAGCCACAATTTACAGGTACTTTTCGCAAACCATGTGACAACTTACCTCAAAAAGGAAAAAATCCCAGACCAGTGGAGGACGTCGCAAACGGTCATCCTGCTCAAGAAAGGAGACCGAAGGAATTTTCGTGACTATCGTCCGATATGCTTGTTGAGCGTACTCTAAAGCTTTTCACGAAGAATATCCTCTCATGCATATCAAGGATTTTTGATGAGGAGCAACCAGTCGAGCAAGCAGGAATTCGAAAAGGATTTCCAAGGTCATCGAAGTTTGTTGGAAACACCACCTGCCTCTAGTCCCTAACCTTTGTCGACTATGAAAAAAGCGTTTCACAGTACCGAAACGGATGAAATCATATCAGCGCTTGTCGACCAACGAGTGGGTCCATACTACATATGAACTCTGACTGTTAACGGAACTGCACTACGAGAAAACAGCTTTTCCATCGACTTCTTACCATACCCCATAGGAAAAGGGATTCGAAAGGGCGACACAATATCGCCGAAGGTGTTCAGTGCCGCACTGTAGCGGAAAATGAAGCCACTCGATTGGGTGAGAAAAGCATACGTATTAATGGAATATTTCTATATCAAACATTTATTTCGCCGATGACAGGGTCATCTTCTTAAGAAATACGACCGAAACAAAGGCGGTGATCAACGAGCTCAAGGAAGCGGGGAAAAAAATCGGACTATGCATAAATCGAAAGAAGACCCAGTTCATGAAAAACCCATGGTGTGAAGGCAAAAAAATTGAACTCGATGACTCTCTCACTGCAGAGACCACCTCGTACGTACACCTTGGGCGATGAATGAACACAGAAAAGAACATGAAGGAGGAACTAGACCGAAGAAGGAAAGCAGCTTAAGCCGCATCCGGGTCTTTCAAAGAAGCCACCGACCAACTGAAGGACCCAGAAATCCGCGCTCACCTTTTTGACTCAACGGTCCTCGTAGCGCTTTGTTATCCTGCAGAGACGTCGACTGACACTTCAACCACGTCAACAACACTCCATACCACGCATAGAGCGTTCGAGCGATGTCTTCTGAAATTTAACCGGCCGGCACACTCAATATCAAGCCGGCATTCGAAGCTCTGATCTTCGAAATCTGTCACATCTTCGAGGGACCCCACGAGAATGCAAACGTCTCCTAGGACGTCCACTTACACTTTGGGCGGACGTCTGCGCAAAAAAAATTGTTCAGCTCTACCCGCAGCTGCAGTTATTTTACAGATCACGGTATGAGACTCGCACGCGTTACTATGCTCAAACAAAACCACCACTGTGGAAAACGATTGCGAGGAAAAGAAACGAATGGCAAATGTGATGAGGCCCACACAACTCGTGAGGACGGATAATCTAAGCATGCAAGTATAGTCGAATCCAACATCGAATCTTACGGCGTCATTGGATGACGCCATAACACAACTAATGACATGGACGAGGCGCTGAGATCCGCGCGACATGTGAAGCAGGGTTACCCAAGTACCTAAGCAAGCAGCATTTCCACGAACCTGCGTCAAAAAAATGATGTTCACAGGTTTGTCAAAATATCCATAGTCCATATTTACCGCTGACATTTATTCAATTGCTGCTCTTCCAATCTACATTATGCCAGTAGTTTCACTAGACGGGCAAGCCGAACAAGAACGTAACGTTTTCTGTTAAGATGGAAAATCATGACAACAACGGAATTATAGTGAAGTGAGATCATTTGAAAATTACTTGGGACAGAATTCGGTTGATGAGAGAGACTATCGTTTCAGCTGAATACGTCGACGGAAACCACTTACTTTTCCTGGAGCTAATAATCCCTGTTTCTGGTTTCGAATGCTCGTCATTGCATTGTTGTTTCCTTACTGTTTTCATTCGATGTCTCCAACAATTACCACGAAGACGCATTTCACTGTTATCATCGCGCCATCTGCACGAAATATATGAGTGAGGCGTCTCTGTTTTTTTTTCTTGCTGATTCATGGCTTCTGTGATTCGCAAAAATGAAACAGAACTTACCAAAAAAAGTGCAAAATTAAAGTTTTTTCTTGTTTAAATGCCTTCACTTTGGAAAAATTCATGGTCTTTTGAAGAAAAGCGTGGCACAGTTCCAGGCAACGGTTTTCTGCTCCTCGATGATATTCCGCCAATTACTAAAACACTATTTTATAGCTGTTTCACATCCACTACACCACTTAACTAAAAGCTGAAGAAACATAAAGAAATTAGTCTTGATTTATTCCCTAAGGATGCACCGTCTAATTGACACCATTCGTATAGAATCACCGACGGCTCAATGCATGTTTGATTTATAAAATGAGTTATAGAGGCTTATCGACCTATTTCATCTGTCTTTTCCACAACATAAAAACGGTCCGTGGCTGAGGACGACTCGACGTAAGTATAGTCATTCACAAAAGGGCAGAGCTGGGTTACATTACTTCATTTCCCCATTCCCTTCTTTACTCGGTACTACCTCATGCGACTATTGCGAAGACCCTCACTGAAAAAACAAGTAACTGTTGTAGGCAGGAAACTTCGCTTATCGTAGCTCTAGAGAAGGAAATACCTTCGAAATGCTTGTCATGATAAGGACTTGCGACAACCTCGTGTAACCTTGTCAATTAACCAGAAAAAATCACTATTCACCTCAGGGTTCAATGACAATTGGAATTGAAAGATTTCTCATATTTTTTGTTTCTATGCGGTTAAATGGGATCGTACCTTGGAGGTGCTCACGGGCGTTGGGCTGCGATGTACAGTAGGGTGATTCATTTACTTATCAGGGTCTCCCAAGCTGAAAAGGAGTTCGACGTTTTCATCAGGAAGCCCAGCTAAGAGTAAACCAATACCAGGATCCGCCACCGTCCAGGAATTAAGTCTCGTGGTGGTAAATCTCCTTCTGATCCACAAAGCCGGCGACTGCCAGTGGTGGTAAAGACCAGGAGCAGAACTTGGCTAGGCTGACCTCGAGACTCCAGGGAACCACAATGGCTAGACCAGCAAAACACCCAAATTTCGCTAGCGTCCGCAGAATCAGTGATGGCTGGCCATCCAAGTGTCCAAGTATCCAGCTATGCGGATAAATAAGACGCATGCCGCGAAGTGGTCAAAGGTGTTTTGCATTACACGTGGAATCGAGCACCGCGCACAAGGCTCACCAAGCCTTCCATCAATTCGAGTTCAGCAAATTGGCACCGGGCTAGTTTAGGAAAATATCAACAGTGGTTTGATACGTCGGTAGGCCACCGCGAGTCATTGTAAAGGCCAGATATACATTCAGTCACTTCTAATGATGCTTAGTGATGCACACGGCGCATCCTTTAAGGATTGATCGACGTCGGGAGCTTCATCCTTTTTTACCCTTTGTGTGAACAAATAAAGAAAAAAAGCACTTAGAGGTGAATGTCCTTTTCTAACTATACTTTCTTTTTTGAAGACAGTCTTAATTGGAAAGTGAAGTTGGCAGCTTTTTTTAAATGGTTTGGAGGCACCTCGTAGCGCTATCCGTTCATTATACAGTTCCCCCATTCAATTCATGCAGGCACAACCTGTCGAGTCCCCGCAAATTTTTTTCGCGAGCGTTAAAAACAGCAGTTCTTTGTTGTCTTTTCATAAGAGAAACTGATACTTCTTGGGTCGACGGTTTTCCTGTTGCAAGCTTAACGTCTGATTTGATCCATTCTCTAACAACTGTTGTTCAACGGTCTTCGTCCTCTAGCCGCATCGCCACCAATGACAATCGTTATGTTTTCAGCTCCCTAGTAGATACGTTAGTGTCCCAATCATGGATCGTCGACTGAAGTCGAAACATGCCAGATTTATTCTTTTTAATTCTGTAGTGTTTTATACTGCTGGCATCACCTTTTTAATAGTGTAATAGAGGCATCGCGATAAAGCTCGTTTTAGTACGTATTGTTTTTTGAGGTCCAACTGAGAGCCCTCCTTTGTAATTGGCGTAGTAATAATTGAGCTCTGCCTAGCTAGTGCCACATATTTGTTATAAAAACGATCTCACCAGTGAAGCAAGGATGACGAAGCTGACGGCCTTTGGCTTTCACTAGTATGTAATTCATGTCCAGTTTCTGCGTGATGATTTCAAAGTTGGCATCGAATATTTTTGGTGATTTTTAGATAGCTGATGGGGCTCGCTTCGAATGGGGAAGTTGAAGGATAAGAAATAAAGCGCTTAATGACGATCAAACTGTGAGAGTTTGTCCTGCATTCGATTTTATTACGTATCATCAAGCTGACGGGGTATATATATGGCCAATACAGTGGATTGTGGTAGACCACCGATATATCAGTTCAGTTCTGCTATCCTTCCGGACAAGTCTGGCACCATTTTGTCGATACCTGAGCGAGAAAACGTTCGTTTGAACGAGGACGTGAGATCAAACCAGTGGCCGATCCAGTTCAGTCTCCATTGCAAGAAGACCTCCAATCATTGCGATACATTATTCATTATGGTTGTAAAACTGGTGTGCAACTTATGAAGATCCTTTACGCATTCAAAGGAGATGCCTTAATCTGCCAACGATTCCACGATGACTCTCCTCGCAATGAGAGTTCCTCGCTAACTGGCAGATGTTGACGCGCATAAGCTCCGTTATACCTCAGTTATTTTTAACAGTTACCGTTTGAGATAATGATGGATTCGAAGTCCACCGCAGGTTCCGAATTTTGCACGCATCTCAACATTCTCACAGTTGTATTTTACAGCTTGCTCTGCCACGAAGAAAGAATAGGCAGTAAATAAATGAAAGCTGCAAGGTCGTGAATTCCTTTCCGGATGTTAGCAGCTTCAGCTGGCACTGCAACTCTTCGCTGTTTATAGTCGAGTATCACTGTTCAGATAGGGAGCTCCACAAATTCAGACATAAGTTTGTAGAGACAGTGTTGGTAAGTTCCACAAAAGGATTTCGCATTACAAAGCTAATTCCGAAGTTATCTTTTAACAATCGGCAAAGAAGAAACAGGTCATATTGGTGTTCCCTCCTTTCGTTAGTGGCTTACCGCCTCATCGTTCATTTTGTTTTAGTGCCTACTTTCTGACTGATACGATCGAATCGAGGACATCTGGTTTCATGATGGTCTGATTTCACGAAAGAATGCGATAGTAGCATTTCGTGAACTAAAAATGAAATTAACATTAATGGATTGTGCAGAGCTACTACTTTTAGAAATCGCTAAGTTAGTATGAAAGCTGGTAATACTTGAGCTGGATTTGCACAGTTCATGTCTTGTGACTAGAAAGAAGACGTAACCAGAGGTTCGCGTGCATTCATTAGCCGTTCTACGGTGATAACGAGCGTGTAGTTAAACATAATTACCCGATCCTACTTCTCCATTGGTTGTGTTCCTGTAACTACGTACCATTCCAATGTAGTATTTGATGAGGCTTGAAGCTTAGTTCGGTACCAAATATGAAAAAAGGTTCTGGATTATGGTCATGGGGAAATTAAGAGAGCGAAGCGGTGAGTTATATGTTTTGATTTCTCATGTGGTATCACCAACTTTTTCGAGTACCATATGTTTTTTTTGCGTTTTCCATTCATTTCTCATTTAGTCGGTAAACAGTTCGATTCTAGTAGCTTCACCAACAATTTCAACACCTTGGAGCGTCCTTGAGTAATCGGTTAAGCGTACATCCGCACCAACGAAAAATGTCTGTGATCCTATTACTTGAATATCCCTTGTACCGAATGGATATCGACAAGTCCACTACACCTAACCTCACACTCATATCGAAACATCTTTACATTTGCACAGTCGCATCTTACACATCTAACTTAGGCTTTCGTTAATTAAAAAGCCGTTGCAAAGACTGTGTTAGCCTCTAATGATGAGATTTAAACTTCCTTTTTCTTCATCAGTTACTCACTACTAAACACTAAAAAACTCGGCCCTTTTGGATGTTATGAATTCCACCAGAACTCGTACACTTTTCGTTTCCTCATGCGTGTTTGACGCAGTGGTTAGAGAAGCCCTACAAGTACATACGAGTTCGAAAGCACGCGTCAGGTTCTTCCCCGCGCCTTCAATCCCCGCGTTCGGCAATTTGTACCAGACTTGTCTGGGAGGATAGCAACTTTCGACACATCGATAGGCCACCGTGAGTCATTGTAAAGGCCAGATATGCATTCAATCACCTCCAAACGATGCTTAAAGAAGTCAAATTGATGGCGCATCCCTCAGAGATTGATCAACGAAAAAAACATCATCTTTTATCCTTTATGAGATGTGACGTCTGCGACTGCCACCTTGTGATCGCTAGCTCACCGTCCACCTGTGTATGCAGTAGGCTGACGTAACCTACAAATAAGTTGGTCGGTCTTACATAACCTTTGTAGGAGACATGAACATTTTGAAGATTTACGCGAAGGAGATGGCGCTAATAAAATATTGTGGCATGTTATAGACATATTATGCGAAGTACTCTGAATGGAATCTTACTTAATAAGTAAGTTCCACTTTCTCGGTTCTGAAATAACCGTATCTCATGTAGTTAATATTATCGAAGTCATCCACAGACGGGTGCAAAGTAGAGAATGAATCGCCGAATTTGACAGGATTTCCTCCTGCACAAGAGGAGAACAACAATTCCAGCGTTGGTCTACTCGTAGTTATGCTTCCATTAGAAACTTTTTAACAAACGGTAGATGGATGGAATTAAATTTGTTTATGAGAGGTGCTGCTGTGTTTGACGGCACAACACACACACCGTCGTATGTGTATTCATGTAAAAAAATGGGTATTTCGATGCGCTCCTGTATTTTTTCACATTTTCACTTTTATTTTCCCGGTCAATTCTCCTTTGAATGATTAACAGCTCCCAGATTTACGCTTATAGATACATCCGTCTTCTAGAATTCAACTCATGGTTTCTTCTCTTTGAAATTGGAAGTGAATTGTCTGGGTTGTTTCAGTGTCATGCATATTTTTTATTAAATTTGAAAAGTTAGGTCCCAAAGGTAGGGATTTCCAGGAAGGAGAGTGTTGAAAAGAAGAACACATAATTTTTAGGGTCGTAAAGAACGATCACCTACCATGTGCAATTTCATTAACCACAGCGGACGGTGACAATATCCTCTGCCATCCTTGCCTGAAATGCTAACCAGCCAGGTTATCGCCGCTCACTCAAATGACGCAACGAGCATGACGGTATTGTATTTGTGATTTTCCTTTTTTCTATTTTTGATGACAAGGTAGCACAAGTAGGCTGCTGGGCTTTTCTTTCACATTTTTGCTTGTTAGCTTAGATGCTTGGATGGCCCGTCTTCAGTGCTAGAGCAGGCCCAACCACAATTTCCTTTCGCAACCCTCTCACTGTAGCGTCGTCAATGGTGGTGGTCTGCTTCGAACATGTTGACACTTTCGAGCTCCATTTCGTTGATCTGAGAACATTTCCGTCTAGAAAGTTACGAAAGTGTATACATATATATATATATATATATATATATATATACATATATACATATATACATATATACATATATATTTGAACTTGGTATTTGAATGCGCCGTCCTCACTGATTGTGCAAGCCCCAGCATAATCTCCATCTTTCCGCAGTTCTGTTGGTTTAGCCATTGTGGTTCCTTGGAGTCTCGATTTGAGCCAGGCCAAAATATGCTGCAGGTCACCAACAGAGGCAGTCACAGCGTTTGTGGATAAGAGGGAGATTTTGCCACTACGCGACTAGTTTGGTACCAGGACGGTGACAGATCCTGATATTATTTTACTCTTTGCTGGGCTTTCTGATGTAAAAAGACGGACTCGTTCTTAGCATGGGAGACCCTGCCGGGAGATTAGTCTTTCCGATGTAAATCGAATCCCTACACCCAGGAACATCTCGCTCCCCCAGCCACGATGAGGCTGTAAACCACTGGGAGAATATACATATGTATATATATATATATATATACACATATATACATATATATGTATATATGTATAGGGCATATATGAGGGTATAGGGTATATAGGGTGTATATAAAAGGATAAACGACAAAGCTCTCGGCGTTGATCAATCCCTAAGGGGTCCGGCATGTATTTGACTTCATTAAGTATCGTTTGGAAGTGATTGAATTCATATCTGGCCTTTACAGTGACTCGCGGTGGTCTACCGATGTATCGAGCCAGTGCTGCTATCCTCCCTGACAAGTCTGCTCCCAATTTGCCGAGCTCGGAGCGATGGAAGGCTCGGTGGGCCATGGGCGCCGGGATCGATTCCACGTGCGTGTCGCGGTGGCACCTCCAACCACTGCGCCACACACGCCCCCTATATGCATATATATACATATATGCAACATACACCACGTGTGTATGTGTGTGTATGTATTACATTTATATATGTCTATATACATGTGCTCCATATACTTCACGTGTGCATGTGGCGTTTATAAATGTGTGTATATAATGCAAACAAGTAAATAAGTCGTGACGAACGTGTTTCACAAGAAAACTGGAGAATGGTCCTGACGTGTCGTATCGTACCCAATGTCCTGCAGATCTAGCGCGCGTTCGTGGGTTTGATATCATCCGGTAGCTTTCGAACAAGCAGGTGTTTTTTTTTGCCACGGAACTCGAATCGTGTATCCGCTAGTATCATTTTCGATGGCTTTTTGTCTTATTTCTCCAATAAATAACCATCTGACCTTACACGAGTATCGCAATGTTTTCAAAGTCATTTAAAATGTGACATTTCGATATTCGCGCAATCTTTCCGAGTATCCACCTGTTACTAACTTCCCTTAGCCAGTAATTAACCTTGAATTGTTTATTTCGTAGTGTCTGTTTTTTAAAGTGTTTTCAATATCTGTCTAGCCCAGATCTGCCGATGTTTGCCGCTTTTTTTCGATGACATCATTCATTGTAGTTAGTGACATGGCTTCGTTCCCCTTCCTTTAAAGTTCTGTCCAAAGTCTTATAAGTCCAGTAAAGTGAAATTGTTCTTGAGAATAGCTGTAGCTGTTGGAATTCATTGTTTTACAGGTCCACATCCATTCGTTAGTTCGTAATTTGCTGTATGGTTCGTTCAGGATTTACCAAAGTGCCAGACTGTCAGGAGCGACAAGTATGGATCAAATTACGTCTCTTCCTCACCAGGACGAGCAGGATGTCATTTATCATCTCGTCAACTTCGGTCAGTCTCCTTCTCATTCTATAGTAGCTTTTGGAACTGAATCATAATAGATTCCTTTGCAACGTACGGTCGATCTGTGTCGTGTCTCGTTCGCAAATATGTTTTAAACCCCCAGTGTTCCACTTTTTTTATTCACTGCTTACTACAATTTTTTTTCCTTTCTTTCACGGCAGGGTATTTTGTGTGATACAACCACAATGATGCTAAGATATCCTCAAAACTGCGGACCGCAGGTGTTTGCGGTGGGGATCGAATGCGTTGTTACCTTTTCCGGGAGCTAACGCGTTCACCACCACACCATGCGGATGCTTCGTTTTGCCTGTCTCTTATGTATTTTTTTTATATTGTTTATCAAAGCTGGTATATTCTTAAGATTGGCTTTGCGTTCATCCAAGGCAGAATCAAAAGAACATGTTCAGTACAATGTTTCCTCTTTCATTTATGCTTTTTTCACTTTTGAAGATTGTTCAGTTTCGAAAAAGATGAACAGTCCGCATTTTCTTTCTGTTTTCTTATGAACTTTTCTATGGGCTCACGGAGTTTAAAAAGTTTTTCAAGTGAAAACTCCGGCTTCGAATGATGCCGATATAAAGAAGAAAGAAGAGTCTATAATGGAACTTGGCCGCATTCTTGTGAGGAATAAACAAACTCAGGAACTAAGAAAAGTTCGTTTACCTTTCAAAAATTTTCATTTGCTAAGCAATCTTCCTTTTATCAAGAAGTAGTTTGCACTAGTGTTGCTTTTACCGTCGTCTTACAGATGATTGAGGAGACTCGTCCGTTCTTGGCGTCACTGGGAATAGCAAAGGCTGCAAAATTACTTC
Organism: Angiostrongylus vasorum; assembly: GCA_018806985.1. Classification (NCBI taxonomy): domain Eukaryota; kingdom Metazoa; phylum Nematoda; class Chromadorea; order Rhabditida; family Metastrongylidae; genus Angiostrongylus; species Angiostrongylus vasorum. Next base: position 111,265 of record JADANN010000084.1, on the reverse strand, counting down.
GGAATCTGGTGGATCTCTGCCTCATGACTGACGACCAAGATGGAGACATAAAGGTTTTCCTGGATTTAAATGCTCTTGCTAATTGAGGCGTTCTTAAGTGCGAACAGTAACAGTTTGGGTTTGACCAGAATGTGAGAGTTTGCGTTGAAGCCATTTCAGATCGGACTGGTACGTGAATGCATCCAGTGGGCCATCGATCATAATCGAACATTTCTTCGTCAGACACTTGAAGCTCGTCTGATTCGGTTGTTCAACAATCTTTGCCGACATACAGAGGCCATTTCACTTGGTTAACGCCATTTATTTAACCAGTTTTTTTAGTTCTAGGTTTACAATAACAAATACTTTATTTCATTTTGCTTTAGCTCGCTTTCAATTCACTCTGGAACCAATTTCCTTTCGCTCTGCTGTTTCCTAATTTTCATTTCGCTATAACGTAGTCCACTTTTCGAGAAGCAGTAGAATTAATCAGCAATTGCAGCCACATAGTTTTCGACCCAGTTTTTCGATGAATAGACTAAGCAATACAATTGTAGGTAAGAAGTTTCTTTAGCTGCTAATCTAATTCATGAACTGAAAAAGCTGGACGACAAAGATGTGCTGATGGAAGTGGAACTGGAAGAGAGCAAGGCATTTCATCAACTTCGGAACATCGATAAAGCTCGAAGCTCCGTAACCGCAGCGCGGGATCATTGCAAATTCCATGTATGTACCACCTAAGATGCAGGCGAGTGTCTTTTTTTTTCCCTACACGAAATCTGATGAGAGTTGTTCTAAGTTGAAGCCTGACACAGGTTGAAACGTCCGAGCGACGTCAACTAGTACAAATATGACTATCTCTACAGTCACTTGTTTTAGTATGCAAAAGCTTCTCATTTTAGTTATTTGTATTCAGTCGCTATCTTATCCAGCACATATGTATGATGTGTGAACCGACAGAATCCTGTTATAATGTTAACTTTTTAAATTCGTCGTTTTCCCTCTCAGCAATCGCGAGGTTGTTAAGCATCATACGTTTAATTCCATACAATAATACACATACAACACAACCGTGGCTGACGTTTCGGCGGTATCGCCTTCTTCAGAGCCGTTTCTATATGCCTTCCACTGAGGAAGAGCCGGTGATCAGAGTCGCATCTGGTTGATGACTGCACCTCCCCACACAGCGATCGATGCGAAGGTAGGGGCGAAATCACGTGTGATCTCGAGGCATTCCTCCCTGCTATTCATTCTAGGGTTTTTGGCATTTATCCAAAAAAGCCTCGAGAAGCTTGCGCGCGGGTGTTTTGGTATCCTGTGCTAGGATAGTGACTTTTATATCAAAATCGTCTCCGCTATGCTTTTTGTGTCCTATGCGTCCCTAGTGGGTTGCTTAGTCTTGCTTTTCGTTTGGCATCTAAGTGTTCTTTTGAAGAAGGCGATACTGCCGAAGCGTCAGCCACGGTTGTGTTGTATGGGTATTATTGTATGGAAGTAAACGTATGCTGTTTAACAATCTTCCAATGCCGAGGTTAATAGAAAGTCGATCCTGGGAACTGTCAACTTTTACTTACTACCTATTGCACTTCTTCATCACTGTAGGGTATTATGAATGATTAAACCATAATGTTATTGAGATATATGCAACAAGTAAAGCAGTAATAAAGCAGTAAGTGAAAGGCTAATATTGTGATTTCGACTACAGCCTTGTTCATTGCCGATTTGAGCTGCCCAAATCAATCCGGTGACAGGTGACTGCTGATGGCATTGATCGATAGTAAACTTGCAGTGAGACAGGCGAAACGAATGAGCCGCGTGATGTGGTGGTGAACGCGTTAGCCTCCGGAAAAGGTAAGAGCGCGTTGATCTCCCACCGCAGATACCTGCGGTCCGGACTTTTACAAATATCTCAGCATCATTGGTGGTAGAAACCCGTTATTTCGAATTAAATTCGGCTGTTGTCCTTCGTCTCTTCAGCTATAAAAAACCTGTCTTATAAATTGCCCATTGACTGTATTTAGTGTTAGCCTGCACGGAGCCAGTGATCCGTGAATTTTTGCTATAACCTATGTCAACCATCTCAACTTTTCCTGTTTTTTTGGAGCATCTGTTGTGCGAACATATGTGAATAAACTTGGGCAGTGAACTACGTAATCGACGTTTTGAAAATATGGCAACCGATCCATGCGTTCGCTTGACAGTAATGAGCCGTATGTACATAAACTACATAGAAGAAATTGTATAACCGAAGTTTTGTGCTGTAGAGAAGGAGAACTCCTCGTTTTCCTTGAAAGTGCTAACTTTTTTGCCTTCCAAAAAAGTTGAGTTGTAGTTAGGGTAAAACTGGCCAATAAGAGAAATTGATTATGTCTCTAAAGCGATAAGACGAAATGCCTTTAATAAGGCCGTTGAGATCTCGAATATTCAACTAAAGTAGTTGTCGAAAACAGTAAAGATATCTTAGCAGCCTCTAGATTCTTATCGGCCGAAATAATATTTTTGTTAGTTAACAGAGCTGTCCGAAGGAGAAATTTGTAAAAATGCACTGAAAACAGGTTTTCTTGAGCAAGTTAGCTGCATTACATATGCCTTGGTGAAGCAATGGATTGAACACGAAAGGTGTAGCTAGAAAAGAGACTACTGCATGAATAGCGTTGATTGATTTGAGTTCAGAAGGTAATGTTACAACTGTATTAAAATTATTATGAGGGCATTTTGCAGCGTTTGCCGTGCTAGCACATTTCCAGAAGTACAGGGTGCGCATTGAAGTATGTCGTAGCGCATTTAGGTTGCATAGGTGTAAATAACTTTGTCAACAATCCTTCCGTAGTCGTGAAGTGTCTTAGTCTATTTTCGTAAGAAGCAAAGGTTTAAATTTTGCTTTGTTGTGTTGTCACTCCTTAGTTTGCGCAGTTTACTTAATTTGGAGACTTATTTGTCCTTATATATTTTTTTTCGTTCAGGCTGCGCTCGATCTGCAATCAGGCATCCTTAATGCGGCAGATCAGACAGACTTTTCAACAGCGTTTTCATACTTTTATGAAGCGTTTAAAGGTTATGATTTCGCTGAGGAGGAAAAAACTTGCGTTGTTATCACTGAAATATATGGTTCTTTGCAAGGTTTGTCTTTCTGTTGATTGACGAGAACAGTCTACGTCGTTCACGTACTAAAAAAATTTCCTTCAGGTTTTCTACTTCTTCAATACCTTTTAGATAATATGGAGTTTTTCAGCTTTTATATTCCTTACATATTTTAGATAATGATGGACGTACCAGACGATGTTAATAAGCTGCTATCGGGTAAACTCGAGTCGAAATATTCTGGATCTGATTTGGACGCGGTAAGGGCTGTTGCTGCAGCTGTTAAAGCGAGAAGTCTTGCAGATTTCAATGCGGCATTTGATGCTTACCCACAAGAGCTTCAAGTGTGTCATTTTCGTTTTCGTATTTCTTGGTGACTATGATAAATATGATTAGAACTTCCGTTTCAGAAGGATCCTGTCGTCCGCGAACACTTTAATTGGCTTAGTGAACGCATGCTCGAAAAAAGATTTGAATCGTATAATTCTGGCATATTCAACTGTGGAAATCGATCACATTGCTGCTTGTGTCGGTATGGATCGCAAAAAAGGTTAGTGTAATTATGATAACCAGGAGATATAGATTGGAGAATCCCATTAAAATTTGTTAAGGACGCAGTATGCATTTATACCGTTTACGGGACAGGGAATCAAATACGTATTTCACAACAATGACCTAAGGGGGAGGTAATTTATAGATGAATTAAGCGACAGTATCCTCTTCCACCAAATGTACCAGTCTGCAACTTTGAAGGCAGGGACTTTCACTAGACGTAGACGCTATTTCGAGCGCAAATGAGAATACGCATCGCAGGGCACCTCTAGCTATTGCGGTACACATAACCCATGAAGAGAGGAAGGCAATCTGTTTGTTTTTTTAACTAAGTAAGCTTTTTTCGAGATGTATTCTGGTAAGAAAGAAAAGTGCAATATTGTAGTTCTTCGTTCGTAGTTTTTAGGTTGAGAAAAAAGTTGGCACAAATGATTCTGGATCAGAAGCTGAGCGGATCACTGAACCAAGAAGACGGAACGCTAACAATTCACGGTTCATCATCTCCTGACGATACTTGCGAAATTGCTTTGAGCACGATTCATGCTATGGATGAAATAGTTGATGCGTTGAGTGAACGCGCCAGAAAATTGTGGTAAGCCGACGAATGTACAGATCTAATCATCATTTGTCTTTCTGTGAATTGGGTTATCTTCAATCTCTTTTTCTCCAACTTTTGAAACCTCACCATCCACACTACGTCCGCAGAAAATCCTTTCTAATGGTCAGCGTTGTAAGTGTTTAAACAACATGATGAGTTCTTTATCTCCTTTCATATATTTGTTCCAGTGTCGGAGAAAAAACCTGGCAGCATATTTGAGAGTGCGCACAGTTCAGTGTTACACTGATGTTCAGGCACTCTTCTTCATTTCAGTGTGCCAAATGTGCTTCCTGATTTCTATATATTTCGTCGCCCAAATGCTGCTGTGATTAATGTAGTTCAGTGTAATAAATTCTGTGAATATTTAAGCTATTTATGAACATGTTCTTTCGTTTTAGATACCTGGCAGCTACTGGCTCTCAGTATGTTATTTTGGGGGGTAAACATAAACTGTTTGTCAATGATTAGCAAGCTAGTAGATTGTTGGAATGTTTTTCTGAAAATTCAGGTAAGTATATTAAAATAAATGGATGAAGCTCACGGCGATGATCAATCACTGAGGAAGGTGCCATGCATCCGATTTCATTAAGCTTCTTTGAAGGTGACTGAATGCTTATCTGGAATTTATAATGACTCGCGGTGGCCTACAGATGTATCGACCCTGTGGAGCTATTCTTCCAGACAAGTCTGGTACCAATTTGCCAACCCTCAGAAGGATGGAAGGCTTGGGGGGGCCATGGGTGCGGGGATCAATTCCTCGTGTGTCCATCAGGGCGCCTCGGACCACTGCGCCACACGCGGCCCTCATAAATATGTTAGTGCATGAAATGTTCCGCTGCTACATTCTCAGTGCTATTTGTATTTTTGGGTACCTTGCTCTGTGTAGACTAATGTATAGCTGTTTTAATATCTTAGTCGTAGTTATACTGGAAGATCTTGTACAATCTTAGCTCGACTCGACAGTATAAAAGTCGAACACGTATTTTTTTACAGGAATCCGTGCTTATGTAAAAATCTAGTGTGGAAGCTTCCTAGTTCTTTTCTTACCCATGTTGTGGTTGATTGGCTTGCCCCATCAAGTCGTATAGGCATATTTGATACCTAGCCAGCGCTGCTGTGGGACCATCTCATGGTTTGGGAAATGATCTTTTAAATGTTTTGGGAACAACTATCAACTATGTGCTTTGCTACACTTTTCGAGCGTACAGGTAAAGCGCAATTATTAGAAACTAATAGAAACCCAAGCTGTGCGATTTGATGCTTTTACCGGATTGACTTGCACGATATAATTCGCACACGTGCAACCCTACTGGCACACGTCTGCATGGAAAGCTGTGCGAAGAAGTTATATGTACATTACAGCAGTGATATTATTAATCCGCTGAATCTAATTCCACGTCTTAGAAAGTATATCGCAATCTTTGCTTTCCTCACTTTCTGGGCTCGGGATACGTGACGACTAAATGGCTGGTAGCCTCTGACAAATTAGTTTATCCGAACGACCGGGGAGGAAGTACTTACTACAAGCTGTGAAACAACCGCTGTGCCTTCTAATAACCAGAACTACTTTTCTTCAAAGAATAACTGCACTCTTAAGAAGTTTTGTTCAAGAAACAATCCGAAGATCGCTTAGGTCAACTTTTTTTGAGCAAGAACAGTACGCGCGACGTCTTCCGCTGATATGCCATTTCATCCTTCTGGAACAAAGATTTCTTGTGGGTTTGGAGAACAACATTTAATTAGTGGCCTACAGCTCGGAGAAAATCGGCAGTGATATTATCGAGTGTTATCCTCTCTTCATACTTCCTATGGGAAATGGAACTTCGAAACATAGAATTTGGCTTCTTCTTTCTCCAGCGGGAATTTTGGGGGCCTGAGGTAAAGATCGCGAAAGAAAAAAATGTTTTCAAAGAGGTTTTTCTGTTTTCGAATCCATACTCCGGCGAGATATAGTGGTAGTGTCGTCTCTGTTCAGCAGAGCGAATCGCGGAACATTGTAGTAAACCATCAGTAAACCAACCAACCATAGGAACACCACCATGCCACTAAGCCACAGTAAGCCTTTGGGAGGTAGACGCCCATGTAGAACGAACAATGGAAGCTAACGTTTCTGGTAATTTTCAGTGTTTTCTGATTGGCTATTAAAATGTTGTGCGAAATCTTCCTTACGTAGATAAACGGATGAGCTGCAAATCTCGACACATTTCTTTGCCTATCGTTTCACTACTCTTCAAAAGCTCTATTAGAGAGGGTCGCAAATTCACGGATGCGGTCTTGAAAATGCACCTTTCTTAGCCAAGGACGTAATAAGACAATTCGTGACGATGCACACACTTAGAAAGTAGTGTTAAATACAGAAAGTGCATAACGTTGGTTTCAGCTAACCGATAAGCGCCGCAAAAAGTAGAAGATTGAAACGAAGTCTGGGTTTAACAAATTTGAAGAAAAAAAGTAGACATAACGGTGACGAATTAAAACACAGTGCCAAACGAAGAATTTAGCAGCTCTGCAGCTTGGTCCAAAAGCTAAATCTCAACTGTTGCGGACTGGCTGCTTCATTAAAAATGAACGACGAATTTTCGATGAATAGAAGGTTGATGGATTGCAAGCATGGGAAGATTGCAGAAATGATTTTGTCCCGTCATTCGGTGGGTATGAATGGCGTGTGGACACAATTTACAAAATGATGTTGTTATGGTTCATCACAGAAACACGTTGTTGCCAGCACTTATTGGCCACTTATGCTGCATCTACTTCACTGATTTTATATCCGAGCATTACATTCAATAAACATAAATCATAATAATGATGAAGTTGAAGCAATAGTTACTTGCTAAACACAATTTGACCATCAATAAAGCGGTCCGAGAACGGTTTTTTGGGGGCTTTTTATAAATAACTTGGTTTGAGCAATGGGATTCTGATTTGAAATGCCTTGCATTCGATAAGCTGTCGAATGATTCCAAGATACACCGTAAAAAAGTTTTGTGCGGCACAGCAAACCGTCTCAAATAAATGACTTCTACTGAAATCATATTGGCCACTCCGGAGACCATGTGCTGTTGTAATCGTCAACTCATCCAGTTGTCCATAAATATTATGATGCACAATTGCTCTACAAGGGTAAGTAGGCAAGCAATCAAATTTTCTTCTTGTCTCTTCTTAGTCTTTAAGGCTTACTAGTTGATTCCAACTGAGAGAAACGATACAGCCACTAGAACCGTGTTCCAGTGCAAATCTGGATTTGAAAAGCGTATTAAAACTTCAGGTTATTTCGAGCTTCATGTCAAATTTTTGTCATAGTTTGTCGTCTTAGAGTAGGTCGTTTTTTTTTGCTAAAGAAAAAAGCAAAACACTCTTCGTAACGGAGATCTCTCTTCAATTTAGGCGGCACCAATTTATAGTGCCTCAGCATGGAGAATCACTTCTCTGGTAACAAACTTTGCGTTAAGGTAACTCTGCTTCTGGGTTAAGGAATATGTTAGTGACTTTCGAACTCTCAGCATGCAAGGCGCTAACGTGAAGATGTTCAATGAACCGCTGTATTCTTCGTCACTGTTATCAGTAGCGGCATCTTACGAAGAGCCAACTAATCATATAAATAAATCCGAACGCACTGTTGTTTCGAGATGGGTTTCGGAAGACCGTCGCTTCTCCTCCTTTTTAGGATAGAATTGAGTCCTATGCGAAGCAACCGGTAGTGTAACCTGTTTCAACAATGGCACTATCGGCTAGGAAACACCTTTGTTTTACTATAGTGTGCTCTGTTCCGTTTTAGTAATCGCCATTAACAGCTATCTACGTCTAGGGTTGAGAATGGGGTTTCACGAATTGTGAATAACCATGGATGGTCATAGCACTCGTGATAAACTCGGACAACCGCCCACACTGCTCGCACCAGTGTAATCCGTAGGCCTCAACGTGGCATTCTTGCTTCCTGCTTCTGGAAACCAATCTTAGCGTTAAGGTCTCCAATCTCCAAGATGTAGAATCTATGGTCCTCTCTGAAAGCCTCTCCAAGTTCACATAAAAAGCTTCGCCTTCGCCTTCGTCACAGTTTGATTTCGATTCGCAAGCAACGAAAATTATCAAAAGCTGGTATTGGTTTCCGCAAATGAATCGACTTTCATGGCCAAACTCTCGCTATCGAAGACTCGATTAACGATTCAGTGGGTGGCATCATCTCGTCTCAGCCAGTCCAGTGACTTCGTACCATGTCCTCCTTCTTGCATGGAGAATTAAGCCTTCTACTAAGGACTCACATGCAAGTGAACGTCCATTGTATGTACAGATCGTCGTTTTAGCCCATTCATATCTATGCTCATTAGAATGGCGTTAAGATTTATCAGTGACGAAGAGAAAGCGTGCACATCATTCAAAACTGGCTGACTCTGAAAGTCCAAAGCAATTTTTTCATTGGTCGCCTAAGTAATGAGCGCTCATGGCTTCAACTGCCACTTTGAAAAGTGTTAGCGCGTACATTGTGTCTACTAACCGCTGCAGACTTCTACCAACAAATGTGGAAGACTTTGTGAATTTGATAAACGCTACTGTAGTCGTATTTTTAAAGATTTACTTTTCCCTAACCTCGGCATGACTAATCAAAACGTTTTTTTTTCGTTGATAAACAAATCCGAGGTCAATAAAAAAACGATGAAAGCTTTCGGCGTTGATCAATCCCTGAGGGATGCACAATGCATTCGAGCTCATTCAGCATTGTTTTGAGATTATTGAATGCATATCTGGCCTTTACAATGACTCGCGCTGGCCTACCAATGTACCGAGCTAGAGCTGCTATCGTCATAGACAAGTCCAATTTAAAGACCCAGAAGGGATCGAACGCTTGACGATCCACGAGCACAGGGATCGACCAAACGTGTGAGTTGCACGATAGCCTCCGACCACTGCGCCACACGTACTCTACCCTACACAAGGACTTTCACGAACAGACAAACGACATGTTTTCCCCAACACAGCCTAAAAATACCACGTTGTTCCGAGCTTAATCAAACGAAGACGACTACACGAGCTATGCGGTCTACGAGAAAACCATTGTGTACTAGGTATCGAAATGCGAGCACTCTGTGATCGCACACGAACCGAGCAGAATGAAATCTTCGTTCAAACCAAGGAGCGCATGTCAAAAAAAAACCACTGTACCAAGTAAAAGAAAAGTAATTTTGGTGAAGAATAGTGCGTGGGTCGGCAAAAAAGACGAGAAAATCTAACATGAAAATCGCACAAATCATTTTTTAAAAAAACAGAGAAGCATACGTCCAATTCCTAACGGTAAGAATGAGATCGATGACCTACCAGAAAAGTACAAAAGAGTGCCTCTAGGGCGCCTCTAAGGCGGAGCGAACGCGCTGTTACCCGCACATCATTCGAGGTGGCAGTGCCGTGGCGACACTCTGATGGCATCTGAGATTAGTATTGAAAGGTGCTGAAAGTGCTGAAATCCGCACATCATTCGAGGTGATGCGCTGTGGCGTTAATCCGAGGCCTCTCTGAGCGGACTGGAAAATGCAGAAATCCGCACATCATTCGAGGTTAGTATGCCGTGGCGACAATCTGAGGGCGCCTCTGAGAGCATGAATGGAAGTGCTAGAAGTCCGCACATCATTCGAGGTGTCATGCCGTGGCGACAATCTGAGGCACCTCAGATTAGTACTGAAAGTGCTGAAGTGCTGAAATCCGCACATGATTCGAGGTGGTGCGCCGTGGCGGGAATCTGAGGGCGCTCTCGAGGCGGACTGGAAATGCAGAAATCCGCATATCATTCGAGGTGGCATGCCGTGGCGAGAATCTGAGGGCGCCTCTGAGGTGGATTGGAAATGCTGAAATCCGCACATCATTCGAGGTGATGAGCGGTGGCGACAATCTGAGGCGTCTCTGAGGTATGATTGGAAATGCTGAAATCCGCACATCATTCGAGGTGATGTGCCGTGGCGACAATCTGAGGCGTCTCTGAGGTGGATTGGAAATGCAGAAATCCGCACATCATTCGAGGTGGTATGCCGTGGCGAGAATCTGGGGCGCCTCTGAGACGGATTGAAGGTGCTGAAATGCTGAAATCCGCACATCATTCGAGGTGATGTGCCGTGGCGACAATCTGAGGCGCCTCTGAGGTGGATTGGAAATGCTGAAATCCGCACATCATTCGAGGTGATATGCCGTGGCGACAATCTGAGGCGTCTCTGAAGCATGAATGGAAGTGCAGAAATCCGCACATCATTCGAGGTGGCATGCCGTGGCGAGAATCTGAGGCGCCTCTGAGGCGGATTGAATGCTGAAATGCTGAAATCCGCACATCATTCGAGGTGATGTGCCGTGGCGACAATCTGAGGCGCCTCTGAGGTGGGATTGGAAATGCTGAAATCCGCATCATCATTCGAGGTGATATGCCGTGGCGAGAATCTGAGGCGCCTCTGAGACGGATTGAAGGTGCTGAAATGCTGAAATCCGCACATCATTCGAGGTGATGTGCCGTGGCGACAATCTGAGGCGCCTCTGAGACGGATTGAATGTGCTGAAATGCTGAAATCCGCACATCATTCGAGGTGGCATGCCGTGGCGACAATCTGAGGCGTCTCTGAGGCATGAATTGGAAGTGCAGAAATCCGCACATCATTCGAGGTGGCATGCCGTGGCGACAATCTGAGGCGTCTCTGAAGGATAATGGAAGTGCAGAAATCCGCACATCATTCGAGGTGGCATGCCGTGGCGACAATCTGAAGCGCCTCTGAGGCGTATTGAAGGTGCTGAAATGCCGAAATCCGCACATCATTCGAGGTGGCATGCCGTGGCGAGAATCTGAGGCGCCTCTGAGGCGTATTGAAGGAGCTGAAATGCCGAAATCCGCACATCATTCGAGGTGGCATGCCGTGGCGACAATCTGAGGCGTCTCTGAAGCATAATGGAAGTGCAGAAATCCGCACATCATTCGAGGTGGCATGCCGTGGCGACAATCTGAGGCGCCTCTGAGGCGTATTGAAGGTGCTGAAATGCCGAAATCCGCACATCATTCGAGGTGGCATGCCGTGGCGACAATCTGAGGCGTCTCTGAAGCATAATGGAAGTGCAGAAATCCGCATATCATTCGAGGTGGCATGCCGTGGCGAGAATCTGAGGGCGCCTCTGAGGCGTATTGAAGGTGCTGAAATGCCGAAATCCGCACATCATTCGAGGTGATATGCCGTGGCGACAATCTGAGGCGCCTCTGAGGCGTATTGGAAAGTGCTGAAATCCGCACATCATTCGAGGTGGCATGCCGTGGCGACAATCTGAGGCGTCTCTGAGGCGTATTGGAAAGTGCTGAAATCCGCACATCATTCGAGGTGGCATGCCGTGGCGAGAATCTGAGGCGCCTCTGAGGCGTATTGAAGGTGCTGAAATGCCGAAATCCGCACATCATTCGAGGTGATGATGCCGTGGCGACAATCTGAGGCGTCTCTGAGGCATAATTGGAAGTGCTGAAATCCGCACATCATTCGAGGTGGCATGCCGTGGCGAGAATCTGAGGCGCCTCTGAGGCGGATTGAAGGTGCTGAAATGCTGAAATCCGCACATCATTCGAGGTGATGTGCCGTGGCGACAATCTGAGGCGTCTCTGAAGCATGAATGGAAAGTGCAGAAATCCGCACATCATTCGAGGTGGCATGCCGTGGCGACAATCTGAGGCGCCTCTGAGGCGTATTGGAAGTGCTGAAATCCGCATCATCATTCGAGGTGATGATGCCGTGGCGAGAATCTGAGGCGTCTCTGAGGCGTATTGGAAATGCTGAAATCCGCACATCATTCGAGGTGATGATGCCGTGGCGACAATCTGAGGCGCCTCTGAGACGGATTGAAGGTGCTGAAATGCCGAAATCCGCACATCATTCGAGGTGATGTGCCGTGGCGACAATCTGAGGCGTCTCTGAGGTGGATTGGAAATGCTGAAATCCGCACATCATTCGAGGTGATATGCCGTGGCGACAATCTGAGGCGTCTCTGAAGCATAATGGAAGTGCAGAAATCCGCATATCATTCGAGGTGGCATGCCGTGGCGAGAATCTGAGGCGCCTCTGAGACGGATTGAAGGTGCTGAAATGCTGAAATCCGCACATCATTCGAGGTGATGTGCCGTGGCGACAATCTGAGGCAGCTCTCTGAGGCGTATCGAAGGTGCTGAAATGCCGAAATCCGCACATCATTCGAGGTGATGCATGCCGTGGCGACAATCTGAGGCGTCTCTGAAGTGGATTGGAAATGCTGAAATCCGCACATCATTCGAGGTGGCATGCCGTGGCGACAATCTGAGGCGCCTCTGAGGTGGATTGGAAATGCTGAAATCCGCACATCATTCGAGGTGATGATGCCGTGGCGAGAATCTGAGGCGCCTCTGAAGTGGATTGGAAATGCTGAAATCCGCACATCATTCGAGGTGATATGCCGTGGCGACAATCTGAGGGCGCCTCTGAGGCGGATTGAAGGTGCTGAAATGCTGAAATCCGCACATCATTCGAGGTGATATGCCGTGGCGACAATCTGAGGCGTCTCTGAAGCATAATGGAAGTGCAGAAATCCGCACATCATTCGAGGTGGCATGCCGTGGCGACAATCTGAGGCGCCTCTGAGGCGGATGAAAATGCTGAAATGCTGAAATCCGCACATCATTCGAGGTGGCATGCCGTGGCGACAATCTGAGGCGCCTCTGAGGTGGATCTGGAAATGCTGAAATCCGCACATCATTCGAGGTGATGTGCGGTGGCGACAATCTGAGGCGTCTCCGAAGCGTGATCGGAAAGTGCAGAAATCCGCATATCATTCGAGGTGGCATGCCGTGGCGAGAATCTGGGGCGCCTCCGAGACGGATTGAGGGTGCTGAAATGCCGAAATCCGCACATCATTCGAGGTGGCATGCCGTGGCGACAATCTGAGGGCGCCTCTGAGGGATGGGATTGGAAATGCTGAAATCCGCACATCATTCGAGGTGGCATGCCGTGGCGACAATCTGAGGCGCCTCTGAAGTTCATAATGGAAGTGCAGAAATCTGCACATCATTCGAGGTGGTATGCCGTGGCGACAATCTGAGGCGCCTCTGAAGGGGTTCATAGTGGAAGTGCAGAAATCTGCACATCATTCGAGGTTGTATGCCGTGGCGACAATCTGAGGGCGCCTCTGAGACGATGGATGGTGCGAAATGCTGAAATCCGCACATCATTCGAGGTGGCATGCCGTGGCGACAATCTGAGGCGCCTCTGAGGCGATAAAGGGTGCTGAAGTGCAGAAATCCGCACATCATTCGAGGTTGTATGCCGTGGCGAGAATCTGAGGCGTCTCTGAAGCATAACTGGAAGTGCAGAAATCCGCATATCATTCGAGGTGGCATGCCGTGGCGACAATCTGAGGCAGCTCCGAGGCGTATCGAAGGTGCTGAAATGCCGAAATCCGCACATCATTCGAGGTGGTATGCCGTGGCGACAATCTGAGGCGTCTCTGAGGCGGATTGGAAAGTGCAGAAATCCGCATATCATTCGAGGTGGCATGCCGTGGCGAGAATCTGAGGGCGCCTCTGAGGTGGATTGCTGAAATGCCGAAATCCGCACATCATTCGAGGTGGCATGCCGTGGCGACAATCTGAGGGCGCCTCTGAGAGGGGATTGAAGTGCTGAAATGCTGAAATCCGCACATCATTCGAGGTGATATGCCGTGGCGACAATCTGAGGCGTCTCTGAGATGCATAATGGAAGTGCAGAAATCTGCACATCATTCGAGGTGGCATGCCGTGGCGACAATCTGAGGCAGCCTCCGAGGCGTATCGAAGGTGCTGAAATGCTGAAATCCGCACATCATTCGAGGTGATATGCGGTGGCGACAATCTGAGGCGCTCTCTGAGGCGGATTGGAAAGTGCTGAAATCCGCATATCATTCGAGGTGGCATGCCGTGGCGAGAATCTGAGGCGCCTCTGAGGCGGATTGATGGGAGCTGAAATGCCGAAATCCGCACATCATTCGTGGTTATGTGCCGTGGCGACAATCTGAGGCGTCTCTGAAGCATAATGGAAGTGCAGAAATCTGCACATCATTCGAGGTGATATGCCGTGGCGACAATCTGAGGGCGCCTCTGAGGCGGATAATGGAAATGCTGAAATCCGCACATCATTCGAGGTGATATGCCGTGGCGACAATCTGAGGCGCCTCTGAGGTTTGATGGTGGAAATGCTGAAATCCGCACATCATTCGAGGTGATATGCCGTGGCGACAATCTGAGGCGCCTCTGAAGTTCATAATGGAAGTGCAGAAATCCGCACATCATTCGAGGTTGATATGCCGTGGCGACAATCTGAGGGCGCCTCTGAGACGGATTGATGTGCTGAAATGCTGAAATCCGCACATCATTCGAGGTGGCATGCCGTGGCGACAATCTGAGGCGCCTCTGAGGTGCATGAGTGTGAAATGCTGAAATCCGCACATCATTCGAGGTTGTATGCCGTGGCGACAATCTGAGGCGTCTCTGAAGCATAATGGAAGTGCAGAAATCCGCATATCATTCGAGGTGGCATGCCCGTGGCGACAATCTGAGGCAGCCTCCGAGGCGTATTGAAGGTGCTGAAATGCCGAAATCCGCACATCATTCGAGGTGATGTGCCGTGGCGAGAATCTGAGGCGTCTCTGAGCGGACTGGAAATGCTGAAATCCGCACATCATTCGAGGTGACATGCCGTGGCGAGAATCTGAGGGCGCCTCTGAGGTGGATTGGAAATGCCGAAATCCGCACATCATTCGAGGTGTATGCCGTGGCGACAATCTGAGGCGCCTCTGAGGCGGATTGGAAATGCTGAAATCCGCACATCATTCGAGGTGGCATGCCGTGGCGACAATCTGAGGCGCCTCTGAGAGCATAATGGAAGTGCAGAAATCCGCACATCATTCGAGGTGGCATGCCGTGGCGACAATCTGAGGCGCCTCCGAGGCGTATTGAAAGTGCTGAAATGCTGAAATCCGCACATGATTCGATGCCGTGGCGACGATCTGAGGCGTGCCTCTCGAGCGGACCGGAAAGTGCAGAAATCCGCATATCATTCGAGGTAGCATGCCGTGGCGAGAATCTGAGGCGCCTCTGAGGCGGATTGAGGAGCTGAAAGTGCCGAAATCCGCACATCATTCGTGGTTATGTGCCGTGGCGACAATCTGAGGCGCCTCTGAGAGCATAATGGAAGTGCATGAAATCTGCACATCATTCGAGGTTGTATGCCGTGGCGAGAATCTGGGGCGCCTCTGAGACGGATTGAAGGTGCTGAAATGCTGAAATCCGCACATCATTCGAGGTGATATGCCGTGGCGAGAATCTGAGGGCGCCTCTGAGACGGATTGATAGTGCTGAAATGCTGAAATCCGCACATCATTCGAGGTGATGTGCCGTGGCGACAATCTGAGGCGTCTCTGAGGCGGATAATGGAAGTGCTGAAATCCGCACATCATTCGAGGTGACATGCCGTGGCGACAATCTGAGGCGCCTCTGAGAGCATGAGATGGAAATGCTGAAATCTGCACATCATTCGAGGTGATGTGCCGTGGCGACAATCTGAGGCGCTCTCTGAGGTGGATAGTGGAAATGCTGAAATCCGCACATCATTCGAGGTTGATATGCCGTGGCGACAATCTGAGGCGCCTCTGAGGTGGATTGGAAATGCTGAAATCCGCACATCATTCGAGGTGACATGCCGTGGCGACAATCTGAGGCGCCTCTGAGAGCATAATGGAAGTGCAGAAATCTGCACATCATTCGAGGTTATATGCCGTGGCGAGAATCTGAGGCGCCTCTGAGGCGGATTGAATGGAAATGCTGAAATCCGCACATCATTCGAGGTGATATGCCGTGGCGACAATCTGAGGCGCCTCTGAGGCGGATTGAAGGTGCTGAAATGCTGAAATCCGCACATCATTCGAGGTGATGTGCCGTGGCGACAATCTGAGGCGTCTCTGAGGCGGATTGGAAAGTGCAGAAATCCGCACATCATTCGAGGTGGCATGCCGTGGCGAGAATCTGAGGCGCCTCTGAGACGTATTGAAGTGCTGAAATGCCGAAATCCGCACATCATTCGTGGTTATGTGCCGTGGCGACAATCTGAGGCGCCTCTGAGGGCATAATGGAAGTGCAGAAATCTGCACATCATTCGAGGTTATATGCCGTGGCGAGAATCTGAGGGCGCCTCTGAGAGGGGTGATGATGCTGAAATGCTGAAATCCGCACATCATTCGAGGTGATATGCCGTGGCGAGAATCTGAGGCGCCTCTGAGGCGGATTGAAGGTGCTGAAATGCTGAAATCCGCACATCATTCGAGGTGATGTGCCGTGGCGACAATCTGAGGCGTCTCTGAAGCATAATGGAAGTGCAGAAATCCGCACATCATTCGAGGTGACATGCCGTGGCGACAATCTGAGGCGCCTCTGAAGGGGATGGATTGGAAATGCTGAAATCCGCACATCATTCGAGGTGACATGCCGTGGCGACAATCTGAGGCGTCTCTGAGGCATAATGGAAGTGCAGAAATCCGCACATCATTCGAGGTGACATGCCGTGGCGACAATCTGAGGCGCCTCTGAGGTGGGATTGGAAATGCTGAAATCCGCACATCATTCGAGGTGGCATGCCGTGGCGATAATCTGAGGCGCCTCTGAGGGCATAGTGGAAAGTGCAGAAATCTGCACATCATTCGAGGTTGTATGCCGTGGCGAGAATCTGAGGGCGCCTCTGAGAGATGGATTGGAAATGCTGAAATCCGCACATCATTCGAGGTGACATGCCGTGGCGACAATCTGAGGCGTCTCTGAAGCATAATGGAAGTGCAGAAATCTGCACATCATTCGAGGTTATATGCCGTGGCGAGAATCTGAGGGGCGCCTCTGAGACGGATTGATGTGCTGAAATGCTGAAATCCGCACATCATTCGAGGTGATATGCCGTGGCGACAATCTGAGGCGCCTCTGAGACGGATTGATGGTGCTGAAATGCTGAAATCCGCACATCATTCGAGGTTATGTGCCGTGGCGACAATCTGAGGCGCCTCTGAGGTGGATTGGAAATGCTGAAATCCGCACATCATTCGAGGTGACATGCCGTGGCGACAATCTGAGGCGTCTCTGAGAGCATAATGGAAGTGCAGAAATCTGCACATCATTCGAGGTTATATGCCGTGGCGACAATCTGAGGGCGCCTCTGAGACGGATGGATTGGAAATGCTGAAATCCGCACATCATTCGAGGTGATATGCCGTGGCGACAATCTGAGGCGTCTCTGAAGCATAATGGAAGTGCAGAAATCCGCACATCATTCGAGGTGATGATGCGGTGGCGACAATCTGAGGCGCCTCTGAGACGGATTGATGGTGCTGAAATGCTGAAATCCGCACATCATTCGTGGTTATGTGCCGTGGCGACAATCTGAGGCGTCTCTGAAGCATAATGGAAGTGCAGAAATCTGCACATCATTCGAGGTGATATGCCGTGGCGAGAATCTGAGGGCGCCTCTGAGACGGATTGATGGTGCTGAAATGCTGAAATCCGCACATCATTCGAGGTTATGTGCCGTGGCGACAATCTGAGGCGCCTCCGAGGTGGATTGGAAATGCTGAAATCCGCACATCATTCGAGGTGATATGCCGTGGCGACAATCTGAGGCGTCTCTGAAGCATAATGGAAGTGCAGAAATCTGCACATCATTCGAGGTGATATGCCGTGGCGAGAATCTGAGGGCGCCTCTGAGACGGATTGATGGTGCTGAAATGCTGAAATCCGCACATCATTCGTGGTTATGTGCCGTGGCGACAATCTGAGGCGTCTCTGAAGCATAATGGAAGTGCAGAAATCTGCATATCATTCGAGGTTATATGCCGTGGCGAGAATCTGGGGGCGCCTCTGAGACGGATTGATGGTGCTGAAATGCTGAAATCCGCACATCATTCGAGGTTATGTGCCGTGGCGACAATCTGAGGCGCCTCTGAGGTGGATTGGAAAGTGCTGAAATCCGCACATCATTCGAGGTGACATGCCGTGGCGACAATCTGAGGCGTCTCTGAGAGCATAATGGAAGTGCAGAAATCTGCACATCATTCGAGGTTATATGCCGTGGCGACAATCTGAGGCGCCTCTGAGAGGATGAATCGGAAATGCTGAAATCCGCACATCATTCGAGGTGGCATGCCGTGGCGACAATCTGAGGCGCCTCTGAGGTGGATTGAGGTGCTGAAATGCTGAAATCCGCACATCATTCGAGGTGATGATGCCGTGGCGACAATCTGAGGCGTCTCTGAAGCATAATGGAAGTGCAGAAATCTGCACATCATTCGAGGTGATATGCCGTGGCGAGAATCTGGGGAGCGCCTCTGAGACGGATTGAAGGTGCTGAAATGCTGAAATCCGCACATCATTCGAGGTGATGATGCCGTGGCGACAATCTGAGGCGTCTCTGAGGTGGATTGGAAATGCTGAAATCCGCACATCATTCGAGGTGATATGCCGTGGCGACAATCTGAGGCGCCTCTGAGGTGGATTGGAAATGCTGAAATCCGCACATCATTCGAGGTGGCATGCCGTGGCGACAATCTGAGGCGCCTCTGAGGCGGATTGAAGGTGCTGAAATGCTGAAATCCGCACATCATTCGTGGTGATGTGCCGTGGCGACAATCTGAGGGCGCCTCTGAGAGGGATTGATGGTGCTGAAATGCTGAAATCCGCACATCATTCGAGGTTATGTGCCGTGGCGACAATCTGAGGCGTCTCTGAGGTGGATTGGAAAGTGCATGAAATCCGCACATCATTCGAGGTGGCATGCCGTGGCGAGAATCTGAGGGCGCCTCTGAGGCGGATTGAAGTGCTGAAATGCTGAAATCCGCACATCATTCGTGGTTGATGTGCCGTGGCGAGAATCTGAGGCGTCTCTGAGAGCATTGAAGTGCTGAAATGCTGAAATCCGCACATCATTCGTGGTTATGTGCCGTGGCGACAATCTGAGGCGCCTCTGAGGTGGATTGGAAATGCTGAAATCCGCACATCATTCGAGGTGACATGCCGTGGCGACAATCTGAGGCGCCTCTGAGGCGGATTGAAGGTGCTGAAATGCCGAAATCCGCACATCATTCGTGGTTATGTGCCGTGGCGACAATCTGAGGCGTCTCTGAGGTGGATTGGAAATGCAGAAATCCGCACATCATTCGAGGTGATATGCCGTGGCGACAATCTGAGGCGCCTCTGAGACGGATTGATGGTGCTGAAATGCTGAAATCCGCACATCATTCGAGGTTGATGTGCCGTGGCGACAATCTGAGGCGTCTCTGAGGCATGGATTGGAAGTGCAGAAATCCGCACATCATTCGAGGTGACATGCCGTGGCGAGAATCTGAGGCGCCTCTGAGACGGATTGATGGTGCTGAAATGCTGAAATCCGCACATCATTCGTGGTTATGTGCCGTGGCGACAATCTGAGGCGTCTCTGAAGCATAATGGAAGTGCAGAAATCTGCATATCATTCGAGGTGACATGCCGTGGCGAGAATCTGAGGGCGCCTCTGAGACGGATTGATGGTGCTGAAATGCTGAAATCCGCACATCATTCGTGGTTATGTGCCATGGCGACAATCCGAGGCGCCTCCGAGGTGGATTGGAAATGCTGAAATCCGCACATCATTCGAGGTGACATGCCGTGGCGACAATCTGAGGCGTCTCTGAAGCATAACGGAAGTGCAGAAATCTGCATATCATTCGAGGTTATATGCCGTGGCGACAATCTGAGGGCGTCTCTGAGACGGATTGATAATGCTGAAAGTGCAGAAATCCGCACATCATTCGTGGTTATGTGCCATGGCGACAATCCGAGGCGCCTCCGAGGTGGATTGGAAATGCTGAAATCCGCACATCATTCGAGGTGACATGCCGTGGCGACAATCTGAGGCGTCTCTGAAGCATAACGGAAGTGCAGAAATCTGCACATCATTCGTGGTTATGTGCCGTGGCGACAATCTGAGGCGCCTCTGAGGTGGATTGGAAATGCTGAAATCCGCACATCATTCGTGGTTATGTGCCATGGCGACAATCTGAGGCGCCTCCGAGGTGGATTGGAAATGCTGAAATCCGCACATCATTCGAGGTGACATGCCGTGGCGACAATCTGAGGCGTCTCTGAAGCATAACGGAAGTGCAGAAATCTGCATATCATTCGAGGTTATATGCCGTGGCGAGAATCTGAGGGCGCCTCTGAGACGGATTGATGGTGCTGAAATGCTGAAATCCGCACATCATTCGAGGTTATGTGCCGTGGCGACAATCCGAGGCGCCTCCGAGGTGGATTGGAAATGCTGAAATCCGCACATCATTCGAGGTGACATGCCGTGGCGACAATCTGAGGCGTCTCTGAAGCATAACTGGAAGTGCAGAAATCTGCACATCATTCGTGGTTATGTGCCGTGGCGACAATCTGAGGCGCCTCTGAGGTGGATTGGAAATGCTGAAATCCGCACATCATTCGAGGTGATGTGCCGTGGCGACAATCTGAGGCGCCTCTGAGGCGATGATTGGAAATGCTGAAATCCGCACATCATTCGAGGTGATATGCCGTGGCGACAATCTGAGGCGTCTCTGAGACGGATTGATGGTGCTGAAATGCTGAAATCCGCACATCATTCGTGGTTATGTGCCGTGGCGACAATCTGAGGCGTCTCTGAAGCATAATGGAAGTGCAGAAATCTGCACATCATTCGAGGTTATATGCCGTGGCGAGAATCTGAGGGCGCCTCTGAGACGGATTGATGGTGCTGAAATGCTGAAATCCGCACATCATTCGTGGTGATGTGCCGTGGCGACAATCTGAGGCGTCTCTGAAGCATAATGGAAGTGCAGAAATCTGCATATCATTCGAGGTTATATGCCGTGGCGAGAATCTGAGGGCGCCTCTGAGACGGATTGATGGTGCTGAAATGCTGAAATCCGCACATCATTCGAGGTTATGTGCCATGGCGACAATCCGAGGCGCCTCCGAGGTGGATTGGAAATGCTGAAATCCGCACATCATTCGAGGTGACATGCCGTGGCGACAATCTGAGGCGTCTCTGAAGCATAATGGAAGTGCAGAAATCTGCACATCATTCGAGGTTATATGCCGTGGCGACAATCTGAGGGCGCCTCTGAGACGGATTGATGGTGCTGAAATGCTGAAATCCGCACATCATTCGAGGTTATGTGCCGTGGCGACAATCTGAGGCGCCTCTGAGGTGGATTGGAAATGCTGAAATCCGCACATCATTCGAGGTGATATGCCGTGGCGACAATCTGAGGCGTCTCTGAAGCATAATGGAAGTGCAGAAATCTGCATATCATTCGAGGTTATATGCCGTGGCGAGAATCTGGGGCGCCTCTGAGACGGATTGATGGTGCTGAAATGCTGAAATCCGCACATCATTCGAGGTGATGAGCCGTGGCGACAATCTGAGGCGTCTCTGAGGTGGATTGGAAATGCTGAAATCCGCACATCATTCGAGGTGATATGCCGTGGCGACAATCTGAGGCGTCTCTGAAGGATGAGATCTGGAAGTGCAGAAATCCGCACATCATTCGAGGTGATATGCCGTGGCGACAATCTGAGGCGCCTCTGAGGCGGATTGAAGTGCTGAAATGCTGAAATCCGCACATCATTCGTGGTGATGTGCCGTGGCGACAATCTGAGGCGCCTCTGAGGCGGATTGAAGGTGCTGAAAGTGCTGAAATCCGCACATCATTCGAGGTTATGATGCCGTGGCGACAATCTGAGGCGCCTCTGAGGCGGATTGAAGGTGCTGAAATGCTGAAATCCGCACATCATTCGAGGTGATGTGCCGTGGCGACAATCTGAGGCGCCTCTGAGGTGGATTGGAAATGCAGAAATCCGCACATCATTCGAGGTGATATGCCGTGGCGAGAATCTGAGGCGCCTCTGAGGCGGATTGAAGGGTGCTGAAATGCCGAAATCCGCACATCATTCGTGGTTATGTGCCGTGGCGACAATCTGAGGCGTCTCTGAGGGATGGATTGGAAGTGCAGAAATCCGCACATCATTCGAGGTGGCATGCCGTGGCGAGAATCTGAGGGCGCCTCTGAGACGGATTGATGGTGCTGAAATGCTGAAATCCGCACATCATTCGTGGTTATGTGCCGTGGCGACAATCTGAGGCGTCTCTGAAGCATAATGGAAGTGCAGAAATCTGCACATCATTCGAGGTGACATGCCGTGGCGACAATCTGAGGCGCCTCTGAGACGGATTGATGGTGAAATGCTGAAATCCGCACATCATTCGAGGTGATGATGCCGTGGCGACAATCCGAGGCGTCTCTGAGGTGGATTGGAAATGCTGAAATCCGCACATCATTCGAGGTTATATGCCGTGGCGACAATCTGAGGCGTCTCTGAGAGTGATAATGGAAATGCTGAAATCCGCACATCATTCGAGGTGATATGCCGTGGCGACAATCTGAGGCGTCTCTGAGACGGATTGATGGTGCTGAAATGCTGAAATCCGCACATCATTCGTGGTTATGTGCCATGGCGACAATCCGAGGCGCCTCCGAGGTGGATTGGAAATGCTGAAATCCGCACATCATTCGAGGTGACATGCCGTGGCGACAATCTGAGGCGTCTCTGAAGCATAACGGAAGTGCAGAAATCTGCATATCATTCGAGGTTATATGCCGTGGCGACAATCTGAGGCGCCTCTGAGACGGATTGATGGTGCTGAAATGCTGAAATCCGCACATCATTCGTGGTTATGTGCCGTGGCGACAATCTGAGGCGCCTCTGAAGGGATGGATTGGAAATGCTGAAATCCGCACATCATTCGAGGTGATGATGCGGTGGCGACAATCTGAGGCGTCTCTGAGACGGATTGATGGTGCTGAAATGCTGAAATCCGCACATCATTCGTGGTTATGTGCCATGGCGACAATCCGAGGCGCCTCCGAGGTGGATTGGAAATGCTGAAATCCGCACATCATTCGAGGTGACATGCCGTGGCGACAATCTGAGGCGTCTCTGAAGCATAACGGAAGTGCAGAAATCTGCATATCATTCGAGGTTATATGCCGTGGCGAGAATCCAGGGCGCCTCTGAGACGGATTGATTATGCTGAAATGCTGAAATCCGCACATCATTCGAGGTGATATGCAGTGGCGAGAATCTGAGGGCGCCTCTGAGACGGATTGATGGTGCTGAAATGCTGAAATCCGCACATCATTCGAGGTTATGTGCCATGGCGACAATCCGAGGCGCCTCCGAGGTGGATTGGAAATGCTGAAATCCGCACATCATTCGAGGTGACATGCCGTGGCGACAATCTGAGGCGTCTCTGAAGCATAACGGAAGTGCAGAAATCTGCATATCATTCGAGGTTATATGCCGTGGCGAGAATCTGGGGCGCCTCTGAGACGGATTGATGGTGCTGAAATGCTGAAATCCGCACATCATTCGTGGTTATGTGCCGTGGCGACAATCTGAGGCGCCTCCGAGGTGGATTGGAAATGCTGAAATCCGCACATCATTCGAGGTGATATGCCGTGGCGACAATCTGAGGCGTCTCTGAAGCATAACTGGAAGTGCAGAAATCTGCATATCATTCGAGGTTATATGCCGTGGCGAGAATCTGGGGCGCCTCTGAGACGGATTGATGGTGCTGAAATGCTGAAATCCGCACATCATTCGCGGTGATGAGCGGTGGCGACAATCTGAGACGTCTCTGAGACGGATTGATGGTGCTGAAATGCTGAAATCCGCACATCATTCGTGGTTATGTGCCGTGGCGACAATCTGAGGCGTCTCTGAAGCATAATGGAAGTGCAGAAATCTGCATATCATTCGAGGTTATATGCCGTGGCGAGAATCTGGGGCGCCTCTGAGACGGATTGATGGTGCTGAAATGCTGAAATCCGCACATCATTCGAGGTTATGTGCCATGGCGACAATCCGAGGCGCCTCCGAGGTGGATTGGAAACTGCACGAAATCCGCACATCATTCGAGGTGACATGCCGTGGCGACAATCTGAGGCGTCTCTGAAGCATAATGGAAGTGCAGAAATCTGCACATCATTCGAGGTGATATGCCGTGGCGAGAATCTGGGAGCGCCTCTGAGACGGATTGATGGTGCTGAAATGCTGAAATCCGCACATCATTCGTGGTTATGTGCCGTGGCGACAATCTGAGGCGTCTCTGAAGCGTGGATTGGAAGTGCTGAAATCCGCACATCATTCGAGGTGATATGCCGTGGCGACAATCTGAGGCGTCTCTGAGAGCATTGATTGGAAAGTGCTGAAATCCGCACATCATTCGAGGTGATATGCCGTGGCGACAATCTGAGGCGCCTCTGAGGTGGATTGAAGGTGCTGAAATGCTGAAATCCGCACATCATTCGAGGTGATGATGCCGTGGCGACAATCTGAGGCGTCTCTGAAGCATAATGGAAGTGCAGAAATCTGCATATCATTCGAGGTTATATGCCGTGGCGAGAATCTGGGGCGCCTCTGAGACGGATTGATGGTGCTGAAATGCTGAAATCCGCACATCATTCGAGGTGATGATGCCGTGGCGACAATCTGAGGCGTCTCTGAGCGTGGATTGGAAATGCTGAAATCCGCACATCATTCGAGGTGATATGCCGTGGCGACAATCTGAGGCGTCTCTGAGGTGGATTGGAAATGCTGAAATCCGCACATCATTCGAGGTGGCATGCCGTGGCGACAATCTGAGGCGTCTCTGAGGCGTATTGAAGTGCTGAAATGCCGAAATCTGCACATCATTCGTGGTTATGTGCCGTGGCGAGAATCTGAGGGCGCCTCTGAGGCGGATTGAAGTGCTGAAATGCCGAAATCCGCACATCATTCGAGGTTGATGATGCCGTGGCGAGAATCTGAGGGCGCTCTCTGAGGCGTATTGAAGGAGCTGAAATGCCGAAATCCGCACATCATTCGTGGTTATGTGCCGTGGCGACAATCTGAGGCGTCTCTGAGGTGGATTGGAAATGCAGAAATCCGCACATCATTCGAGGTGGCATGCCGTGGCGAGAATCTGAGGGCGCTTCTGAGGCGTATTGAAGGAGCTGAAATGCCGAAATCCGCACATCATTCGAGGTTGTGTGCCGTGGCGAGAATCTGAGGCGTCTCTGAGGGGGATGGATGTGCTGAAATGCTGAAATCCGCACATCATTCGAGGTGGCATGCCGTGGCGACAATCTGAGGCGCCTCTGAGGCGTATTGAAGGAGCTGAAATGCCGAAATCCGCACATCATTCGTGGTTATGTGCCGTGGCGAGAATCTAAGGCGTCTCTGAGGTGGATTGGAAATGCACGAAATCCGCACATCATTCGAGGTGGTATGCCGTGGCGAGAATCTGAGGCGCTTCTGAGGCGGATTGAAGGAGCTGAAATGCCGAAATCCGCACATCATTCGAGGTTATGTGCCGTGGCGACAATCCGAGGCGTCTCTGAAGCATAATGGAAGTGCAGAAATCTGCATATCATTCGAGGTTATATGCCGTGGCGAGAATCTGAGGGCGCCTCTGAGACGGATTGATGGTGCTGAAATGCTGAAATCCGCACATCATTCGAGGTGATGATGCCGTGGCGAGAATCTGAGGGCGTCTCTGAGACGGATTGATGGTGCTGAAATGCTGAAATCCGCACATCATTCGAGGTTATGTGCCATGGCGACAATCCGAGGCGCCTCCGAGGTGGATTGGAAATGCTGAAATCCGCACATCATTCGAGGTGACATGCCGTGGCGACAATCTGAGGCGTCTCTGAAGCATAACGGAAGTGCAGAAATCTGCATATCATTCGAGGTTATATGCCGTGGCGAGAATCTGGGGCGCCTCTGAGACGGATTGATGGTGCTGAAATGCTGAAATCCGCACATCATTCGAGGTGATGTGCCGTGGCGACAATCTGAGGCGCCTCTGAGGTGGATTGGAAATGCTGAAATCCGCACATCATTCGAGGTGATATGCCGTGGCGACAATCTGAGGCGTCTCTGAAGCATAATGGAAGTGCAGAAATCTGCACATCATTCGAGGTGATATGCCGTGGCGAGAATCTGGGGCGCCTCTGAGACGGATTGATGGTGCTGAAATGCTGAAATCCGCACATCATTCGTGGTTATGTGCCATGGCGACAATCCGAGGCGCCTCCGAGGTGGATTGGAAATGCTGAAATCCGCACATCATTCGAGGTGACATGCCGTGGCGACAATCTGAGGCGTCTCTGAAGCATAACGGAAGTGCAGAAATCTGCATATCATTCGAGGTTATATGCCGTGGCGAGAATCCGAGGGCGCCTCTGAGACGGATTGATGATGCTGAAATGCTGAAATCCGCACATCATTCGAGGTGATATGCGGTGGCGAGAATCTGAGGGCGCCTCTGAGACGGATTGATGGTGCTGAAATGCTGAAATCCGCACATCATTCGTGGTTATGTGCCATGGCGACAATCTGAGGCGCCTCCGAGGTGGATTGGAAATGCTGAAATCCGCACATCATTCGAGGTGACATGCCGTGGCGACAATCTGAGGCGTCTCTGAAGCATAACGGAAGTGCAGAAATCTGCACATCATTCGAGGTTATATGCCGTGGCGAGAATCTGGGGCGCCTCTGAGACGGATTGATGGTGCTGAAATGCTGAAATCCGCACATCATTCGTGGTTATGTGCCGTGGCGACAATCCGAGGCGCCTCTGAGGTGGATTGGAAATGCTGAAATCCGCACATCATTCGAGGTGATATGCGGTGGCGACAATCTGAGGGCGCCTCTGAGACGGATTGATGGTGCTGAAATGCTGAAATCCGCACATCATTCGAGGTTATGTGCCGTGGCGACAATCCGAGGCGCCTCCGAGGTGGATTGGAAATGCTGAAATCCGCACATCATTCGAGGTGACATGCCGTGGCGACAATCTGAGGCGTCTCTGAAGCATAACGGAAGTGCAGAAATCTGCATATCATTCGAGGTTATATGCCGTGGCGAGAATCTGAGGGCGCCTCTGAGACGGATTGATGGTGCTGAAATGCTGAAATCCGCACATCATTCGAGGTGATGATGCGGTGGCGACAATCTGAGGCGTCTCTGAGACGGATTGATGGTGCTGAAATGCCGAAATCCGCACATCATTCGTGGTTATGTGCCATGGCGACAATCCGAGGCGCCTCCGAGGTGGATTGGAAATGCTGAAATCCGCACATCATTCGAGGTGACATGCCGTGGCGACAATCTGAGGCGTCTCTGAAGCATAACGGAAGTGCAGAAATCTGCATATCATTCGAGGTTATATGCCGTGGCGAGAATCTGGGGCGCCTCTGAGACGGATTGATGGTGCTGAAATGCTGAAATCCGCACATCATTCGAGGTGATGATGCGGTGGCGACAATCTGAGGCGTCTCTGAGACGGATTGATGGTGCTGAAATGCTGAAATCCGCACATCATTCGTGGTTATGTGCCGTGGCGACAATCTGAGGCGTCTCTGAAGCATAATGGAAGTGCAGAAATCTGCACATCATTCGAGGTGATATGCCGTGGCGACAATCTGAGGGCGCCTCTGAGACGGATTGATGGTGCTGAAATGCTGAAATCCGCACATCATTCGAGGTGATGTGCCGTGGCGACAATCTGAGGCGCCTCTGAGGTGGATTGGAAATGCTGAAATCCGCACATCATTCGAGGTGATATGCCGTGGCGACAATCTGAGGCGTCTCTGAAGCATAATGGAAGTGCAGAAATCTGCACATCATTCGAGGTTATATGCCGTGGCGACAATCTGAGGGCGCCTCTGAGGGATGGATTGGAAATGCTGAAATCCGCACATCATTCGAGGTGATGATGCCGTGGCGACAATCTGAGGCGTCTCTGAGACGGATTGATGGTGCTGAAATGCTGAAATCCGCACATCATTCGTGGTTATGTGCCGTGGCGACAATCTGAGGCGCCTCTGAGGTGGATTGGAAATGCTGAAATCCGCACATCATTCGAGGTGATATGCCGTGGCGACAATCTGAGGCGCCTCTGAGACGGATTGATGGTGCTGAAATGCTGAAATCCGCACATCATTCGAGGTGATATGCCGTGGCGACAATCTGAGGCGTCTCTGAAGCATAATGGAAGTGCAGAAATCTGCACATCATTCGAGGTTATATGCCGTGGCGACAATCTGAGGGCGCCTCTGAGACGGATTGATGGTGCTGAAATGCTGAAATCCGCACATCATTCGAGGTGATGATGCGGTGGCGACAATCTGAGGCGTCTCTGAGACGGATTGATGGTGCTGAAATGCTGAAATCCGCACATCATTCGTGGTTATGTGCCATGGCGACAATCCGAGGCGCCTCCGAGGTGGATTGGAAATGCTGAAATCCGCACATCATTCGAGGTGACATGCCGTGGCGACAATCTGAGGCGTCTCTGAAGCATGACGGAAGTGCAGAAATCTGCATATCATTCGAGGTTATATGCCGTGGCGAGAATCTGAGGGCGCCTCTGAGACGGATTGATGGTGCTGAAATGCTGAAATCCGCACATCATTCGAGGTGATGTGCGGTGGCGACAATCTGAGGGCGCCTCTGAGACGGATTGATGGTGCTGAAATGCTGAAATCCGCACATCATTCGTGGTTATGTGCCGTGGCGACAATCCGAGGCGCCTCCGAGGTGGATTGGAAATGCTGAAATCCGCACATCATTCGAGGTGATATGCCGTGGCGACAATCTGAGGCGTCTCTGAAGCATGAATGGAAGTGCAGAAATCTGCACATCATTCGAGGTTATATGCCGTGGCGAGAATCTGAGGGCGCCTCTGAGACGGATTGATGGTGCTGAAATGCTGAAATCCGCACATCATTCGAGGTGATGAGCGGTGGCGACAATCTGAGACGTCTCTGAGACGGATTGATGGTGCTGAAATGCCGAAATCCGCACATCATTCGTGGTTATGTGCCATGGCGACAATCCGAGGCGCCTCCGAGGTGGATTGGAAATGCTGAAATCCGCACATCATTCGAGGTTATATGCCGTGGCGACAATCTGAGGGCGCCTCTGAGACGGATTGATGGTGCTGAAATGCTGAAATCCGCACATCATTCGAGGTTATGTGCCGTGGCGACAATCCGAGGCGCCTCTGAGGTGGATTGGAAATGCTGAAATCCGCACATCATTCGAGGTGATATGCCGTGGCGACAATCTGAGGCGTCTCTGAGACGGATTGATGGTGCTGAAATGCTGAAATCCGCACATCATTCGAGGTTATGTGCCGTGGCGACAATCTGAGGCGTCTCTGAGGCATGAATGGAAAGTGCAGAAATCTGCACATCATTCGAGGTGATATGCCGTGGCGACAATCTGAGGCGCCTCTGAGACGGATTGATGGTGCTGAAATGCTGAAATCCGCACATCATTCGAGGTGATGATGCGGTGGCGACAATCTGAGACGTCTCTGAGACGGATTGATGGTGCTGAAATGCTGAAATCCGCACATCATTCGTGGTTATGTGCCATGGCGACAATCCGAGGCGCCTCCGAGGTGGATTGGAAATGCTGAAATCCGCACATCATTCGAGGTGACATGCCGTGGCGACAATCTGAGGCGTCTCTGAAGCATAACGGAAGTGCAGAAATCTGCATATCATTCGAGGTTATATGCCGTGGCGAGAATCTGGGGCGCCTCTGAGACGGATTGATGGTGCTGAAATGCTGAAATCCGCACATCATTCGAGGTGATGATGCCGTGGCGAGAATCTGAGGGCGCCTCTGAGACGGATTGATGGTGCTGAAATGCTGAAATCCGCACATCATTCGAGGTGATGTGCCGTGGCGACAATCTGAGGCGTCTCTGAGGTGGATTGGAAATGCTGAAATCCGCACATCATTCGAGGTTATATGCCGTGGCGACAATCTGAGGGCGCCTCTGAGACGGATTGATGGTGCTGAAATGCTGAAATCCGCACATCATTCGAGGTTATATGCCGTGGCGACAATCTGAGGGCGCCTCTGAGACGGATTGATGGTGCTGAAATGCTGAAATCCGCACATCATTCGAGGTGATGAGCGGTGGCGACAATCTGAGACGTCTCTGAGACGGATTGATGGTGCTGAAATGCCGAAATCCGCACATCATTCGTGGTTATGTGCCATGGCGACAATCCGAGGCGCCTCCGAGGTGGATTGGAAATGCTGAAATCCGCACATCATTCGAGGTGATATGCCGTGGCGACAATCTGAGGGCGTCTCTGAAGCATAATGGAAGTGCAGAAATCTGCACATCATTCGAGGTGATATGCCGTGGCGACAATCTGAGGGCGTCTCTGAGACGGATTGATGGTGCTGAAATGCTGAAATCCGCACATCATTCGAGGTGATGTGCCGTGGCGAGAATCTGAGGGCGCCTCTGAGACGGATTGATGGTGCTGAAATGCTGAAATCCGCACATCATTCGAGGTTATGATGCCGTGGCGACAATCTGAGGCGTCTCTGAAGCATGAATGGAAAGTGCAGAAATCTGCATATCATTCGAGGTTATATGCCGTGGCGAGAATCTGGGGCGCCTCTGAGACGGATTGATGGTGCTGAAATGCTGAAATCCGCACATCATTCGAGGTGATATGCCGTGGCGACAATCTGAGGGCGCCTCTGAGGTGGATTGAAAGTGCTGAAATGCTGAAATCCGCACATCATTCGAGGTTATATGCCGTGGCGACAATCTGAGGCGTCTCTGAAGCATAATGGAAGTGCAGAAATCTGCACATCATTCGAGGTTATATGCCGTGGCGAGAATCTGAGGGCGCCTCTGAGACGGATTGATGGTGCTGAAATGCTGAAATCCGCACATCATTCGAGGTGATGAGCGGTGGCGACAATCCGAGGCGCTCTCTGAGGTGGATTGGAAATGCTGAAATCCGCACATCATTCGAGGTGATATGCCGTGGCGACAATCTGAGGCGTCTCTGAAGCATAATGGAAGTGCAGAAATCTGCATATCATTCGAGGTGGCATGCCGTGGCGATAATCTGAGGCGTCTCTGAGGCGGATTGGAAGTGCTGAAATCCGCACATCATTCGAGGATTGAAAGTGCTGAAATCCGCACATCATTCGTGGTTATGTGCCGTGGCGACAATCTGAGGGCGTCTCTGAAGCATGAATGGAAGTGCAGAAATCTGCATATCATTCGAGGTGATATGCCGTGGCGAGAATCTGGGGCGCCTCTGAGACGGATTGATGGTGCTGAAATGCTGAAATCCGCACATCATTCGAGGTGATATGCCGTGGCGAGAATCCGAGGCGTCTCTGAGGTGGATTGGAAATGCACGAAATCCGCACATCATTCGAGGTGGCATGCCGTGGCGAGAATCTGAGGGCGCCTCTGAGAGGGATTGAAGGTGCTGAAATGCTGAAATCCGCACATCATTCGAGGTGATGATGCCGTGGCGACAATCTGAGGCGTCTCTGAAGCGATTGATGGAAATGCTGAAATCCGCACATCATTCGAGGTGATATGCCGTGGCGAGAATCTGAGGGCGCCTCTGAGACGGATTGAAGGTGCTGAAATGCCGAAATCCGCACATCATTCGAGGTTATGTGCCATGGCGACAATCCGAGGCGCCTCCGAGGTGGATTGGAAATGCTGAAATCCGCACATCATTCGAGGTGACATGCCGTGGCGACAATCTGAGGCGTCTCTGAAGCATAATGGAAGTGCAGAAATCTGCACATCATTCGAGGTGGCATGCCGTGGCGA
Organism: Angiostrongylus vasorum; assembly: GCA_018806985.1. Classification (NCBI taxonomy): domain Eukaryota; kingdom Metazoa; phylum Nematoda; class Chromadorea; order Rhabditida; family Metastrongylidae; genus Angiostrongylus; species Angiostrongylus vasorum. The sequence goes on along the minus strand of JADANN010000084.1, from coordinate 79,288 downwards.
GAATCTGAGGGCGCTTCTGAGGCGGATTGATGGTGCTGAAATGCTGAAATCCGCACATCATTCGTGGTTATGTGCCGTGGCGACAATCTGAGGGCGCCTCTGAAGCATGAATGGAAGTGCCGAAATCCGCACATCATTCGAGGTGGCATGCCGTGGCGACAATCTGAGGCGGCTCTGAGGCGTATTGAAGGAGCTGAAATGCCGAAATCCGCACATCATTCGAGGTGGTATGCCGTGGCGACAATCTGAGGCGCCTCTGAGGCGGATTGAAGTGCTGAAATGCCGAAATCCGCACATCATTCGAGGTGGTATGCCGTGGCGAGAATCTGAGGGCGCTTCTGAGGAGTATTGAAGGAGCTGAAATGCCGAAATCCGCACATCATTCGTGGTTGTGTGCCGTGGCGAGAATCTGAGGCGTCTCTGAGGTGGATTGGAAATGCAGAAATCCGCACAGCATTCGAGGTGGCATGCCGTGGCGAGAATCTGAGGCGCTTCTGAGGCGTATTGAAGGAGCTGAAATGCCGAAATCCGCACATCATTCGTGGTTTATGTGCCGTGGCGACAATCTGAGGCGTCTCTGAGGCGGATAATGGAAATGCAGAAATCCGCACATCATTCGTGGTGGTATGCCGTGGCGACAATCTGAGGCGTCTCTGAAGCATGAATTGGAAATGCAGAAATCCGCACATCATTCGAGGTGGCATGCCGTGGCGAGAATCTGAGGCGCTTCTGAGGCGTATTGAAGGAGCTGAAATGCCGAAATCCGCACATCATTCGTGGTTATGTGCCGTGGCGACAATCTGAGGCGTCTCTGAAGCATAATGGAAGTGCAGAAATCTGCATATCATTCGAGGTGGCATGCCGTGGCGAGAATCTGGGGCGCCTCTGAGACGGATTGAAGGAGCTGAAATGCTGAAATCCGCACATCATTCGAGGTGATATGCCGTGGCGAAAATCTGAGGCGTCTCTGAGGTGGATTGGAACTGCACAAATCCGCACAGTCATTCGAGGTGGCATGCCGTGGCGAGAATCTGAGGGCGCCTCTGCGAAGGATTGAAGGTGCTGAAATGCTGAAATCCGCACATCATTCGAGGTGATGTGCCGTGGCGAGAATCTGAGGCGTCTCTGAGGCATAGATGGAAATGCTGAAATCCGCTCATCATTCGAGGTGGCATGCCGTGGCGAGAATCTGAGGCGCTTCTCAGGCGTATTGAAGGAGCTGAAATGCCGAAATCCGCACATCATTCGAGGTTATGTGCCGTGGCGACAATCTGAGGCGCCTCTGAGGCGGATTGAAGGTGTTGAAATGCTGAAATCCGCATATCATTCGAGGTGATATGCCGTGGCGAGAATCTGGGGCGCCTCTGAGACGGATTGATGGTGCTGAAATGCTGAAATCCGCACATCATTCGAGGTGGTATGCCGTGGCGACAATCTGAGGGCGTCTCTGAAGCATGAATGGAAATGCTGAAATCCGCACATCATTCGAGGTGAAGTGCCGTGGCGAGAATCTGAGGCGCTTCCGAGGTGGATTTGGAAATGCTGAAATCCGCTCATCATTCGAGGTGGTGTGCCGTGGCGACAATCTGAGGGCGTCTCTGAAGCATAATGGAAGTGCAGAAATCCGCATATCATTCGAGGTTATATGCCGTGGCGAGAATCTGAGGGCAGCCTCTGAGACGTATTGAAGGTGCTGAAATGCTGAACTCCGCACATCATTCGAGGTGATGAGCCGCGCCGAGAAGCCGAGGCGTCTCTTAGGTGGATTGGAAATGCTGAAATCCGCTCATAATTTCGAGGTGATATGCCGTGGCGAAAATCCGAGACGTCTCTGAGGTGGATTGGAACTGCACAAATCCGCACGTCGTTGGAGGTGGCATGCCGTGGCGAGAATCTGGGGCGCCTCTGAGAGGGATTGGAAATGCTGAAATCCGCTCATAATTCGAGGTGATATGCCGTGGCGAAAATCTGAGACGTCTCTGAGGTGGATTGGAACTGCTCAAATCCGCACGTCGTTGGAGGTGGCATGCCGTGGCGAGAATCTGAGGGGCGCCTCTGCGAAGGATTGAAGGTGGTGAAATGCTGAAATCCGCACATCATTCGAGGTGATGAGCGGTGGCGACAATCTGACTCGTCTCTGAAGCATGAATGGAAATACTGAAATCCGCTCATCATTCGAGGTGGCATGCCGCGGCGAGAATCTGAGGCGCTTCTGAAGCGTATTGAAGGAGCTGAAATGCCGAAATCCGCACTTCATTCGAGGTTGTGTGCCGTGGCGAGAATCTGAGGCGCTTCTGAGGCGTATTGAAGGAGCTGAAATGCCGAAATCCGCACTTCATTCGTGGTTGTGTTCCGTGGCGAGAATCTAAGGCGTCTCTGAGGTGGATTGGAAATGCACAAATCCGCACAGCATTCGAGGTGGCATGCCGTGGCGAGAATCTGAGGCGCTTCTGAGGAGTATTGAAGGAGCTGAAATGCCGAAATCCGCACTTCATTCGTGGTTGTGTGCCGTGGCGAGAATCTAAGGCGTCTCTGAGGTGGATTGGAAATGCACAAATCCGCACAGCATTCGAGGTGGCATGCCGTGGCGGGAACCTGAGGGGCTTCTGAGGCATATTGGAAATGCAGAAAAAAGGACATCATTCGAGGCAAGATGCGGTGGGCCTCTGAGGCGGATTGAAGGTGGTGAAATGCTGAGCTCTGCACATCATTCGAGGTAGTATGCTGTGGCGACAATCTGAGGCGTCTCTGAAGCATAATGGAAGTGCAGAAATCCGCACACCATTCGAGGTGAAGAGCGGTGGCGAGAATCCGAGGCGCCTCCGAGGTGGATTGGAAATGCTGAAATCCGCTCATCATTCGAGGTGGTATGCCGTGGCGACAATCTGAGCCGTCTCTGAGCATGACTGGAAAGTGCAGAAATCCGCACATCATTCGAGGTGGCATGCCGTGGCGAGAATCTGAGGCAGCTCTCGAGGCGTATGGAAGGTGCTGAAATGCTGAAATCGCGCACATCGATTCGAGGTGATGATGCGGTGGCGACAATCTGAGGCGTCTCTGAAGCATGGATTGGAAACTGCTGAAATCCGCTCATCATTCGAGGTGGCATGCCGTGGCGCGAACCTGGGGCGCCTCTGCGACGGATTGATGGTGCTGAAATGCTGAAATCCGCACATCATTCGAGGTGGTATGCCGTGGCGACAATCTGAGGCGTCTCTGAAGCATAATGGAAGTGCAGAAATCCGCACATCATTCGAGGTGATGAGCGGTGGCGAGAATCTGAGGCGCCTCCGAGGTGGATTGGAAATACTGAAATCCGCTCATCATTCGAGGTGATATGCGGTAACGACAATCCGAGGCACCTCCTAGGTAGCATTGGAAATGCTGAAATCCGCATATCATTCGAGGTTATGTGCCGTGGCGACAATCTGAGGCGTCTCTGAAGCATAATGGAAGTGCAGAAATCTGCACATCATTCGAGGTGGCATGCCTTGGCGAGAATCTGAGGCGCTTCTCAGGCGTATTGAAGGAGCCGAAATGCCGAAATTTCGCACATCATTCGTGGTTATGTGCCGTGGCGACAATCTGAGACGTCTCTGAGACGGTTTGATGGTGCTGAAATGCCGAAATCCGCACATCATTCGTGGTTATGTGCCATGGCGACAATCTGAGGCGCCTCCGAGGTGGAATGGAAATGCTGAAATCCGCACATCATTCGAGGCGACATGCCGTGGCGACAATCAGAGGCGTCTCTGAAGCATAACGGAAGTGCAGAAATCCGCACATCATTCGAGGTGATATGCCGTGGCGACAATCTGAGGCGTCTCTGAGGCATAAAGGAAGTGCTGAAATCCGCATATCACTCGAGGTTATATGCCGTGGCGAGAATCTGAGGCGCTTCTGAGGCGTATTGAAGTAGCTGAAATGCCGAAAGTTCGCACATCATTCGAGGTGATGTGCCGTGGCGACAATCTGAGGCGTCTCTGAAGCATAATGGAAGTGCAGAAATCTCGCACATCATTCGAGGTGATATGCCGCTGGCGAGAATCTGCGGCGCCTCTGAGACGGATTGAAGGTGCTGAAATGCTGAAATCCGCTTATCATTCGAGGTGATATGCAGTGGCGAGAATCTGGGGCGCCTCTGAGACGGATTGATCGTGCTGAAATGCTGAAATCCGCACATCATTCGAGGTGATGAGCGGTGGCGACAATCTGAGACGTCTCTGAGACGGATTGATGGTGCTGAAATGCCGAAATCCGCACATCATTCGTGGTTATGTGCCGTGGCGACAATCCGAGGCGCCTCCGAGGTGGATTGGAAATGATGAAATCCGCACATCATTCGAGGTTATATGCCGTGGCGACAATCTGAGGCGTCTCTGAGGCGTATTGAAGGTGCTGAAATGCCGAAATCCGCACATCATTCGTGGTGATGTGCCGTGGCGACAATCTGAGGCGCCTCTGAGGCGGAATGGAAGTGCAGAAATCCGCACATCATTCGAGGTGGCGTGCCGTGGCGAGAATCTGAGGCGCTTCCGAGGCGTATTGAAGGTGCTGAAATGCTGAAATCCGCACATCATTCGAGGTGATATGCCGTGGCGACAATCTGAGGCGTCTCTGAGCATGGATCGGAAGTGCAGAAATCCGCACATCATTCGAGGTTGTATGCCGTGGCGAGAATCTGAGGGCAGCCTCTGAGACGTATGGAAGTTGCTGAAATGCTGAAATCCGCACATCATTCGAGGTGGCATGGGCCGTGGCGATAATCTGAGGCGTCTCTGAGGTGGATATGGAAAGTGCTGAAATCCGCACATCATTCGAGGTGATATGCCGTGGCGACAAATCTGAGGCGTCTCTGAAGGATGAATGGAACTGCAGAAATCCGCACATCATTCGAGGTGGCATGCCGTGGCGAGAATCTGAGGCGCCTCTGAGACGTATGAAGTGCTGAAATGCTGAAATCCGCACATGATTCGAGGTGATGATGCCGTGGCGACAATCTGAGGCGTCTCTGAGGCGTGGATTGGAAACTGCTGAAATCCGCACATCATTCGAGGTGGTATGCCGTGGCGAGAATCTGAGGGCGCCTCTCGAGCGGATTGAAGGTGCTGAAATGCTGAAATCCGCACATCATTCGAGGTGATGATGCCGTGGCGACAATCTGAGGCGTCTCTGAAGCATAATGGAAGTGCAGAAATCCGCACATCATTCGAGGTGGCATGCCGTGGCGAGAATCTGAGGCGTCTCTGAAGCGATGAATTGGAAGTGCAGAAATCCGCACATCATTCGAGGTGGCATGCCGTGGCGAGAATCTGAGGGCGCCTCTGAGGCGGATTGAAGGTGCTGAAATGCTGAAATCCGCACATCATTCGAGGTGATGTGCCGTGGCGAGAATCTGAGGCGTCTCTGAAGGGGATGAAGTGTGAAATGCCGAAATCCGCACATCATTCGAGGTGGCATGCCGTGGCGAGAATCTGAGGCGCTCTCGAGGCGTATGGAAGTTGCTGAAATGCTGAAATCCGCACATCATTCGAGGTGATATGCCGTGGCGAGAATCTGAGGCGTCTCTGAAGCATGGATTGGAAATGCAGAAATCCGCACATCATTCGAGGTGGCATGCCGTGGCGAGAATCTGAGGCGCCTCTGAGGCGTATTGAAGGTGCTGAAATGCCGAAATCCGCACATCATTCGAGGTGATGTGCCGTGGCGAGAATCTGAGGCGGCTCTGAAGTATGGATTGTGAAATGCTGAAATCCGCACATCATTCGAGGTGGTATGCCGTGGCGACAATCTGAGGCGCCTCTGAGGCATGGATTGGAAATGCAGAAATCCGCACATCATTCGAGGTGGCATGCCGTGGCGAGAATCTGAGGCAGCTCCGTGGCGTATGGAAGTTGCTGAAATGCTGAAATCCGCACATCATTCGAGGTGATATGCCGTGGCGAGAATCTGAGGCGCCTCTGAGGCGTATTGAAGTGCTGAAATGCTGAAATCCGCACATCATTCGAGGTGATGAGCGGTGGCGAGAATCTGAGGCGTCTCTGAGCGTGGATGCTGAAATGCTGAAATCCGCACATCATTCGAGGTGGTATGCCGTGGCGACAAATCTGAGGCGTCTCTGAAGCGATAATGCGAAATGCTGAAATCCGCACATCATTCGAGGTGGCATGCCGTGGCGAGAATCTGAGGCGCCTCTGAGGGATGGATTGAAATGCTGAAATCCGCACATCATTCGAGGTGGCATGCCGTGGCGAGAATCTGAGGCGCTTCTGAGGCGTATGGAAGTTGCTGAAATGCTGAAATCCGCACATCATTCGAGGTTGTATGCCGTGGCGACAATCTGAGGCGTCTCTGAAGCGTATTGAAGGTGCTGAAATGCTGAAATCCGCACATCATTCGAGGTGGTATGCCGTGGCGAGAATCTGAGGCGTCTCTGAGCGGATTGGAAAAGTGCAGAAATCCGCACATCATTCGAGGTGGCATGCCGTGGCGACAATCTGAGGCGTCTCTGAGGCGTATGAAGTGCTGAAATGCAGAAATCCGCACATCATTCGAGGTGATGTGCCGTGGCGAGAATCTGAGGCGCCTCTGAAGCATGAATGGAAGTGCTGAAATCCGCACATCATTCGAGGTGGCATGCCGTGGCGATAATCTGGGAGGCGTCTCTGAGATGGATTGGAAATGCTGAAATCCGCACATCATTCGAGGTGGCATGCCGTGGCGACAATCTGAGGCAGTCTCTGAGGCGTATGGAAGTTGCTGAAATGCCGAAATCCGCACATCATTCGAGGTGATATGCCGTGGCGAGAATCTGAGGCGCCTCTGAGAGCGGATTGGAAATGCTGAAATCCGCTCATCATTCGAGGTGGCATGCCGTGGCGACAATCTGAGGCAGCTCTCTGAGGCGTATGGAAGTTGCTGAAATGCTGAAATCCGCACATGCATTCGAGGTGATGATGCCGTGGCGAGAATCTGAGGCGCCTCTGAGGTGGATTGGAAATGCTGAAATCCGCACATCATTCGAGGTGATGAGCGGTGGCGAGAATCCGAGGCGGGTCTGAGGCGGATTGGAAATATTGAAATCCGCTCATCATTCGAGGTGGCATGACGTGGCGACAATCTGAGGCGTCTCTGAGGTGGATTGGAAATGCAGAAATCCGCACAGCATTCGAGGTGGCATGCCGTGGCGAGAATCTGAGGCAGCTCCGTGGCGTATGGAAGTTGCTGAAATGCTGAAATCCGCACATCATTCGAGGTGATATGCCGTGGCGACAATCTGAGGCGCCTCTGAAGCATAATGGAAGTGCAGAAATCCGCACATCATTCGAGGTGGCATGCCGTGGCGAGAATCTGAGGCAGCTCTGAGGGCGTATGGAAGTTGCTGAAATGCTGAAATCCGCACATCATTCGAGGTGATGAGCCGTGGCGAGAATCCGAGGCGTCTCTGAGGTGGATTGGAAATGCTGAAATCCGCTCATCATTCGAGGTGGCATGCCGTGGCGAGAATCTGAGGCAGCTCCGTGGCGTATGGAAGTTGCTGAAATGCTGAAATCCGCACATCATTCGAGGTGATGAGCGGTGGCGAGAATCTGAGGCGCCTCTGAGACGGATTGGAAATATTGAAATCCGCTCATCATTCGAGGTGGCATGACGTGGCGACAATCTGAGGCGTCTCTGAGGTGGATTGGAACTGCACAAATCCGCACAGCATTCGAGGTGGCATGCCGTGGCGAGAATCTGAGGCAGCTCCGTGGCGTATGGAAGTTGCTGAAATGCTGAAATTCGCACATCATTCGAGGTGATGTGCCGTGGCGAGAATCTGAGGCGCCTCTGAGACGGATTGGAAATACTGAAATCCGCTCATCATTCGAGGTGGCATGACGTGGCGACAATCTGAGGCGTCTCTGAGGTGGATTGGAAATGCTGAAATCCGCTCATCATTCGAGGTGATATGCCGTGGCGACAATCTGAGGCGTCTCTGAGGTGGATTGGAAATGCTGAAATCCGCACATCATTCGAGGTGATATGCCGTGGCGAGAATCTGAGGGCAGCTCCGAGGCGTATGGAAGTTGCTGAAATGCTGAAAATTCGCACATCATTCGAGGTGATGTGCCGTGGCGAGAATCTGAGGCGCCTCTGAGGCGGATTGGAAATGCTGAAATCCGCTCATCATTCGAGGTGGCATGCCGTGGCGACAATCTGAGGCGTCTCTGAGGTGGATTGGAAATGCTGAAATCCGCACATCATTCGAGGTGATATGCCGTGGCGACAATCTGAGGCGTCTCTGAGGTGGATTGAACATGCTGAAATCCGCACATCATTCGAGGTGGCATGCCGTGGCGAGAATCTGAGGGCAGCTCCGAGGCGTATGGAAGTTGCTGAAATGCTGAAATCCGCATATCATTCGAGGTGATATGCCGTGGCGACAATCTGAGGCGCCTCTGAAGCATAATGGAAGTGCAGAAATCCGCACATCATTCGAGGTGGCATGCCGTGGCGAGAATCTGAGGCAGCTCCGTGGCGTATGGAAGTTGCTGAAATGCTGAAATCCGCACATCATTCGAGGTGATATGCCGTGGCGACAATCTGAGGCGTCTCTGAAGCATAATGGAAGTGCAGAAATCCGCACATCATTCGAGGTGGCATGCCGTGGCGAGAATCTGAGGCAGCTCCGTGGCGTATGGAAGTTGCTGAAATGCTGAAATCCGCACATCATTCGAGGTGATATGCCGTGGCGACAATCTGAGGCGTCTCTGAAGCATAATGGAAGTGCAGAAATCCGCACATCATTCGAGGTGGCATGCCGTGGCGAGAATCTGAGGCAGCTCCGAGGCGTATGGAAGTTGCTGAAATGCTGAAATCCGCACATCATTCGAGGTGATGTGCCGTGGCGACAATCTGAGGCGCCTCTGAAGCGTAATGGAACTGCACGAAATCCGCACATGCATTCGAGGTGGCATGCCGTGGCGAGAATCTGAGGCAGCTCCGAGGCGTATGGAAGTTGCTGAAATGCTGAAATTCGCACATCATTCGAGGTGATGTGCGGTGGCGAGAATCTGAGGGCGCCTCTGAGACGGATTGGAAATATTGAAATCCGCTCATCATTCGAGGTGGCATGACGTGGCGACAATCTGAGGCGTCTCTGAGGTGGATTGGAACTGCAGCAAATCCGCACATCATTCGAGGTGGCATGCCGTGGCGAGAATCTGAGGCAGCTCCGTGGCGTATGGAAGTTGCTGAAATGCTGAAATTCGCACATCATTCGAGGTGATGTGCCGTGGCGACAATCTGAGGCGCCTCTGAAGCATAATGGAAGTGCAGAAATCCGCACATCATTCGAGGTGGCATGCCGTGGCGAGAATCTGAGGCAGCTCCGTGGCGTATGGAAGTTGCTGAAATGCTGAAATCCGCACATCATTCGAGGTGGCATGCCGTGGCGACAATCTGAGGCGCCTCTGAGGTGGATTGGAACCGCACAAATCCGCACATGCATTCGAGGTGGCATGCCGTGGCGAGAATCTGAGGCAGCTCCGTGGCGTATGGAAGTTGCTGAAATGCTGAAATCCGCACATCATTCGAGGTGGCATGACGTGGCGACAATCTGAGGCGTCTCTGAGGTGGATTGGAACTGCACAAATCCGCACAGCATTCGAGGTGGCATGCCGTGGCGAGAATCTGAGGCAGCTCCGTGGCGTATGGAAGTTGCTGAAATGCTGAAATTCGCACATCATTCGAGGTGATGAGCGGTGGCGAGAATCCGAGGCGGGTCTGAGACGGATTTTGAAATATTGAAATCCGCTCATCATTCGAGGTGGCATGCCGTGGCGAGAATCTGAGGCAGCTCCGTGGCGTATGGAAGTTGCTGAAATGCTGAAATCCGCACATCATTCGAGGTGGCATGCCGTGGCGACAATCTGAGGCGTCTCTGAGGTGGATTGGAAACCGCACGAAATCCGCACAGCATTCGAGGTGGCATGCCGTGGCGAGAATCTGAGGCAGCTCCGTGGCGTATGGAAGTTGCTGAAATGCTGAAATCCGCACATCATTCGAGGTGGCATGCCGTGGCGAGAATCTGAGGCGGCTCCCTGAGACGGATTGTTGAAATGCTGAAATCCGCTCATCATTCGAGGTGGCATGACGTGGCGACAATCTGAGGCGTCTCTGAGGTGGATTGGAACTGCACAAATCCGCACAGCATTCGAGGTGGCATGCCGTGGCGAGAATCTGAGGCAGCTCCGTGGCGTATGGAAGTTGCTGAAATGCTGAAATTCGCACATCATTCGAGGTGATGAGCCGTGGCGAGAATCTGAGGCGCCTCTGAGAGCGGATTTGTGAAATGCTGAAATCCGCTCATCATTCGAGGTGGCATGCCGTGGCGAGAATCTGAGGGCAGCTCCGTGGCGTATGGAAGTTGCTGAAATGCTGAAATCCGCACATCATTCGAGGTGGCATGCCGTGGCGAGAATCTGAGGGCGCCTCTGAGATGGATTGGAAATGCTGAAATCCGCACATCATTCGAGGTGGCATGCCGTGGCGACAATCTGAGGCGTCTCTGAGGTGGATTGGAAGTGCATGAAATCCGCACATCATTCGAGGTGGCATGCCGTGGCGAGAATCTGAGGCAGCCTCTGAGGCGTATGGAAGTTGCTGAAATGCTGAAATCCGCACATCATTCGAGGTGATGTGCCGTGGCGACAATCTGAGGCGTCTCTGAGGCGTGATTGGAAATGCATGAAATCCGCACATCATTCGAGGTGGCATGCCGTGGCGAGAATCTGAGGCGCCTCCGTGACGTATGGAAGTTGCTGAAATGCTGAAATCCGCACATCATTCGAGGTGGCATGCCGTGGCGAGAATCTGAGGCAGCCTCTGAGGCGTATGGAAGTTGCTGAAATGCTGAAATCCGCACATCATTCGAGGTGGCATGCCGTGGCGACAATCTGAGGCGCCTCTGAGAGTATGAATGTGAAATGCTAGAAATCCGCACATCATTCGAGGTGGCATGCCGTGGCGAGAATCTGAGGCAGCTCCGAGGCGTATGGAAGTTGCTGAAATGCTGAAATTCGCACATCATTCGAGGTGATGTGCCGTGGCGAGAATCTGAGGGCGCCTCTGAGACGGATTGGAAATATTGAAATCCGCTCATCATTCGAGGTGGCATGACGTGGCGACAATCTGAGGCGTCTCTGAGGTGGATTGGAACTGCACAAATCCGCACAGCATTCGAGGTGGCATGCCGTGGCGAGAATCTGAGGCAGCTCCGTGGCGTATGGAAGTTGCTGAAATGCTGAAATTCGCACATCATTCGAGGTGATGTGCCGTGGCGAGAATCTGAGGGCGCCTCTGAGACGGATTGGAAATATTGAAATCCGCTCATCATTCGAGGTGGCATGACGTGGCGACAATCTGAGGCGTCTCTGAGGTGGATTGGAAACTGCACAAATCCGCACAGCATTCGAGGTGGCATGCCGTGGCGAGAATCTGAGGCAGCTCCGTGGCGTATGGAAGTTGCTGAAATGCTGAAATCCGCACATCATTCGAGGTGATGTGCCGTGGCGACAATCTGAGGGCGCCTCTGAGGTGGATTGGAACTGCAGAAATCCGCACATCATTCGAGGTGGCATGCCGTGGCGAGAATCTGAGGCAGCTCCGTGGCGTATGGAAGTTGCTGAAATGCTGAAATCCGCACATCATTCGAGGTGATGATGCCGTGGCGACAATCTGAGGCGCCTCTGAGGCGGATTGGAAGTGCAGAAATCCGCACATCATTCGAGGTGGCATGCCGTGGCGAGAATCTGAGGCAGCTCCGTGGCGTATGGAAGTTGCTGAAATGCTGAAATTCGCACATCATTCGAGGTGATATGCCGTGGCGACAATCTGAGGCGCCTCTGAAGCATAATGGAAGTGCAGAAATCAGCACATCATTCGAGGTGGCATGCCGTGGCGAGAATCTGAGGCAGCTCCGTGGCGTATGGAAGTTGCTGAAATGCTGAAATCCGCACATCATTCGAGGTGATATGCCGTGGCGACAATCTGAGGCGCCTCTGAGGTGGATAATGGAAATGCAGAAATCCGCACATCATTCGAGGTGGCATGCCGTGGCGAGAATCTGAGGCGCCTCCGAGGCGTATGGAAGTTGCTGAAATGCTGAAATCCGCACATCATTCGAGGTGATGTGCCGTGGCGAGAATCTGAGGCGCCTCTGAGGTGGATTGGAAATGCAGAAATCCGCACATCATTCGAGGTGGCATGCCGTGGCGAGAATCTGAGGCAGCTCCGTGGCGTATGGAAGTTGCTGAAATGCTGAAATCCGCACATCATTCGAGGTGATGAGCGGTGGCGACAATCTGAGGCGGGCTCTGAGACGGATTGGAAATGCTGAAATCCGCACATCATTCGAGGTGGCATGCCGTGGCGAGAATCTGAGGCAGCTCCGTGGCGTATGGAAGTTGCTGAAATGCTGAAATTCGCACATCATTCGAGGTGATATGCCGTGGCGACAATCTGAGGCGCCTCTGAAGCATAATGGAAGTGCAGAAATCAGCACATCATTCGAGGTGGCATGCCGTGGCGAGAATCTGAGGGCAGCTCTCGTGGCGTATGGAAGTTGCTGAAATGCTGAAATCCGCACATCATTCGAGGTGATATGCCGTGGCGACAATCTGAGGCGCCTCTGAGGTGGATTGGAAACTGCACAAATCCGCACAGCATTCGAGGTGGCATGCCGTGGCGAGAATCTGAGGCAGCTCCGTGGCGTATGGAAGTTGCTGAAATGCTGAAATCCGCACATCATTCGAGGTGATATGCCGTGGCGAGAATCTGAGGCGCCTCTGAGGTGGATTGGAACTGCACAAATCCGCACAGCATTCGAGGTGGCATGCCGTGGCGAGAATCTGAGGCAGCTCCGTGGCGTATGGAAGTTGCTGAAATGCTGAAATCCGCACATGATTCGAGGTGATGAGCGGTGGCGAGAATCCGAGGCGCGTCTGAGACGGATTTGAAATGCTGAAATCCGCTCATCATTCGAGGTGGCATGCCGTGGCGAGAATCTGAGGCAGCTCCGTGGCGTATGGAAGTTGCTGAAATGCTGAAATTCGCACATCATTCGAGGTGATATGCCGTGGCGACAATCTGAGGCGCCTCTGAAGCATAATGGAAGTGCAGAAATCAGCACATCATTCGAGGTGGCATGCCGTGGCGAGAATCTGAGGCAGCTCCGTGGCGTATGGAAGTTGCTGAAATGCTGAAATCCGCACATCATTCGAGGTGATGTGCCGTGGCGAGAATCTGAGGGCGCCTCTGAGATGGATTGAAGGTGCTGAAATGCTGAAATCCGCACATCATTCGAGGTGGCATGCCGTGGCGACAATCTGAGGCGTCTCTGAGGTGGATTGGAACTGCACAAATCCGCACAGCATTCGAGGTGGCATGCCGTGGCGAGAATCTGAGGCAGCTCCGTGGCGTATGGAAGTTGCTGAAATGCTGAAATCCGCACATCATTCGAGGTGATGTGCCGTGGCGAGAATCTGAGGGCGCCTCTGAGACGGATTGAAGGTGCTGAAATGCTGAAATCCGCACATCATTCGAGGTGGCATGACGTGGCGACAATCTGAGGCGCCTCTGAAGCATGAATTGGAAGTGCAGAAATCCGCACATCATTCGAGGTGGCATGCCGTGGCGAGAATCTGAGGCAGCTCCGTGGCGTATGGAAGTTGCTGAAATGCTGAAATTCGCACATCATTCGAGGTGATGTGCCGTGGCGAGAATCTGGGGCGCCTCTGAGACGGATTGGAAATATTGAAATCCGCTCATCATTCGAGGTGGCATGACGTGGCGACAATCTGAGGCGTCTCTGAGGTGGATTGGAACTGCACAAATCCGCACAGCATTCGAGGTGGCATGCCGTGGCGAGAATCTGAGGCAGCTCCGTGGCGTATGGAAGTTGCTGAAATGCTGAAATCCGCACATCATTCGAGGTGATATGCCGTGGCGACAATCTGAGGCGCCTCTGAAGCATAATGGAACTGCACAAATCCGCACATCATTCGAGGTGGCATGCCGTGGCGAGAATCTGGGGCAGTCTCTGAGGCGGATTGAAGGTGCTGAAATGCTGAAATCCGCACATCATTCGAGGTGATATGCCGTGGCGACAATCTGAGGCGTCTCTGAGGTGGATTGGAACTGCACAAATCCGCACAGCATTCGAGGTGGCATGCCGTGGCGAGAATCTGAGGCAGCTCCGTGGCGTATGGAAGTTGCTGAAATGCTGAAATCCGCACATCATTCGAGGTGATGTGCCGTGGCGAGAATCTGAGGGCGCCTCTGAGACGGATTGGAAATATTGAAATCCGCTCATCATTCGAGGTGGCATGACGTGGCGACAATCTGAGGCGTCTCTGAGGTGGATTGGAACTGCACAAATCCGCACAGCATTCGAGGTGGCATGCCGTGGCGAGAATCTGAGGCAGCTCCGTGGCGTATGGAAGTTGCTGAAATGCTGAAATCCGCACATCATTCGAGGTGATATGCCGTGGCGACAATCTGAGGCGCCTCTGAAGCATAATGGAACTGCACAAATCCGCACATCATTCGAGGTGGCATGCCGTGGCGAGAATCTGAGGGCAGCTCCGTGGCGTATGGAAGTTGCTGAAATGCTGAAATCCGCACATCATTCGAGGTGATATGCCGTGGCGACAATCTGAGGCGCCTCTGAGGTGGATTGGAACTGCAGAAATCCGCACATCATTCGAGGTGGCATGCCGTGGCGAGAATCTGAGGCAGCTCCGTGGCGTATGGAAGTTGCTGAAATGCTGAAATTCGCACATCATTCGAGGTGATGTGCCGTGGCGAGAATCTGAGGGCGCCTCTGAGACGGATTGGAAATATTGAAATCCGCTCATCATTCGAGGTGGCATGACGTGGCGACAATCTGAGGCGTCTCTGAGGTGGATTGGAACTGCACAAATCCGCACAGCATTCGAGGTGGCATGCCGTGGCGAGAATCTGAGGCAGCTCCGTGGCGTATGGAAGTTGCTGAAATGCTGAAATCCGCACATCATTCGAGGTGATATGCCGTGGCGACAATCTGAGGCGCCTCTGAAGCATAATGGAACTGCAGAAATCCGCACATCATTCGAGGTGGCATGCCGTGGCGAGAATCTGGGGCGTCTCTGAGGTGGATTGAAGGTGCTGAAATGCTGAAATCCGCACATGATTCGAGGTGATATGCCGTGGCGACAATCTGAGGCGTCTCTGAGGTGGATTGGAACTGCACAAATCCGCACAGCATTCGAGGTGGCATGCCGTGGCGAGAATCTGAGGCAGCTCCGTGGCGTATGGAAGTTGCTGAAATGCTGAAATCCGCACATCATTCGAGGTGATGAGCGGTGGCGAGAATCTGAGGCGCCTCTGAGGCGGATTGGAAATGCTGAAATCCGCACATCATTCGAGGTGGCATGCCGTGGCGAGAATCTGAGGCAGCTCCGTGGCGTATGGAAGTTGCTGAAATGCTGAAATCCGCACATCATTCGAGGTGATGTGCCGTGGCGACAATCTGAGGCGCCTCTGAAGCATAATGGAAGTGCAGAAATCAGCACATCATTCGAGGTGGCATGCCGTGGCGAGAATCTGAGGCGTCTCTGAGGTGGATTGGAAACTGCAGAAATCCGCACAGCATTCGAGGTGGCATGCCGTGGCGAGAATCTGAGGCAGCTCCGTGGCGTATGGAAGTTGCTGAAATGCTGAAATCCGCACATCATTCGAGGTGATGTGCCGTGGCGACAATCTGAGGCGCCTCTGAGGCGGATAATGGAAATGCTGAAATCCGCACATCATTCGAGGTGGCATGCCGTGGCGAGAATCTGAGGCAGCTCCGTGGCGTATGGAAGTTGCTGAAATGCTGAAATCCGCACATCATTCGAGGTGATGTGCCGTGGCGAGAATCTGAGGGCGCCTCTGAGACGGATTGGAAATATTGAAATCCGCTCATCATTCGAGGTGGCATGACGTGGCGACAATCTGAGGCGTCTCTGAGGTGGATTGGAACTGCACAAATCCGCACAGCATTCGAGGTGGCATGCCGTGGCGAGAATCTGAGGCAGCTCCGTGGCGTATGGAAGTTGCTGAAATGCTGAAATTCGCACATCATTCGAGGTGATGTGCCGTGGCGACAATCTGAGGCGCCTCTGAAGCATAATGGAAGTGCAGAAATCAGCACATCATTCGAGGTGGCATGCCGTGGCGAGAATCTGAGGCAGCTCCGTGGCGTATGGAAGTTGCTGAAATGCTGAAATTCGCACATCATTCGAGGTGATGTGCCGTGGCGAGAATCTGAGGGCGCCTCTGAGACGGATTGGAAATATTGAAATCCGCTCATCATTCGAGGTGGCATGACGTGGCGACAATCTGAGGCGTCTCTGAGGTGGATTGGAACTGCACAAATCCGCACAGCATTCGAGGTGGCATGCCGTGGCGAGAATCTGAGGCAGCTCCGTGGCGTATGGAAGTTGCTGAAATGCTGAAATCCGCACATCATTCGAGGTGATATGCCGTGGCGACAATCTGAGGCGCCTCTGAAGCATAATGGAACTGCAGAAATCCGCACATCATTCGAGGTGGCATGCCGTGGCGAGAATCTGAGGGCAGTCTCCGAGGCGTATGGAAGTTGCTGAAATGCTGAAATCCGCACATCATTCGAGGTGATATGCCGTGGCGACAATCTGAGGCGTCTCTGAGGTGGATTGGAACTGCACAAATCCGCACGGCATTCGAGGTGGCATGCCGTGGCGAGAATCTGAGGCAGCTCCGTGGCGTATGGAAGTTGCTGAAATGATGAAATCCGCACATGATTCGAGGTGATGAGCGGTGGCGAGAATCTGAGGCGGGTCTGAGACGGATTTTGAAATATTGAAATCCGCTCATCATTCGAGGTGGCATGACGTGGCGACAATCTGAGGCAGCTCCGTGGCGTATGGAAGTTGCTGAAATGCTGAAATTCGCACATCATTCGAGGTGATGTGCCGTGGCGACAATCTGAGGCGCCTCTGAAGCATAATGGAAGTGCAGAAATCAGCACATCATTCGAGGTGGCATGCCGTGGCGAGAATCTGGGGCGCCTCTGAGGTGGATTGGAAATGCTGAAATCCGCACAGCATTCGAGGTGGCATGCCGTGGCGAGAATCTGAGGCAGCTCCGTGGCGTATGGAAGTTGCTGAAATGCTGAAATCCGCACATCATTCGAGGTGATGATGCCGTGGCGAGAATCTGAGGCGCCTCTGAGACGGATTTGGAAATGCTGAAATCCGCTCATCATTCGAGGTGGCATGCCGTGGCGAGAATCTGAGGCAGCTCCGTGGCGTATGGAAGTTGCTGAAATGCTGAAATTCGCACATCATTCGAGGTGATGTGCCGTGGCGAGAATCTGAGGGCGCCTCTGAGACGGATTGGAAATATTGAAATCCGCTCATCATTCGAGGTGGCATGACGTGGCGACAATCTGAGGCGTCTCTGAGGTGGATTGGAACTGCACAAATCCGCACAGCATTCGAAATTCAATATGGAAATGCTGAAATTCGCACATCATTCGAGGTGATGTGCCGTGGCGAGAATCTGAGGGCGCCTCTGAGACGGATTGGAAATATTGAAATCCGCTCATCATTCGAGGTGGCATGACGTGGCGACAATCTGAGGCGTCTCTGAGGTGGATTGGAACTGCACAAATCCGCACAGCATTCGAGGTGGCATGCCGTGGCGAGAATCTGAGGCAGCTCCGTGGCGTATGGAAGTTGCTGAAATGCTGAAATTCGCACATCATTCGAGGTGATGTGCCGTGGCGACAATCTGAGGCGCCTCTGAAGCATAATGGAAGTGCAGAAATCAGCACATCATTCGAGGTGGCATGCCGTGGCGAGAATCTGAGGCAGCTCCGTGGCGTATGGAAGTTGCTGAAATGCTGAAATCCGCACATCATTCGAGGTGATGTGCCGTGGCGACAATCTGAGGCGCCTCTGAAGCATAATGGAAGTGCAGAAATCAGCACATCATTCGAGGTGGCATGCCGTGGCGAGAATCTGAGGCAGCTCCGTGGCGTATGGAAGTTGCTGAAATGCTGAAATCCGCTCATCATTCGAGGTGGCATGACGTGGCGAGAATCTGGGGCGCCTCTGAGATGGATTGAAGGTGCTGAAATGCTGAAATCTGCATATCATTCGAGGTGGCATGACGTGGCGACAATCTGAGGCGCCTCTGAAGCATAATGGAAGTGCAGAAATCAGCACATCATTCGAGGTGGCATGCCGTGGCGAGAATCTGAGGCAGCTCCGTGGCGTATGGAAGTTGCTGAAATGCTGAAATTCGCACATCATTCGAGGTGATGTGCCGTGGCGAGAATCTGAGGGCGCCTCTGAGACGGATTGGAAATATTGAAATCCGCTCATCATTCGAGGTGGCATGACGTGGCGACAATCTGAGGCGTCTCTGAGGTGGATTGGAACTGCACAAATCCGCACAGCATTCGAAATTCAATATGGAAATGCTGAAATTCGCACATCATTCGAGGTGATGTGCCGTGGCGAGAATCTGGGGCGCCTCTGAGACGGATTGGAAATATTGAAATCCGCTCATCATTCGAGGTGGCATGACGTGGCGACAATCTGAGGCGTCTCTGAGGTGGATTGGAACTGCACAAATCCGCACAGCATTCGAGGTGGCATGCCGTGGCGAGAATCTGAGGCAGCTCCGTGGCGTATGGAAGTTGCTGAAATGCTGAAATTCGCACATCATTCGAGGTGATGTGCCGTGGCGACAATCTGAGGCGCCTCTGAAGCATAATGGAAGTGCAGAAATCAGCACATCATTCGAGGTGGCATGCCGTGGCGAGAATCTGAGGCAGCTCCGTGGCGTATGGAAGTTGCTGAAATGCTGAAATCCGCACATCATTCGAGGTGATGTGCCGTGGCGACAATCTGAGGCGCCTCTGAAGCATAATGGAAGTGCAGAAATCAGCACATCATTCGAGGTGGCATGCCGTGGCGAGAATCTGAGGCAGCTCCGTGGCGTATGGAAGTTGCTGAAATGCTGAAATCCGCTCATCATTCGAGGTGGCATGACGTGGCGACAATCTGAGGCGCCTCTGAGGTGGATTGGAACTGCACAAATCCGCACAGCATTCGAGGTGGCATGCCGTGGCGAGAATCTGAGGCAGCTCCGTGGCGTATGGAAGTTGCTGAAATGCTGAAATCCGCACATGATTCGAGGTGATGAGCGGTGGCGAGAATCCGAGGCGGGTCTGAGACGGATTTTGAAATATTGAAATCCGCTCATCATTCGAGGTGGCATGCCGTGGCGAGAATCTGAGGCAGCTCCGTGGCGTATGGAAGTTGCTGAAATGCTGAAATTCGCACATCATTCGAGGTGATGTGCCGTGGCGACAATCTGAGGCGCCTCTGAAGCATAATGGAAGTGCAGAAATCAGCACATCATTCGAGGTGGCATGCCGTGGCGAGAATCTGAGGCAGCTCCGTGGCGTATGGAAGTTGCTGAAATGCTGAAATCCGCTCATCATTCGAGGTGGCATGACGTGGCGAGAATCTGAGGGCGCCTCTGAGATGGATTGAAGGTGCTGAAATGCTGAAATTTCGCATATCATTCGAGGTGGCATGACGTGGCGACAATCTGAGGCGCCTCTGAAGCATAATGGAAGTGCAGAAATCAGCACATCATTCGAGGTGGCATGCCGTGGCGAGAATCTGAGGCAGCTCCGTGGCGTATGGAAGTTGCTGAAATGCTGAAATTCGCACATCATTCGAGGTGATGTGCCGTGGCGAGAATCTGAGGGCGCCTCTGAGACGGATTGGAAATATTGAAATCCGCTCATCATTCGAGGTGGCATGACGTGGCGACAATCTGAGGCGTCTCTGAGGTGGATTGGAACTGCACAAATCCGCACAGCATTCGAAATTCAATATGGAAATATTGAAATTCGCACATCATTCGAGGTGATGTGCCGTGGCGAGAATCTGGGGCGCCTCTGAGACGGATTGGAAATATTGAAATCCGCTCATCATTCGAGGTGGCATGACGTGGCGACAATCTGAGGCGTCTCTGAGGTGGATTGGAACTGCACAAATCCGCACAGCATTCGAGGTGGCATGCCGTGGCGAGAATCTGAGGCAGCTCCGTGGCGTATGGAAGTTGCTGAAATGCTGAAATTCGCACATCATTCGAGGTGATGTGCCGTGGCGACAATCTGAGGCGCCTCTGAAGCATAATGGAAGTGCAGAAATCAGCACATCATTCGAGGTGGCATGCCGTGGCGAGAATCTGAGGCAGCTCCGTGGCGTATGGAAGTTGCTGAAATGCTGAAATCCGCACATCATTCGAGGTGATATGCCGTGGCGACAATCTGAGGCGCCTCTGAAGCATGGATTGGAACTGCACGAAATCCGCACATCATTCGAGGTGGCATGCCGTGGCGAGAATCTGAGGCAGCTCCGAGGCGTATGGAAGTTGCTGAAATGCTGAAATCCGCACATCATTCGAGGTGATATGCCGTGGCGACAATCTGAGGCGTCTCTGAGGTGGATTGGAACTGCACAAATCCGCACAGCATTCGAGGTGGCATGCCGTGGCGAGAATCTGAGGCAGCTCCGTGGCGTATGGAAGTTGCTGAAATGCTGAAATCCGCACATGATTCGAGGTGATGAGCGGTGGCGAGAATCTGAGGCGGGTCTGAGACGGATTGAAATATTGAAATCCGCTCATCATTCGAGGTGGCATGCCGTGGCGAGAATCTGAGGCAGCTCCGTGGCGTATGGAAGTTGCTGAAATGCTGAAATTCGCACATCATTCGAGGTGATGTGCCGTGGCGACAATCTGAGGCGCCTCTGAAGCATAATGGAAGTGCAGAAATCAGCACATCATTCGAGGTGGCATGCCGTGGCGAGAATCTGAGGCAGCTCCGTGGCGTATGGAAGTTGCTGAAATGCTGAAATCCGCACATCATTCGAGGTGATGTGCCGTGGCGACAATCTGAGGCGCCTCTGAGAGCGTGATTGGAAATGCTGAAATCCGCTCATCATTCGAGGTGGCATGACGTGGCGACAATCTGAGGCGTCTCTGAGGTGGATTGGAACTGCACAAATCCGCACAGCATTCGAGGTGGCATGCCGTGGCGAGAATCTGAGGCAGCTCCGTGGCGTATGGAAGTTGCTGAAATGCTGAAATCCGCACATCATTCGAGGTGATGAGCGGTGGCGAGAATCTGAGGCGCCTCTGAGACGGATTGGAAATATTGAAATCCGCTCATCATTCGAGGTGGCATGACGTGGCGACAATCTGAGGCGTCTCTGAGGTGGATTGGAACTGCACAAATCCGCACAGCATTCGAGGTGGCATGCCGTGGCGAGAATCTGAGGCAGCTCCGTGGCGTATGGAAGTTGCTGAAATGCTGAAATTCGCACATCATTCGAGGTGATGTGCCGTGGCGACAATCTGAGGCGCCTCTGAAGCATAATGGAAGTGCAGAAATCAGCACATCATTCGAGGTGGCATGCCGTGGCGAGAATCTGAGGGCAGCTCCGTGGCGTATGGAAGTTGCTGAAATGCTGAAATCCGCACATCATTCGAGGTGATATGCCGTGGCGACAATCTGAGGCGCCTCTGAGATGGATTGGAAATGCTGAAATCCGCACATCATTCGAGGTGGCATGCCGTGGCGAGAATCTGAGGCAGCTCCGTGGCGTATGGAAGTTGCTGAAATGCTGAAATCCGCACATCATTCGAGGTGATATGCCGTGGCGACAATCTGAGGCGCCTCTGAAGCGTAATGGAAGTGCAGAAATCCGCACATCATTCGAGGTGGCATGCCGTGGCGAGAATCTGAGGCAGCTCCGTGGCGTATGGAAGTTGCTGAAATGCTGAAATTCGCACATCATTCGAGGTGATGTGCCGTGGCGAGAATCTGAGGCGCCTCTGAGACGGATTGGAAATATTGAAATCCGCTCATCATTCGAGGTGGCATGACGTGGCGACAATCTGAGGCGTCTCTGAGGTGGATTGGAACTGCACAAATCCGCACAGCATTCGAGGTGGCATGCCGTGGCGAGAATCTGAGGCAGCTCCGTGGCGTATGGAAGTTGCTGAAATGCTGAAATCCGCACATCATTCGAGGTGATGTGCCGTGGCGACAATCTGAGGCGCCTCTGAAGCATAATGGAAGTGCAGAAATCAGCACATCATTCGAGGTGGCATGCCGTGGCGAGAATCTGAGGGCAGCTCCGTGGCGTATGGAAGTTGCTGAAATGCTGAAATCCGCACATCATTCGAGGTGATATGCCGTGGCGACAATCTGAGGCGCCTCTGAGGCGATAATGGAACTGCACGAAATCCGCACATCATTCGAGGTGGCATGCCGTGGCGAGAATCTGAGGCAGCTCCGTGGCGTATGGAAGTTGCTGAAATGCTGAAATCCGCACATCATTCGAGGTGATATGCCGTGGCGACAATCTGAGGGCGCCTCTGAGGTGGATTGGAAACTGCACAAATCCGCACAGCATTCGAGGTGGCATGCCGTGGCGAGAATCTGAGGCAGCTCCGTGGCGTATGGAAGTTGCTGAAATGCTGAAATCCGCACATGATTCGAGGTGATGAGCGGTGGCGAGAATCTGAGGCGGGTCTGAGACGGATTTGGAAATATTGAAATCCGCTCATCATTCGAGGTGGCATGACGTGGCGACAATCTGAGGCGTCTCTGAGGTGGATTGGAACTGCACAAATCCGCACAGCATTCGAGGTGGCATGCCGTGGCGAGAATCTGAGGCAGCTCCGTGGCGTATGGAAGTTGCTGAAATGCTGAAATTCGCACATCATTCGAGGTGATGTGCCGTGGCGACAATCTGAGGCGCCTCTGAAGCATAATGGAAGTGCAGAAATCAGCACATCATTCGAGGTGGCATGCCGTGGCGAGAATCTGAGGGCAGCTCCGTGGCGTATGGAAGTTGCTGAAATGATGAAATCCGCACATGATTCGAGGTGATGAGCGGTGGCGAGAATCCGAGGCGGGTCTGAGACGGATTTTGAAATATTGAAATCCGCTCATCATTCGAGGTGGCATGACGTGGCGACAATCTGAGGCAGCTCCGTGGCGTATGGAAGTTGCTGAAATGCTGAAATTCGCACATCATTCGAGGTGATGTGCCGTGGCGACAATCTGAGGCGCCTCTGAAGCATAATGGAAGTGCAGAAATCAGCACATCATTCGAGGTGGCATGCCGTGGCGAGAATCTGAGGCAGCTCCGTGGCGTATGGAAGTTGCTGAAATGCTGAAATCCGCACATCATTCGAGGTGATGAGCGGTGGCGAGAATCTGAGGCGGGCTCTGAGACGGATTGGAAATATTGAAATCCGCTCATCATTCGAGGTGGCATGACGTGGCGACAATCTGAGGGCGTCTCTGAGGTGGATTGGAACTGCACAAATCCGCACAGCATTCGAGGTGGCATGCCGTGGCGAGAATCTGAGGCAGCTCCGTGGCGTATGGAAGTTGCTGAAATGCTGAAATCCGCACATCATTCGAGGTGATGTGCCGTGGCGAGAATCTGAGGCGCCTCTGAGACGGATTGGAAATATTGAAATCCGCTCATCATTCGAGGTGGCATGACGTGGCGACAATCTGAGGCGTCTCTGAGGTGGATTGGAACTGCACAAATCCGCACAGCATTCGAGGTGGCATGCCGTGGCGAGAATCTGAGGCAGCTCCGTGGCGTATGGAAGTTGCTGAAATGCTGAAATCCGCACATCATTCGAGGTGATGTGCCGTGGCGAGAATCTGAGGCGCCTCTGAGACGGATTGGAAATATTGAAATCCGCTCATCATTCGAGGTGGCATGACGTGGCGACAATCTGAGGCGTCTCTGAGGTGGATTGGAACTGCACAAATCCGCACAGCATTCGAGGTGGCATGCCGTGGCGAGAATCTGAGGCAGCTCCGTGGCGTATGGAAGTTGCTGAAATGCTGAAATTCGCACATCATTCGAGGTGATGTGCCGTGGCGACAATCTGAGGCGCCTCTGAAGCATAATGGAAGTGCAGAAATCAGCACATCATTCGAGGTGGCATGCCGTGGCGAGAATCTGAGGGCAGCTCCGTGGCGTATGGAAGTTGCTGAAATGCTGAAATCCGCACATCATTCGAGGTGATGTGCCGTGGCGAGAATCTGAGGCGCCTCTGAGACGGATTGGAAATACTGAAATCCGCTCATCATTCGAGGTGGCATGACGTGGCGAGAATCTGAGGCAGCTCTGAGGCGTATGGAAGTTGCTGAAATGCTGAAATTCGCACATCATTCGAGGTGATGTGCCGTGGCGACAATCTGAGGCGCCTCTGAAGCATGGATTGGAAAGTGCAGAAATCCGCACATCATTCGAGGTGGCATGCCGTGGCGAGAATCTGAGGCAGCTCCGTGGCGTATGGAAGTTGCTGAAATGCTGAAATCCGCACATCATTCGAGGTGATGAGCCGTGGCGAGAATCTGAGGCGCCTCTGAGACGGATTTGGAAATATTGAAATCCGCTCATCATTCGAGGTGGCATGACGTGGCGACAATCTGAGGCGTCTCTGAGGTGGATTGGAACTGCACGAAATCCGCACAGCATTCGAGGTGGCATGCCGTGGCGAGAATCTGAGGCAGCTCCGTGGCGTATGGAAGTTGCTGAAATGCTGAAATTCGCACATCATTCGAGGTGATGTGCCGTGGCGACAATCTGAGGCGCCTCTGAAGCATAATGGAAGTGCAGAAATCAGCACATCATTCGAGGTGGCATGCCGTGGCGAGAATCTGAGGCAGCTCCGTGGCGTATGGAAGTTGCTGAAATGCTGAAATCCGCACATCATTCGAGGTGATGATGCCGTGGCGAGAATCTGAGGCGCCTCTGAGGCGGATTGGAAATGCTGAAATCCGCACATCATTCGAGGTGGCATGCCGTGGCGAGAATCTGAGGCAGCTCCGTGGCGTATGGAAGTTGCTGAAATGCTGAAATCCGCACATCATTCGAGGTGATGTGCCGTGGCGACAATCTGAGGCGCCTCTGAAGCATAATGGAAGTGCAGAAATCAGCACATCATTCGAGGTGGCATGCCGTGGCGAGAATCTGAGGCAGCTCCGTGGCGTATGGAAGTTGCTGAAATGCTGAAATCCGCACATCATTCGAGGTGATGTGCCGTGGCGACAATCTGAGGCGCCTCTGAGGTGGATTGGAAATGCTGAAATCCGCACATCATTCGAGGTGGCATGCCGTGGCGAGAATCTGAGGCAGCTCCGAGGCGTATGGAAGTTGCTGAAATGCTGAAATCCGCACATCATTCGAGGTGGCATGCCGTGGCGACAATCTGAGGCGCCTCTGAGGCATGGATTGGAAACTGCAGAAATCCGCACAGCATTCGAGGTGGCATGCCGTGGCGAGAATCTGAGGCAGCTCCGTGGCGTATGGAAGTTGCTGAAATGCTGAAATCCGCACATCATTCGAGGTGATGAGCGGTGGCGAGAATCTGAGGCGCCTCTGAGACGGATTTGGAAATATTGAAATCCGCTCATCATTCGAGGTGGCATGACGTGGCGACAATCTGAGGGCGTCTCTGAGGTGGATTGGAACTGCACAAATCCGCACAGCATTCGAGGTGGCATGCCGTGGCGAGAATCTGAGGCAGCTCCGTGGCGTATGGAAGTTGCTGAAATGCTGAAATCCGCACATCATTCGAGGTGGCATGACGTGGCGAGAATCTGGGGCGCCTCTGAGATGGATTGAAGGTGCTGAAATGCTGAAATCCGCACATCATTCGAGGTGGCATGACGTGGCGACAATCTGAGGCGCCTCTGAAGCATGGATTGGAACTGCAGAAATCCGCACATCATTCGAGGTGGCATGCCGTGGCGAGAATCTGAGGCAGCTCCGTGGCGTATGGAAGTTGCTGAAATGCTGAAATCCGCACATCATTCGAGGTGATGTGCCGTGGCGAGAATCTGAGGGCGCCTCTGAGACGGATTGGAAATATTGAAATCCGCTCATCATTCGAGGTGGCATGACGTGGCGACAATCTGAGGCAGTCTCCGTGAGCGTATGGAAGTTGCTGAAATGCTGAAATCCGCACATCATTCGAGGTGATGTGCCGTGGCGAGAATCTGAGGCGCCTCTGAGACGGATTGGAAATATTGAAATCCGCTCATCATTCGAGGTGGCATGACGTGGCGACAATCTGAGGCGTCTCTGAGGTGGATTGGAACTGCACAAATCCGCACAGCATTCGAGGTGGCATGCCGTGGCGAGAATCTGAGGCAGCTCCGTGGCGTATGGAAGTTGCTGAAATGCTGAAATTCGCACATCATTCGAGGTGATGTGCCGTGGCGACAATCTGAGGCGCCTCTGAGGTGGATTGGAACTGCAGAAATCCGCACATCATTCGAGGTGGCATGCCGTGGCGAGAATCTGAGGGCGGCTCCGTGGCGGATGGAAGTTGCTGAAATGCTGAAATCCGCACATCATTCGAGGTGATATGCCGTGGCGAGAATCTGAGGCGCCTCTGAGATGGATTGCTGAAATGCTGAAATCCGCACATCATTCGAGGTGATGATGCCGTGGCGACAATCTGAGGCGTCTCTGAGGTGGATTGGAACTGCATGAAATCCGCACATCATTCGAGGTGGCATGCCGTGGCGAGAATCTGAGGCAGCTCCGTGGCGTATGGAAGTTGCTGAAATGCTGAAATCCGCACATCATTCGAGGTGATGAGCCGTGGCGAGAATCTGAGGCGCCTCTGAGACGGATTTGGAAATATTGAAATCCGCTCATCATTCGAGGTGGCATGACGTGGCGACAATCTGAGGCGTCTCTGAGGTGGATTGGAAACTGCACGAAATCCGCACAGCATTCGAGGTGGCATGCCGTGGCGAGAATCTGAGGCAGCTCCGTGGCGTATGGAAGTTGCTGAAATGCTGAAATCCGCACATCATTCGAGGTGATATGCCGTGGCGACAATCTGAGGCGTCTCTGAGGTGGATTGGAACTGCACAAATCCGCACAGCATTCGAGGTGGCATGCCGTGGCGAGAATCTGAGGCAGCTCCGTGGCGTATGGAAGTTGCTGAAATGCTGAAATCCGCACATCATTCGAGGTGATATGCCGTGGCGACAATCTGAGGCGCCTCTGAAGCATAATGGAACTGCAGAAATCCGCACATCATTCGAGGTGGCATGCCGTGGCGAGAATCTGAGGGCGTCTCTGAGGTGGATTGGAAACTGCACAAATCCGCACAGCATTCGAGGTGGCATGCCGTGGCGAGAATCTGAGGCAGCTCCGTGGCGTATGGAAGTTGCTGAAATGCTGAAATCCGCACATGATTCGAGGTGATGAGCGGTGGCGAGAATCCGAGGCGGGTCTGAGACGGATTTGAAATATTGAAATCCGCTCATCATTCGAGGTGGCATGACGTGGCGACAATCTGAGGCAGCTCCGTGGCGTATGGAAGTTGCTGAAATGCTGAAATTCGCACATCATTCGAGGTGATATGCCGTGGCGACAATCTGAGGCGCCTCTGAAGCATAATGGAAGTGCAGAAATCAGCACATCATTCGAGGTGGCATGCCGTGGCGAGAATCTGAGGCAGCTCCGTGGCGTATGGAAGTTGCTGAAATGCTGAAATCCGCACATCATTCGAGGTGATGTGCCGTGGCGAGAATCTGAGGCGCCTCTGAGGCGGATTGGAAATGCTGAAATCCGCACATCATTCGAGGTGGCATGCCGTGGCGACAATCTGAGGCGTCTCTGAGGTGGATTGGAAACTGCACGAAATCCGCACAGCATTCGAGGTGGCATGCCGTGGCGAGAATCTGAGGCAGCTCCGTGGCGTATGGAAGTTGCTGAAATGCTGAAATCCGCACATCATTCGAGGTGATATGCCGTGGCGACAATCTGAGGCGTCTCTGAGGTGGATTGGAACTGCACAAATCCGCACAGCATTCGAGGTGGCATGCCGTGGCGAGAATCTGAGGCAGCTCCGTGGCGTATGGAAGTTGCTGAAATGCTGAAATCCGCACATGATTCGAGGTGATGAGCGGTGGCGAGAATCTGAGGCGGGTCTGAGACGGATTTTGAAATATTGAAATCCGCTCATCATTCGAGGTGGCATGACGTGGCGAGAATCTGAGGCAGCTCCGTGGCGTATGGAAGTTGCTGAAATGCTGAAATTCGCACATCATTCGAGGTGATGTGCCGTGGCGACAATCTGAGGCGCCTCTGAAGCATAATGGAAGTGCAGAAATCAGCACATCATTCGAGGTGGCATGCCGTGGCGAGAATCTGAGGCAGCTCCGTGGCGTATGGAAGTTGCTGAAATGCTGAAATCCGCACATCATTCGAGGTGATATGCCGTGGCGACAATCTGAGGCGTCTCTGAGGTGGATTGGAACTGCACAAATCCGCACAGCATTCGAAATTCATATGAAATATTGAAATTCGCACATCATTCGAGGTGATGTGCCGTGGCGAGAATCTGAGGGCGCCTCTGAGACGGATTGGAAATATTGAAATCCGCTCATCATTCGAGGTGGCATGACGTGGCGACAATCTGAGGCGTCTCTGAGGTGGATTGGAACTGCACAAATCCGCACAGCATTCGAGGTGGCATGCCGTGGCGAGAATCTGAGGCAGCTCCGTGGCGTATGGAAGTTGCTGAAATGCTGAAATCCGCATATCATTCGAGGTGATATGCCGTGGCGACAATCTGAGGCGCCTCTGAAGCATAATGGAACTGCACAAATCCGCACATCATTCGAGGTGGCATGCCGTGGCGAGAATCTGGGGCGTCTCTGAGGTGGATTGAAGGTGCTGAAATGCTGAAATCCGCACATGATTCGAGGTGATATGCCGTGACGACAATCTGAGGCGTCTCTGAGGTGGATTGGAACCGCACAAATCCGCACGGCATTCGAGGTGGCATGCCGTGGCGAGAATCTGAGGCAGCTCCGTTGCGTATGGAAGTTGCTGAAATGCTGAAATCCGCACATGATTCGAGGTGATGAGCGGTGGCGAGAATCCGAGGCGGGCTCTGAGACGGATTTTGAAATATTGAAATCCGCTCATCATTCGAGGTGGCATGACGTGGCGACAATCTGAGGCAGCTCCGTGGCGTATGGAAGTTGCTGAAATGCTGAAATCCGCACATCATTCGAGGTGATGTGCCGTGGCGACAATCTGAGGCGCCTCTGAAGCATAATGGAAGTGCAGAAATCCGCACATCATTCGAGGTGGCATGCCGTGGCGAGAATCTGAGGCAGCTCCGTGGCGTATGGAAGTTGCTGAAATGCTGAAATCCGCACATCATTCGAGGTGATATGCCGTGGCGACAATCTGAGGCGCCTCTGAGGCATGGATTGGAACTGCACGAAATCCGCACATCATTCGAGGTGGCATGCCGTGGCGAGAATCTGGGGCGTCTCTGAGATGGATTGTGAAATGCTGAAATCCGCACATCATTCGAGGTGGCATGCCGTGGCGACAATCTGAGGCGTCTCTGAGGTGGATTGGAAACTGCACAAATCCGCACAGCATTCGAGGTGGCATGCCGTGGCGAGAATCTGAGGCAGCTCCGTGGCGTATGGAAGTTGCTGAAATGCTGAAATCCGCACATCATTCGAGGTGATGTGCCGTGGCGACAATCTGAGGCGCCTCTGAAGCATAATGGAAATGCAGAAATCCGCACATCATTCGAGGTGGCATGCCGTGGCGAGAATCTGAGGGCAGCTCCGTGGCGTATGGAAGTTGCTGAAATGCTGAAATCCGCACATCATTCGAGGTGATGTGCCGTGGCGACAATCTGAGGCGCCTCTGAGGCGGATTGGAAGTGCAGAAATCCGCACATCATTCGAGGTGGCATGCCGTGGCGAGAATCTGAGGGCAGCTCCGTGGCGTATGGAAGTTGCTGAAATGCTGAAATCCGCACATCATTCGAGGTGATGAGCGGTGGCGAGAATCTGAGGCGGGCTCTGAGATGGATTGGAAATGCTGAAATCCGCTCATCATTCGAGGTGGCATGCCGTGGCGAGAATCTGAGGCAGCTCCGTGGCGTATGGAAGTTGCTGAAATGCTGAAATCCGCACATCATTCGAGGTGATGTGCCGTGGCGACAATCTGAGGCGCCTCTGAAGCATAATGGAAGTGCAGAAATCCGCACATCATTCGAGGTGGCATGCCGTGGCGAGAATCTGAGGCAGTCTCCGTGGCGTATGGAAGTTGCTGAAATGCTGAAATCCGCACATCATTCGAGGTGATATGCCGTGGCGAGAATCTGAGGCGCCTCTGAGATGGATTGGAAATGCTGAAATCCGCACATCATTCGAGGTGGCATGCCGTGGCGAGAATCTGAGGGCGCCTCTGAGACGGATTGGAAATATTGAAATCCGCTCATCATTCGAGGTGGCATGACGTGGCGACAATCTGAGGCGTCTCTGAGGTGGATTGGAACTGCACAAATCCGCACAGCATTCGAGGTGGCATGCCGTGGCGAGAATCTGAGGCAGCTCCGTGGCGTATGGAAGTTGCTGAAATGCTGAAATCCGCACATCATTCGAGGTGATGTGCCGTGGCGACAATCTGAGGCGCCTCTGAAGCATAATGGAAGTGCAGAAATCCGCACATCATTCGAGGTGGCATGCCGTGGCGAGAATCTGAGGGCAGTCTCCGTGGCGTATGGAAGTTGCTGAAATGCTGAAATCCGCACATCATTCGAGGTGATATGCCGTGGCGACAATCTGAGGCGTCTCTGAGGTGGATTGGAACTGCACAAATCCGCACAGCATTCGAGGTGGCATGCCGTGGCGAGAATCTGAGGCAGCTCCGTGGCGTATGGAAGTTGCTGAAATGCTGAAATCCGCACATCATTCGAGGTGATGATGCCGTGGCGAGAATCTGAGGCGCCTCTGAGGCGGATTGGAACTGCAGAAATCCGCACATCATTCGAGGTGGCATGCCGTGGCGAGAATCTGAGGCAGCTCCGTGGCGTATGGAAGTTGCTGAAATGCTGAAATCCGCACATCATTCGAGGTGATATGCCGTGGCGACAATCTGAGGCGCCTCTGAAGCATAATGGAAGTGCAGAAATCAGCACATCATTCGAGGTGGCATGCCGTGGCGAGAATCTGAGGCAGCTCCGTGGCGTATGGAAGTTGCTGAAATGCTGAAATCCGCACATCATTCGAGGTGATATGCCGTGGCGACAATCTGAGGCGCCTCTGAGGTGGATTGGAACTGCACAAATCCGCACATCATTCGAGGTGGCATGCCGTGGCGAGAATCTGAGGCAGCTCCGTGGCGTATGGAAGTTGCTGAAATGCTGAAATCCGCACATCATTCGAGGTGATGTGCCGTGGCGAGAATCTGGGGCGCCTCTGAGACGGATTGGAAATATTGAAATCCGCTCATCATTCGAGGTGGCATGACGTGGCGACAATCTGAGGCGTCTCTGAGGTGGATTGGAACTGCACAAATCCGCACAGCATTCGAGGTGGCATGCCGTGGCGAGAATCTGAGGCAGCTCCGTGGCGTATGGAAGTTGCTGAAATGCTGAAATCCGCACATCATTCGAGGTGATATGCCGTGGCGACAATCTGAGGCGCCTCTGAAGCATGAATTGGAACTGCACGAAATCCGCACATCATTCGAGGTGGCATGCCGTGGCGAGAATCTGAGGCAGCTCCGTGGCGTATGGAAGTTGCTGAAATGCTGAAATCCGCACATCATTCGAGGTGATATGCCGTGGCGACAATCTGAGGCGTCTCTGAGGTGGATTGGAAACTGCACAAATCCGCACAGCATTCGAGGTGGCATGCCGTGGCGAGAATCTGAGGCAGCTCCGTGGCGTATGGAAGTTGCTGAAATGCTGAAATCCGCACATGATTCGAGGTGATGAGCGGTGGCGAGAATCTGAGGCGCCTCTGAAGCATAATGGAAGTGCAGAAATCAGCACATCATTCGAGGTGGCATGCCGTGGGCGAGAATCTGAGGCAGCTCCGTGGCGTATGGAAGTTGCTGAAATGCTGAAATCCGCACATCATTCGAGGTGATGTGCCGTGGCGACAATCTGAGGCGCCTCTGAAGCATAATGGAACTGCAGAAATCCGCACATCATTCGAGGTGGCATGCCGTGGCGAGAATCTGAGGGCGTCTCTGAGGTGGATTGGAACTGCACGAAATCCGCACAGCATTCGAGGTGGCATGCCGTGGCGAGAATCTGAGGCAGCTCCGTGGCGTATGGAAGTTGCTGAAATGCTGAAATCCGCTCATCATTCGAGGTGGCATGACGTGGCGAGAATCTGGGGCGCCTCTGAGATGGATTGAAGGTGCTGAAATGCTGAAATCTGCATATCATTCGAGGTGGCATGACGTGGCGACAATCTGAGGCGCCTCTGAAGCATAATGGAAGTGCAGAAATCAGCACATCATTCGAGGTGGCATGCCGTGGCGAGAATCTGAGGCAGCTCCGTGGCGTATGGAAGTTGCTGAAATGCTGAAATTCGCACATCATTCGAGGTGATGTGCCGTGTCGAGAATCTGGGGCGCCTCTGAGACGGATTGGAAATATTGAAATCCGCTCATCATTCGAGGTGGCATGACGTGGCGACAATCTGAGGCGTCTCTGAGGTGGATTGGAACTGCACAAATCCGCACAGCATTCGAGGTGGCATGCCGTGGCGAGAATCTGAGGCAGCTCCGTGGCGTATGGAAGTTGCTGAAATGCTGAAATTCGCACATCATTCGAGGTGATGTGCCGTGGCGAGAATCTGGGGCGCCTCTGAGACGGATTGGAAATATTGAAATCCGCTCATCATTCGAGGTGGCATGACGTGGCGACAATCTGAGGCGTCTCTGAGGTGGATTGGAACTGCACAAATCCGCACAGCATTCGAGGTGGCATGCCGTGGCGAGAATCTGAGGCAGCTCCGTGGCGTATGGAAGTTGCTGAAATGCTGAAATCCGCACATCATTCGAGGTGATATGCCGTGGCGACAATCTGAGGCGCCTCTGAAGCATAATGGAACTGCACAAATCCGCACATCATTCGAGGTGGCATGCCGTGGCGAGAGTCTGGGGCGTCTCTGAGGTGGATTGAAGGTGCTGAAATGCTGAAATCCGCACATGATTCGAGGTGATATGCCGTGACGACAATCTGAGGCGTCTCTGAGGTGGATTGGAACCGCACAAATCCGCACGGCATTCGAGGTGGCATGCCGTGGCGAGAATCTGAGGCAGCTCCGTGGCGTATGGAAGTTGCTGAAATGCTGAAATCCGCACATGATTCGAGGTGATGAGCGGTGGCGAGAATCTGAGGCGGGTCTGAGACGGATTTTGAAATATTGAAATCCGCTCATCATTCGAGGTGGCATGACGTGGCGACAATCTGAGGCAGCTCCGTGGCGTATGGAAGTTGCTGAAATGCTGAAATCCGCACATCATTCGAGGTGATGTGCCGTGGCGACAATCTGAGGCGCCTCTGAAGCATAGATTGGAAGTGCAGAAATCCGCACATCATTCGAGGTGGCATGCCGTGGCGAGAATCTGAGGCAGCTCCGTGGCGTATGGAAGTTGCTGAAATGCTGAAATCCGCACATCATTCGAGGTGATGTGCCGTGGCGACAATCTGAGGCGCCTCTGAGGCGGATAATGGAAATGCAGAAATCCGCACATCATTCGAGGTGGCATGCCGTGGCGACAATCTGAGGGCGTCTCTGAGGTGGATTGGAACTGCACAAATCCGCACAGCATTCGAGGTGGCATGCCGTGGCGAGAATCTGAGGCAGCTCCGTGGCGTATGGAAGTTGCTGAAATGCTGAAATCCGCACATCATTCGAGGTGATGTGCCGTGGCGAGAATCTGAGGGCGCCTCTGAGACGGATTGGAAATATTGAAATCCGCTCATCATTCGAGGTGGCATGACGTGGCGACAATCTGAGGCGTCTCTGAGGTGGATTGGAACTGCACAAATCCGCACAGCATTCGAGGTGGCATGCCGTGGCGAGAATCTGAGGCAGCTCCGTGGCGTATGGAAGTTGCTGAAATGCTGAAATTCGCACATCATTCGAGGTGATGTGCCGTGGCGACAATCTGAGGCGCCTCTGAAGCATAATGGAAGTGCAGAAATCAGCACATCATTCGAGGTGGCATGCCGTGGGCGAGAATCTGAGGCAGCTCCGTGGCGTATGGAAGTTGCTGAAATGCTGAAATCCGCACATCATTCGAGGTGATGTGCCGTGGCGACAATCTGAGGCGCCTCTGAAGCATAATGGAAGTGCAGAAATCCGCACATCATTCGAGGTGGCATGCCGTGGCGAGAATCTGAGGCGTCTCTGAGGTGGATTGGAAACTGCACAAATCCGCACAGCATTCGAGGTGGCATGCCGTGGCGAGAATCTGAGGCAGCTCCGTGGCGTATGGAAGTTGCTGAAATGCTGAAATTCGCACATCATTCGAGGTGATGTGCCGTGGCGACAATCTGAGGCGCCTCTGAAGCATAATGGAAGTGCAGAAATCCGCACATCATTCGAGGTGGCATGCCGTGGCGAGAATCTGAGGCAGCTCCGTGGCGTATGGAAGTTGCTGAAATGCTGAAATCCGCACATGATTCGAGGTGATGAGCGGTGGCGAGAATCTGAGGCGGGCTCTGAGACGGATTTGGAAATATTGAAATCCGCTCATCATTCGAGGTGGCATGACGTGGCGACAATCTGAGGCAGCTCCGTGGCGTATGGAAGTTGCTGAAATGCTGAAATCCGCACATCATTCGAGGTGATGTGCCGTGGCGACAATCTGAGGCGCCTCTGAAGCATAATGGAAATGCAGAAATCCGCACATCATTCGAGGTGGCATGCCGTGGCGAGAATCTGAGGGCGTCTCTGAGGTGGATTGGAACTGCACAAATCCGCACAGCATTCGAGGTGGCATGCCGTGGCGAGAATCTGAGGCAGCTCCGTGGCGTATGGAAGTTGCTGAAATGCTGAAATCCGCACATCATTCGAGGTGATGATGCCGTGGCGACAATCTGAGGCGCCTCTGAGGCGGATTGGAACTGCACAAATCCGCACATCATTCGAGGTGGCATGCCGTGGCGAGAATCTGAGGCAGCTCCGTGGCGTATGGAAGTTGCTGAAATGCTGAAATCCGCACATCATTCGAGGTGATGTGCCGTGGCGACAATCTGAGGCGCCTCTGAGGGATGGATTGGAAGTGCAGAAATCCGCACATCATTCGAGGTGGCATGCCGTGGCGAGAATCTGAGGCAGCTCCGTGGCGTATGGAAGTTGCTGAAATGCTGAAATCCGCACATCATTCGAGGTGATGTGCCGTGGCGACAATCTGAGGCGCCTCTGAAGCATGAATTGGAAGTGCAGAAATCCGCACATCATTCGAGGTGGCATGCCGTGGCGAGAATCTGAGGCAGCTCCGTGGCGTATGGAAGTTGCTGAAATGCTGAAATCCGCACATCATTCGAGGTGATGTGCCGTGGCGAGAATCTGAGGCGCCTCTGAAGCATGAATTGGAAATGCTGAAATCCGCACATCATTCGAGGTGGCATGACGTGGCGACAATCTGAGGCGCCTCTGAGGTGGATTGGAACTGCACAAATCCGCACAGCATTCGAGGTGGCATGCCGTGGCGAGAATCTGAGGCAGCTCCGTGGCGTATGGAAGTTGCTGAAATGCTGAAATTCGCACATCATTCGAGGTGATGTGCCGTGGCGACAATCTGAGGGCGCCTCTGAGGCGGATTGGAAATGCTGAAATCCGCACATCATTCGAGGTGGCATGCCGTGGCGACAATCTGAGGCGTCTCTGAGGTGGATTGGAACTGCACAAATCCGCACAGCATTCGAGGTGGCATGCCGTGGCGAGAATCTGAGGGCAGCCTCCGTGGCGTATGGAAGTTGCTGAAATGCTGAAATCCGCACATCATTCGAGGTGATGTGCCGTGGCGACAATCTGAGGCGCCTCTGAAGCATAATGGAACTGCACAAATCCGCACATCATTCGAGGTGGCATGCCGTGGCGAGAATCTGAGGGCAGCTCCGTGGCGTATGGAAGTTGCTGAAATGCTGAAATCCGCACATCATTCGAGGTGATGTGCCGTGGCGACAATCTGAGGCGCCTCTGAAGCATGAATGGAAATGCAGAAATCCGCACATCATTCGAGGTGGCATGCCGTGGCGACAATCTGAGGCGTCTCTGAGGTGGATTGGAACCGCACAAATCCGCACAGCATTCGAGGTGGCATGCCGTGGCGAGAATCTGAGGCAGCTCCGTGGCGTATGGAAGTTGCTGAAATGCTGAAATCCGCACATCATTCGAGGTGATATGCCGTGGCGACAATCTGAGGCGCCTCTGAAGCATAATGGAACTGCAGAAATCCGCACATCATTCGAGGTGGCATGCCGTGGCGAGAATCTGAGGCGTCTCTGAGGTGGATTGGAAATGCTGAAATCCGCACATCATTCGAGGTGGCATGACGTGGCGACAATCTGAGGCAGCTCCGTGGCGTATGGAAGTTGCTGAAATGCTGAAATTCGCACATCATTCGAGGTGATGTGCCGTGGCGACAATCTGAGGCGCCTCTGAAGCATAATGGAAGTGCAGAAATCAGCACATCATTCGAGGTGGCATGCCGTGGGCGAGAATCTGAGGCAGCTCCGTGGCGTATGGAAGTTGCTGAAATGCTGAAATCCGCATATCATTCGAGGTGATATGCCGTGGCGACAATCTGAGGCGCCTCTGAAGCATAATGGAACTGCACAAATCCGCACATCATTCGAGGTGGCATGCCGTGGCGAGAATCTGGGGCGTCTCTGAGGTGGATTGGAACCGCACAAATCCGCACGGCATTCGAGGTGGCATGCCGTGGCGAGAATCTGAGGCAGCTCCGTGGCGTATGGAAGTTGCTGAAATGCTGAAATCCGCACATGATTCGAGGTGATGATGCCGTGGCGACAATCTGAGGCGTCTCTGAGATGGATTTGGAAATGCTGAAATCCGCTCATCATTCGAGGTGGCATGCCGTGGCGAGAATCTGAGGCAGCTCCGTGGCGTATGGAAGTTGCTGAAATGCTGAAATTCGCACATCATTCGAGGTGATGTGCCGTGGCGACAATCTGAGGCGCCTCTGAAGCATAATGGAAGTGCAGAAATCAGCACATCATTCGAGGTGGCATGCCGTGGCGAGAATCTGAGGGCAGCTCCGTGGCGTATGGAAGTTGCTGAAATGATGAAATCCGCACATGATTCGAGGTGATGAGCGGTGGCGAGAATCTGAGGCGGGTCTGAGACGGATTTGTAAATATTGAAATCCGCTCATCATTCGAGGTGGCATGACGTGGCGACAATCTGAGGCAGCTCCGTGGCGTATGGAAGTTGCTGAAATGCTGAAATTCGCACATCATTCGAGGTGATGTGCCGTGGCGACAATCTGAGGCGCCTCTGAAGCATAATGGAAGTGCAGAAATCAGCACATCATTCGAGGTGGCATGCCGTGGCGAGAATCTGAGGCAGCTCCGTGGCGTATGGAAGTTGCTGAAATGCTGAAATCCGCACATCATTCGAGGTGATATGCCGTGGCGACAATCTGAGGCGCCTCTGAAGCATGAATTGGAAATGCAGAAATCCGCACATCATTCGAGGTGGCATGCCGTGGCGAGAATCTGAGGGCGTCTCTGAGGTGGATTGGAACTGCACAAATCCGCACAGCATTCGAGGTGGCATGCCGTGGCGAGAATCTGAGGCAGCTCCGTGGCGTATGGAAGTTGCTGAAATGCTGAAATCCGCACATCATTCGAGGTGATGTGCCGTGGCGAGAATCTGAGGGCGCCTCTGAGGCGGATTGGAAATGCTGAAATCCGCTCATCATTCGAGGTGGCATGCCGTGGCGACAATCTGAGGGCGTCTCTGAGGTGGATTGGAACTGCACAAATCCGCACAGCATTCGAGGTGGCATGCCGTGGCGAGAATCTGAGGCAGCTCCGTGGCGTATGGAAGTTGCTGAAATGCTGAAATCCGCACATGATTCGAGGTGATGAGCGGTGGCGAGAATCCGAGGCGGGTCTGAGACGGATTTTGAAATATTGAAATCCGCTCATCATTCGAGGTGGCATGACGTGGCGACAATCTGAGGCGTCTCTGAGGTGGATTGGAACTGCACAAATCCGCACAGCATTCGAAATTCAGTATGGAAATGCTGAAATTCGCACATCATTCGAGGTGATGTGCCGTGGCGAGAATCTGAGGGCGCCTCTGAGATGGATTGGAAATGTTGAAATCCGCTCATCATTCGAGGTGATATGCCGTGGCGACAATCTGAGGCGCCTCTGAAGCATAATGGAAGTGCAGAAATCCGCACATCATTCGAGGTGGCATGCCGTGGCGAGAATCTGAGGCAGCTCCGTGGCGTATGGAAGTTGCTGAAATGCTGAAATCCGCTCATCATTCGAGGTGGCATGACGTGGCGAGAATCTGAGGGCGCCTCTGAGATGGATTGAAGGTGCTGAAATGCTGAAATCCGCACATCATTCGAGGTGGCATGCCGTGGCGACAATCTGAGGCGCCTCTGAAGCATAATGGAAGTGCAGAAATCAGCACATCATTCGAGGTGGCATGCCGTGGCGAGAATCTGAGGCAGCTCCGTGGCGTATGGAAGTTGCTGAAATGCTGAAATCCGCACATCATTCGAGGTGATATGCCGTGGCGAGAATCTGGGGCGCCTCTGAGATGGATTGAAGGTGCTGAAATGCTGAAATCCGCACATCATTCGAGGTGGCATGCCGTGGCGACAATCTGAGGCGCCTCTGAGGTGGATTGGAACTGCACGAAATCCGCACATCATTCGAGGTGGCATGCCGTGGCGAGAATCTGAGGCAGCTCCGTGGCGTATGGAAGTTGCTGAAATGCTGAAATCCGCACATCATTCGAGGTGATATGCCGTGGCGAGAATCTGAGGGCGCCTCTGAGATGGATTGAAGTGCGAAATGCTGAAATCCGCACATCATTCGAGGTGGCATGACGTGGCGACAAT
The DNA here is from genome assembly GCA_018806985.1 of Angiostrongylus vasorum. Classification (NCBI taxonomy): domain Eukaryota; kingdom Metazoa; phylum Nematoda; class Chromadorea; order Rhabditida; family Metastrongylidae; genus Angiostrongylus; species Angiostrongylus vasorum. The sequence continues at coordinate 40,196 of JADANN010000084.1, read as the reverse complement.
CTGAGGCGCCTCTGAGGCATGAATTGGAACTGCAGAAATCCGCACATCATTCGAGGTGGCATGCCGTGGCGAGAATCTGAGGCAGCTCCGTGGCGTATGGAAGTTGCTGAAATGCTGAAATCCGCACATCATTCGAGGTGATGTGCCGTGGCGAGAATCTGAGGCGCCTCTGAGACGGATTGGAAATATTGAAATCCGCTCATCATTCGAGGTGGCATGACGTGGCGACAATCTGAGGCAGTCTCCGTGGCGTATGGAAGTTGCTGAAATGCTGAAATCCGCACATCATTCGAGGTGATGTGCCGTGGCGAGAATCTGAGGGCGCCTCTGAGACGGATTGGAAATATTGAAATCCGCTCATCATTCGAGGTGGCATGACGTGGCGACAATCTGAGGCGTCTCTGAGGTGGATTGGAACTGCACAAATCCGCACAGCATTCGAGGTGGCATGCCGTGGCGAGAATCTGAGGCAGCTCCGTGGCGTATGGAAGTTGCTGAAATGCTGAAATCCGCACATCATTCGAGGTGATATGCCGTGGCGACAATCTGAGGCGCCTCTGAAGCATAATGGAACTGCACAAATCCGCACATCATTCGAGGTGGCATGCCGTGGCGAGAATCTGAGGGCGTCTCTGAGGTGGATTGAAGGTGCTGAAATGCTGAAATCCGCACATGATTCGAGGTGATATGCCGTGGCGACAATCTGAGGCGTCTCTGAGGTGGATTGGAACCGCACAAATCCGCACGGCATTCGAGGTGGCATGCCGTGGCGAGAATCTGAGGCAGCTCCGTTGCGTATGGAAGTTGCTGAAATGATGAAATCCGCACATGATTCGAGGTGATGAGCGGTGGCGAGAATCCGAGGCGGGTCTGAGACGGATTTTAAATATTGAAATCCGCTCATCATTCGAGGTGGCATGACGTGGCGACAATCTGAGGCAGCTCCGTGGCGTATGGAAGTTGCTGAAATGCTGAAATTCGCACATCATTCGAGGTGATGTGCCGTGGCGACAATCTGAGGCGCCTCTGAAGCATAATGGAAGTGCAGAAATCAGCACATCATTCGAGGTGGCATGCCGTGGGCGAGAATCTGAGGCAGCTCCGTGGCGTATGGAAGTTGCTGAAATGCTGAAATCCGCATATCATTCGAGGTGATATGCCGTGGCGACAATCTGAGGCGCCTCTGAAGCATAATGGAACTGCACAAATCCGCACATCATTCGAGGTGGCATGCCGTGGCGAGAATCTGGGGCGTCTCTGAGGTGGATTGGAACTGCACAAATCCGCACAGCATTCGAGGTGGCATGCCGTGGCGAGAATCTGAGGCAGCTCCGTGGCGTATGGAAGTTGCTGAAATGCTGAAATCCGCTCATCATTCGAGGTGGCATGACGTGGCGAGAATCTGAGGGCGCCTCTGAGATGGATTGAAGGTGCTGAAATGCTGAAATTTCGCACATCATTCGAGGTGGCATGACGTGGCGACAATCTGAGGCGCCTCTGAAGCATAATGGAAGTGCAGAAATCAGCACATCATTCGAGGTGGCATGCCGTGGCGAGAATCTGAGGCAGCTCCGTGGCGTATGGAAGTTGCTGAAATGCTGAAATTCGCACATCATTCGAGGTGATGTGCCGTGGCGAGAATCTGAGGGCGCCTCTGAGACGGATTGGAAATATTGAAATCCGCTCATCATTCGAGGTGGCATGACGTGGCGACAATCTGAGGCGTCTCTGAGGTGGATTGGAACTGCACAAATCCGCACAGCATTCGAAATTCAATATGGAAATATTGAAATTCGCACATCATTCGAGGTGATGTGCCGTGTCGAGAATCTGGGGCGCCTCTGAGACGGATTGGAAATATTGAAATCCGCTCATCATTCGAGGTGGCATGACGTGGCGACAATCTGAGGCGTCTCTGAGGTGGATTGGAACTGCACAAATCCGCACAGCATTCGAGGTGGCATGCCGTGGCGAGAATCTGAGGCAGCTCCGTGGCGTATGGAAGTTGCTGAAATGCTGAAATCCGCACATCATTCGAGGTGATATGCCGTGGCGAGAATCTGAGGGCGCCTCTGAGAGCATGAATGCTGAAATGCTGAAATCCGCACATCATTCGAGGTGGCATGCCGTGGCGACAATCTGAGGCGTCTCTGAGGTGGATTGGAACTGCAGAAATCCGCACATCATTCGAGGTGGCATGCCGTGGCGAGAATCTGAGGCAGCTCCGTGGCGTATGGAAGTTGCTGAAATGCTGAAATCCGCTCATCATTCGAGGTGGCATGACGTGGCGAGAATCTGAGGGCGCCTCTGAGATGGATTGAAGGTGCTGAAATGCTGAAATCCGCACATCATTCGAGGTGGCATGACGTGGCGACAATCTGAGGCGCCTCTGAAGCGTAGATTGGAAGTGCAGAAATCAGCACATCATTCGAGGTGGCATGCCGTGGCGAGAATCTGAGGCAGCTCCGTGGCGTATGGAAGTTGCTGAAATGCTGAAATTCGCACATCATTCGAGGTGATGTGCCGTGGCGAGAATCTGAGGGCGCCTCTGAGACGGATTGGAAATATTGAAATCCGCTCATCATTCGAGGTGGCATGACGTGGCGACAATCTGAGGCGTCTCTGAGGTGGATTGGAACTGCACAAATCCGCACAGCATTCGAGGTCGATATGCCGTGGCGAGAATCTGAGGCGAGCTCCGTGGCGTATGGAAGTTGCTGAAATATTGAAATCCGCTCATCATTCGAGGTGGCATGCCGTGGCGACAATCTGAGGCGTCTCTGAGGTGGATTGGAACTGCACAAATCCGCACAGCATTCGAGGTGGCATGCCGTGGCGAGAATCTGAGGCAGCTCCGTGGCGTATGGAAGTTGCTGAAATGCTGAAATCCGCACATCATTCGAGGTGATATGCCGTGGCGACAATCTGAGGCGCCTCTGAGGCATGGATTGGAAATGCTGAAATCCGCACATCATTCGAGGTGGCATGACGTGGCGAGAATCTGAGGGCGCCTCCGAGGTGGATTGAAGGTGCTGAAATGCTGAAATCCGCACATCATTCGAGGTGATATGCCGTGGCGACAATCTGAGGCGCCTCTGAAGCATAATGGAAGTGCAGAAATCAGCACATCATTCGAGGTGGCATGCCGTGGCGAGAATCTGAGGCAGCTCCGTGGCGTATGGAAGTTGCTGAAATGCTGAAATTCGCACATCATTCGAGGTGATGTGCCGTGGCGAGAATCTGAGGCGCCTCTGAGACGGATTGGAAATGCTGAAATCCGCTCATCATTCGAGGTGGCATGCCGTGGCGACAATCTGAGGCGTCTCTGAGGTGGATTGAATGCTGAAATGCTGAAATCCGCACATCATTCGAGGTGATATGCCGTGGCGAGAATCTGAGGGCGCCTCTGAGATGGATTGCTGAAATGCTGAAATCCGCATCATCATTCGAGGTGGCATGACGTGGCGACAATCTGAGGCGTCTCTGAGGCATGGATTGGAACTGCAGAAATCCGCACAGCATTCGAGGTGGCATGCCGTGGCGAGAATCTGAGGCAGCTCCGTGGCGTATGGAAGTTGCTGAAATGCTGAAATCCGCACATCATTCGAGGTGATGTGCCGTGGCGACAATCTGAGGCGCCTCTGAGGCGGATTGGAAATGCAGAAATCCGCACATCATTCGAGGTGGCATGCCGTGGCGAGAATCTGAGGCAGCTCCGTGGCGTATGGAAGTTGCTGAAATGCTGAAATTCGCACATCATTCGAGGTGATGTGCCGTGGCGACAATCTGAGGCGCCTCTGAGACGGATTGGAAATGCTGAAATCCGCACATCATTCGAGGTGGCATGCCGTGGCGACAATCTGAGGCGTCTCTGAGGGATGGATTGGAACTGCACAAATCCGCACAGCATTCGAGGTGGCATGCCGTGGCGAGAATCTGAGGCAGCTCCGTGGCGTATGGAAGTTGCTGAAATGCTGAAATCCGCACATCATTCGAGGTGATATGCCGTGGCGACAATCTGAGGCGCCTCTGAGAGCATGATGTGAAATGCTGAAATCCGCACATCATTCGAGGTGGCATGACGTGGCGACAATCTGAGGCGTCTCTGAGGTGGATTGGAACTGCACAAATCCGCACAGCATTCGAGGTGGCATGCCGTGGCGAGAATCTGAGGCAGCTCCGTGGCGTATGGAAGTTGCTGAAATGCTGAAATCCGCACATCATTCGAGGTGATATGCCGTGGCGACAATCTGAGGCGCCTCTGAGGTGGATTGGAACTGCACAAATCCGCACGGCATTCGAGGTGGCATGCCGTGGCGAGAATCTGAGGGCAGCTCCGTGGCGTATGGAAGTTGCTGAAATGCTGAAATCCGCACATGATTCGAGGTGATGAGCGGTGGCGAGAATCTGAGGCGGGTCTGAGACGGATTTTAAATATTGAAATCCGCTCATCATTCGAGGTGGCATGACGTGGCGACAATCTGAGGCAGCTCCGTGGCGTATGGAAGTTGCTGAAATGCTGAAATTCGCACATCATTCGAGGTGATGTGCCGTGGCGACAATCTGAGGCGCCTCTGAAGCATAATGGAAGTGCAGAAATCAGCACATCATTCGAGGTGGCATGCCGTGGCGAGAATCTGAGGCAGCTCCGTGGCGTATGGAAGTTGCTGAAATGCTGAAATCCGCACATCATTCGAGGTGATATGCCGTGGCGAGAATCTGAGGCGCCTCTGAGATGGATTGAAGGTGCTGAAATGCTGAAATCCGCACATCATTCGAGGTGGCATGCCGTGGCGACAATCTGAGGCGTCTCTGAGGTGGATTGGAACTGCACAAATCCGCACAGCATTCGAGGTGGCATGCCGTGGCGAGAATCTGAGGCAGCTCCGTGGCGTATGGAAGTTGCTGAAATGCTGAAATCCGCACATCATTCGAGGTGATGTGCCGTGGCGAGAATCTGAGGGCGCCTCTGAGACGGATTGAAATATTGAAATCCGCTCATCATTCGAGGTGGCATGACGTGGCGACAATCTGAGGCGTCTCTGTGATGGATGGAAGTTGCTGAAATGCTGAAATTCGCACATCATTCGAGGTGATGTGCCGTGTCGAGAATCTGGGGCGCCTCTGAGACGGATTGGAAATATTGAAATCCGCTCATCATTCGAGGTGGCATGACGTGGCGACAATCTGAGGCGTCTCTGAGGTGGATTGGAACTGCACAAATCCGCACAGCATTCGAGGTGGCATGCCGTGGCGAGAATCTGAGGCAGCTCCGTGGCGTATGGAAGTTGCTGAAATGCTGAAATCCGCATATCATTCGAGGTGATATGCCGTGGCGACAATCTGAGGCGCCTCTGAAGCATAATGGAACTGCACAAATCCGCACATCATTCGAGGTGGCATGCCGTGGCGAGAATCTGGGGCGTCTCTGAGGTGGATGGAAGGTGCTGAAATGCTGAAATCCGCACATCATTCGAGGTGATATGCCGTGGCGACAATCTGAGGCGTCTCTGAGGTGGATTGGAACTGCACAAATCCGCACATCATTCGAGGTGGCATGCCGTGGCGAGAATCTGAGGCAGCTCCGTGGCGTATGGAAGTTGCTGAAATGCTGAAATCCGCACATCATTCGAGGTGATATGCCGTGGCGACAATCTGAGGCGTCTCTGAGGTGGATTGGAACTGCAGAAATCCGCACATCATTCGAGGTGGCATGCCGTGGCGAGAATCTGAGGCAGCTCCGTGGCGTATGGAAGTTGCTGAAATGCTGAAATCCGCACATCATTCGAGGTGATGTGCCGTGGCGACAATCTGAGGCGCCTCTGAAGCATAATGGAAGTGCAGAAATCCGCACATCATTCGAGGTGGCATGCCGTGGCGAGAATCTGAGGCAGCTCCGTGGCGTATGGAAGTTGCTGAAATGCTGAAATCCGCACATCATTCGAGGTGATGTGCCGTGGCGACAATCTGAGGGCGCCTCTGAGAGCGGATTGGAAATGCTGAAATCCGCTCATCATTCGAGGTGGCATGCCGTGGCGACAATCTGAGGCGTCTCTGAGGTGGATTGGAAAGTGCTGAGCAAATCCGCACATCATTCGAGGTGGCATGCCGTGGCGAGAATCTGAGGCAGCTCCGTGGCGTATGGAAGTTGCTGAAATGATGAAATCCGCACATGATTCGAGGTGATGAGCGGTGGCGAGAATCTGAGGCGGGTCTGAGACGGATTTTGAAATGCTGAAATCCGCTCATCATTCGAGGTGGCATGCCGTGGCGAGAATCTGAGGCAGCTCCGTGGCGTATGGAAGTTGCTGAAATGCTGAAATCCGCACATCATTCGAGGTGATATGCCGTGGCGACAATCTGAGGCGCCTCTGAGGCATGGAATGGAAATGCAGAAATCCGCACATCATTCGAGGTGGCATGCCGTGGCGAGAATCTGAGGGCGCCTCTGAGACGGATTGCTGAAATACTGAAATCCGCTCATCATTCGAGGTGGCATGCCGTGGCGACAATCTGAGGCGTCTCTGAGGTGGATTGGAACTGCACAAATCCGCACATCATTCGAGGTGGCATGCCGTGGCGAGAATCTGAGGCAGCTCCGTGGCGTATGGAAGTTGCTGAAATGCTGAAATCCGCACATCATTCGAGGTGATATGCCGTGGCGAGAATCTGAGGGCGCCTCTGAGATGGATTGGAAATGCTGAAATCCGCACATCATTCGAGGTGGCATGCCGTGGCGACAATCTGAGGGCAGCTCCGTAGCGTATGGAAGTTGCTGAAATGCTGAAATCCGCACATCATTCGAGGTGATATGCCGTGGCGACAATCTGAGGCGCCTCTGAGGCATGGATTGGAACTGCACGAAATCCGCACATCATTCGAGGTGGCATGCCGTGGCGAGAATCTGAGGCAGCTCCGTGGCGTATGGAAGTTGCTGAAATGCTGAAATCCGCACATCATTCGAGGTGATGTGCCGTGGCGAGAATCTGAGGGCGCCTCTGAGATGGATTGGAAATGCTGAAATCCGCACATCATTCGAGGTGGCATGCCGTGGCGACAATCTGAGGGCGCCTCTGAGGTGGATTGGAAGTGCAGAAATCCGCACAGCATTCGAGGTGGCATGCCGTGGCGAGAATCTGAGGCAGCTCCGTGGCGTATGGAAGTTGCTGAAATGCTGAAATCCGCACATCATTCGAGGTGATGTGCCGTGGCGAGAATCTGAGGCGCCTCTGAGGCGGATTGGAACTGCAGAAATCCGCACATCATTCGAGGTGGCATGCCGTGGCGAGAATCTGAGGCAGCTCCGAGGCGTATGGAAGTTGCTGAAATGCTGAAATCCGCACATCATTCGAGGTGATGTGCCGTGGCGAGAATCTGAGGCGCCTCTGAGACGGATTGGAAATACTGAAATCCGCATCATCATTCGAGGTGGCATGCCGTGGCGACAATCTGAGGCGTCTCTGAGGTGGATTGGAACTGCAGAAATCCGCACATCATTCGAGGTGGCATGCCGTGGCGAGAATCTGAGGCAGCTCCGTGAGCGTATGGAAGTTGCTGAAATGCTGAAATCCGCACATCATTCGAGGTGATATGCCGTGGCGAGAATCTGAGGCGTCTCTGAAGCGATAATGGAAGTGCAGAAATCCGCACATCATTCGAGGTGGCATGCCGTGGCGAGAATCTGAGGGCGCTCTCTGAGCGTATGGAAGTTGCTGAAATGCTGAAATCCGCACATGATTCGAGGTGATATGCCGTGGCGACAATCTGAGGCGTCTCTGAGGCGGATTGGAAATGCAGAAATCCGCACATCATTCGAGGTGGCATGCCGTGGCGAGAATCTGAGGCAGCTCCGTGGCGTATGGAAGTTGCTGAAATGCTGAAATCCGCACATCATTCGAGGTGATGTGCCGTGGCGAGAATCTGAGGGCGTCTCTGAGACGGATTGGAAATGCTGAAATCCGCTCATCATTCGAGGTGGCATGACGTGGCGACAATCTGAGGCGTCTCTGAGGTGGATTGGAAATGCAGAAATCCGCACATCATTCGAGGTGATATGCCGTGGCGAGAATCTGAGGCGTCTCTGAGACGGATGAAGTGCTGAAATGCTGAAATCCGCACATCATTCGAGGTGATGTGCCGTGGCGACAATCTGAGGCGCCTCTGAGGTGGATTGGAAATGCTGAAATCCGCACATCATTCGAGGTGGCATGCCGTGGCGAGAATCTGAGGCAGCTCCGAGGCGTATTGAAGTTGCTGAAATGCTGAAATCCGCACATCATTCGAGGTGATATGCCGTGGCGACAATCTGAGGCGTCTCTGAGGTGGATTGGAAATGCTGAAATCCGCACATCATTCGAGGTGATATGCCGTGGCGAGAATCTGAGGCGCCTCTGAAGCATGGATTGGAAATGCAGAAATCCGCACATCATTCGAGGTGATATGCCGTGGCGACAATCTGAGGCGTCTCTGAGGTGGATTGGAACTGCACAAATCCGCACAGCATTCGAGGTGGCATGCCGTGGCGAGAATCTGAGGCAGCTCCGTGGCGTATGGAAGTTGCTGAAATGCTGAAATCCGCACATCATTCGAGGTGATATGCCGTGGCGACAATCTGAGGCGCCTCTGAGGCGGATTGGAAATGCAGAAATCCGCACATCATTCGAGGTGGCATGCCGTGGCGAGAATCTGAGGCGCTCCGTGGCGTATGGAAGTTGCTGAAATGCTGAAATCCGCTCATCATTCGAGGTGATATGCCGTGGCGACAATCTGAGGCGCCTCTGAAGCATAATGGAAGTGCAGAAATCCGCACATCATTCGAGGTGGCATGCCGTGGCGAGAATCTGAGGCAGCTCCGAGGCGTATGGAAGTTGCTGAAATGCTGAAATCCGCACATCATTCGAGGTGATGTGCCGTGGCGACAATCTGAGGCGTCTCTGAGGTGGATTGGAAATGCTGAAATCCGCACATCATTCGAGGTGTATGCCGTGGCGAGAATCTGAGGCGCCTCTGAGGTGGATTGGAAATGCAGAAATCCGCACATCATTCGAGGTGATATGCCGTGGCGAGAATCTGAGGCGCCTCCGTGAGTATGGAAGTTGCTGAAATGCTGAAATCCGCACATCATTCGAGGTGATATGCCGTGGCGACAATCTGAGGCGCCTCTGAGGGATGGATTGGAAATGCAGAAATCCGCACATCATTCGAGGTGGCATGCCGTGGCGAGAATCTGAGGCAGCTCCGAGGCGTATGGAAGTTGCTGAAATGCTGAAATCCGCACATCATTCGAGGTGATATGCCGTGGCGAGAATCTGAGGCGCCTCTGAGGCGGATTGGAAATGCTGAAATCCGCTACATCATTCGAGGTGATATGCCGTGGCGACAATCTGAGGCGTCTCTGAAGCATGAATTGGAAGTGCAGAAATCCGCACATCATTCGAGGTGGCATGCCGTGGCGAGAATCTGAGGCGCTCCGTAGCGTATGGAAGTTGCTGAAATGCTGAAATCCGCACATCATTCGAGGTGATATGCCGTGGCGAGAATCTGAGGCGCCTCTGAGACGGATTGGAAATACTGAAATCCGCTCATCATTCGAGGTGACATGCCGTGGCGACAATCTGAGGCGTCTCTGAGGTATGGAGTTGCTGAAATGCCGAAATCCGCACATCATTCGTGGTTATGTGCCGTGGCGAGAATCTGGGGCGCCTCTGAGATGGATTGGAAATGCTGAAATCCGCTCATCATTCGAGGTGATATGCCGTGGCGACAATCTGAGGCGTCTCTGAGGTGGATTGGAAACTGCACGAAATCCGCACATCATTCGAGGTGGCATGCCGTGGCGAGAATCTGAGGCGCTCCCTGAGGCGTATGGAAGTTGCTGAAATGCTGAAATCCGCACATCATTCGAGGTGATATGCCGTGGCGACAATCTGAGGCGTCTCTGAGGTCGATTGGAAATGCCGAAATCCGCACATCATTCGTGGTTATGTGCCGTGGCGAGAACCTGGGGCGCCTCTGAGACGGATTGGAAATGCTAGAAATCCGCTCATCATTCGAGGTGATATGCCGTGGCGACAATCTGAGGCGTCTCTGAGGTCGGATTGGAAATGCACAAATCCGCACATCATTCGAGGTGGTATGCCGTGGCGAGAATCTGAGGCGCCTCTGAGACGGATTGGAAATGCTGAAATCCGCACATCATTCGAGGTGATATGCCGTGGCGACAATCTGAGGCGTCTCTGAGACGGATTGATAGTGCTGAAATGCTGAAATCCGCTCATCATTCGAGGTGATGATGCCGTGGCGACAATCTGAGGCGCCTCTGAAGCATAATGGAACTGCACAAATCCGCACAGCATTCGAGGTGGCATGCCGTGGCGAGAATCTGAGGCAGCTCCGAGGGCGTACTGAAATTGCTGAAATGCTGAAATCCGCTCATCATTCGAGGTGATGTGCCGTGGCGACAATCTGAGGCGTCTCTGAGGTGGATTGGAAATGCTGAAATCCGCTCATCATTCGAGGTGATATGCCGTTGCGACAATCTGAGGCGTCTCTGAAGCATAATGGAAGTGCAGAAATCCGCACATCATTCGAGGTGGCATGCCGTGGCGAGAATCTGAGGCAGCTCCGTTGCGTATGGAAGTTGCTGAAATGATGAAATCCGCACATGATTCGAGGTGATGAGCGGTGGCGAGAATCTGAGGCGGGTCTGAGACGGATTTTGAAATATTGAAATCCGCTCATCATTCGAGGTGGCATGACGTGGCGACAATCTGAGGCAGCTCCGTGGCGTATGGAAGTTGCTGAAATGCTGAAAATCCGCACATCATTCGAGGTGATGTGCCGTGGCGACAATCTGAGGCGTCTCTGAGGTCGATTGGAAATGCCGAAATCCGCACATCATTCGTGGTTATGTGCCGTGGCGAGAATCTGGGGCGCCTCTGAGACGGATTGGAAATATAGAAATCCGCTCATCATTCGAGGTGATATGCCGTGGCGACAATCTGAGGCGTCTCTGAAGCATAATGGAAGTGCAGAAATCCGCACATCATTCGAGGTGATATGCCGTGGCGAGAATCTGAGGCGCCTCTGCGACGGATTGAAGGTGCTGAAATGCTGAAATCCGCACATCATTCGAGGTGATGTGCCGTGGCGACAATCTGAGGCGCCTCTGAGGTGGATTGGAAATGCTGAAATCCGCACATCATTCGAGGTGGCATGCCGTGGCGACAATCTGAGGCGTCTCTGAGGCGTATTGGAAGCTGAAATCGAAATCCGCACATCATTCGAGGTGATATGCCGTGGCGATAATCAGAGGCGTCTCTGCGACGGATTGAAGGTGGTGAAATGCTGAACTCCGCACATCATTCGTGGTGATGTGCCGTGGCGACAATCCGAGGCGCCTCCGAGGTGGATTGGAAATGCTGAAATCCGCTCATCATTCGAGGTGGCATGCCGTGGCGAGAATCTGAGGCAGCTCCGAGGGGTATTGAGATTGCTGAAATGCTGAAATCCGCTCATCATTCGAGGTGATATGCCGTGGCGACAATCTGAGGCGTCTCTGAGGTGGATTGGACATGCTGAAATCCGCTCATCATTCGAGGTGATATGCCGTGGCGACAATCTGAGGCGTATCTGAGGTGGATTGGAAATGCTGAAATCCGCTCATCATTCGAGGTGATATGCCGTTGCGACAATCTGAGCCGTCTCTGAAGCATAATGGAAGTTGAGAAATCCGCACATCATTCGAGGTGGCATGCCGTGGTGAGAATCTGAGGCACCTCCGAGGGGTATTGAAATTGCTGAAATGCTGAAATCCGCTCATCATTCGAGGTGATATGCCGTTTGCGACAATCTGAGGCGTCTCTGAGGTCGATTGGAAATGCCGAAATCCGCACATCATTCGTGGTTATGTGCCGTGGCGAGAACCTGGGGCGCCTCTGAGACGGATTGGAAATATAGAAATCCGCTCATCATTCGAGGTGATATGCCGTGGCGACAATCTGAGGCGTCTCTGAGGTGGATTGGAACTGCACAAATCCGCACAGCATTCGAGGTGGCATGCCGTGGCGAGAATCTGAGGGAGCTCCGAGGCGTATGGAAGTTGCTGAAATGCTGAAAATCGCACATCATTCGAGGTGATGTGCCGTGGCGACAATCTGAGCCGTCTCTGAGGTCGATTGGAAATGCCGAAATCCGCACATCATTCGTGGTTATGTGCCGTGGCGAGAACCTGGGGCGCCTCTGAGACGGATTGGAAATGCTAGAAATATGCTCATCATTCGAGGTGATATGCCGTGGCGACAATCTGAGGCGTCTCTGAAGCATAATGGAAGTGCAGAAATCTGCACATCATTCGAGGTTATATGCCGTGGCGAGAATCTTGGGCGCCTCTGAGACGGATTGATGGTGCTGAAATGCTGAAATCCGCACATCATTCGAGGTGGCATGCCGTGGCGACAATCTGAGGCGTCTCTGAAGCATAATGGAAGCGGAGAAATCTGCACATCATTTCGAGGTGGCATGCCGTGGCGAGAATCGGAGGCGCTTCTCAGGCGTATTGAAGGAGCTGAAATGCCGAAATCCGCACATCATTCGAGGTGATATGCCGTGGCGATAATCAGAGGCGTCTCTGCGACGGATTGAAGGTGGTGAAATGCTGAAACTCCGCACATCATTCGTGGTTATGTGCCGTGGCGACAATCTGAGGCGCCTCCGAGGTGGATTGGAAATGCTGAAATCCGCACATCATTCGAGGTGATGATGCCGTGGCGACAATCTGAGGCGTCTCTGAAGCATAATGGAAGTGCAGAAATCCGCACATCATTCGAGGTGATATGCCGTGGCGAGAATCTGAGGCGCTTCTGAGGCGTATTGAAGGAGCTGAAATGCCGAAATCCGCACATCATTCGAGGTGATATGCCGTGGCGATAATCAGAGGCGTCTCTGAGACGGATTGATGGCGCTGAAATGCCGAAATCCGCACATCATTCGTGGTTATGTGCCGTGGCGAGCAATCTGAGGCGCCTCTGAGGTGGATTGGAAATGCTGAAATCCGCACATCATTCGAGGTGATATGCCGTGGCGACAATCTGAGGCGTCTCTGAAGCGTAATGGAAGTGCAGAAATCCGCACATCATTCGAGGTGGCATGCCGTGGCGAGAATCTGAGGGCAGCTCCGTGGCGTATGGAAGTTGCTGAAATGCTGAAATCCGCACATCATTCGAGGTGATATGCCGTGGCGACAATCTGAGGCGCCTCTGAAGCATAATGGAACTGCACAAATCCGCACAGCATTCGAGGTGGCATGCCGTGGCGAGAAATCTGAGGCAGCTCCGAGGGGTACTGAAATTGCTGAAATGCTGAAATCCGCTCATCATTCGAGGTGGTGCGCTGTGGCGAAAATCTGAGCCGTCTCTGAGCGGATCGAAAGTGCAGAAATCCGCACATCATTCGTGGTTATGTGCCGTGGCGACAATCTGAGGCGCCTCCGAGGTGGATTGGAAATGCTGAAATCCGCACATCATTCGAGGTGATGATGCCGTGGCGACAATCTGAGGCGTCTCTGAAGCATAATGGAAGTGCAGAAATCTGCATATCATTCGAGGTGATATGCCGTGGCGAGAATCTGAGGCGCTTCTCGAGGCGTATTGAAGGAGCTGAAATGCCGAAATCCGCACATCATTCGAGGTGATATGCCGTGGCGACAATCTGAGGCGCCTCTGAGACGGATTGAAATGGTAAATGCTGAAATCCGCACATCATTCGAGGTGGCATGCCGTGGCGAGAATCTGAGGCAGCTCCGAGGGGTATTGAGAGTTGCTGAAATGCTGAAATCCGCTCATCATTCGAGGTGATATGCCGTTGCGACAATCTGAGGCGTCTCTGAGGTGGATTGGACATGCTGAAATCCGCTCATCATTCGAGGTGATATGCCGTGGCGACAATCTGAGGCGTATCTGAGGTGGATTGGAAATGCTGAAATCCGCTCATCATTCGAGGTGATATGCCGTTGCGACAATCTGAGCCGTCTCTGAAGCATAATGGAAGTTGCAGAAATCCGCACATCATTCGAGGTGGCATGCCGTGGCGAGAATCTGAGGCACCTCCGAGGGCGTATTGAAATTGCTGAAATGCTGAAATCCGCTCATCATTCGAGGTGATATGCCGTGGCGACAATCTGAGGCGTCTCTGAGGTCGATTGGAAATGCCGAAATCCGCTCATCATTCGAGGTGGCATGCCGTGGCGAGAATCTGAGGCAGCTCCGAGGCGTATTGAGATTGCTGAAATGCTGAAATCCGCTCATCATTCGAGGTGATATGCCGTTTGCGACAATCTGAGGCGTCTCTGAGGTCGATTGGAAATGCCGAAATCCGCACATCATTCGTGGTTATGTGCCGTGGCGAGAACCTGAGGGCGCCTCTGAGACGGATTGGAAATGCTGAAATCCGCTCATCATTCGAGGTGATATGCCGTGGCGACAATCTGAGGCGTCTCTGAGGTGGATTGGAACTGCACAAATCCGCACAGCATTCGAGGTGGCATGCCGTGGCGAGAATCTGAGGGCAGCTCCGAGGCGTATGGAAGTTGCTGAAATGCTGAAAATCGCACATCATTCGAGGTGATGTGCCGTGGCGACAATCTGAGCCGTCTCTGAGGTCGATTGGAAATGCCGAAATCCGCACATCATTCGTGGTTATGTGCCGTGGCGAGAACCTGGGGCGCCTCTGAGGGATGGATTGGAAATGCTGAAATCCGCTCATCATTCGAGGTGATATGCCGTGGCGACAATCTGAGGCGTCTCTGAGGCGGATTGGAAATGCTGAAATCCGCACATCATTCGAGGTGATATGCCGTGGCGACAATCTGAGGCGCCTCTGAGAGCATGATTTGGAAATGCTGAAATCCGCACATCATTCGAGGTGGCATGCCGTGGCGAGAATCTGGGGCGCCTCTGAGACGGATTGGAAATGCTGAAATCCGCTCATCATTCGAGGTGATATGCCGTGGCGAGAATCTGAGGCGTCTCTGAAGCATGAATGGAAGTGCAGAAATCTGCACATCATTCGAGGTGGTATGCCGTGGCGAGAATCTGAGGCGCCTCTGAGGCGTATTGAAGGTGCTGAAATGCTGAAATCCGCACATCATTCGAGGTGATATGCCGTGGCGATAATCTGAGGCGTCTCTGAGACGGATTGAAGGTGCTGAAATGCTGAAATCCGCACATCATTCGAGGTGATATGCCGTGGCGACAATCTGAGGCGCCTCTGAGGCGGATTGATGGTGCTGAAATGCTGAAATCCGCACATCATTCGAGGTGGCATGCCGTGGCGACAATCTGAGGCGTCTCTGAAGCATAATGGAAGTGCAGAAATCTGCACATCATTCGAGGTGGCATGCCGTGGCGAGAATCGGAGGCGCTTCTCAGGCGTATTGAAGGAGCTGAAATGCCGAAATCCGCACATCATTCGAGGTGATATGCCGTGGCGATAATCAGAGGCGTCTCTGAGACGGATTGATGGCGCTGAAATGCCGAAATCCGCACATCATTCGTGGTTATGTGCGGTGGCGGCAATCTGAGGCGCCTCCGAGGTGGATTGGAAATGCTGAAATCCGCACATCATTCGAGGTGATGAGCGGTGGCGACAATCTGAGGCGTCTCTGAAGCGTAATGGAAGTGCAGAAATCTGCATATCATTCGAGGTGGCATGCCGTGGCGAGAATCTGAGGCAGCTCCGTGGCGTATGGAAGTTGCTGAAATGCTGAAATTCGCACATCATTCGAGGTGATGTGCCGTGGCGACAATCTGAGGCGCCTCTGAAGCATAATGGAACTGCACAAATCCGCACAGCATTCGAGGTGGCATGCCGTGGCGAGAAATCCGAGGCAGCTCCGAGGGCGTACTGGAAATTGCTGAAATGCTGAAATCCGCTCATCATTTGAGGTGGTGCGCTGTGGCGAATCTGAGCCGTCTCTGAGCGGACTGAAAGTGCAGATATCCGCACATCATTCGTGGTTATGTGCCGTGGCGACAATCTGAGGCGCCTCCGAGGTGGATTGGAAATGCTGAAATCCGCACATCATTCGTGGTTATGTGCCGTGGCGAGAATCTGAGGCGCCTCTGAAGCATAATGGAAGTGCAGAAATCCGCACATCATTCGAGGTGGCATGCCGTGGCGATAATCTGGGGCGGCTCTGAGACGGATTAGAAATACTAAAATCCGCTCATGATTCGAGGTGTCGTGCCGCGGCGACAATCTGGGGCGCCTCTGAAGCGTATTGAAGGAGCTAAAACGCGGAAATCCGCACATCATTCGCGGTTATGTGCCGTGGCGAGAATCTGGGGCGCCTCTGAGAAGGATTGGAAATGCTGAAATCCGCACAGCATTCGAGGTGGCATGCCTTGGCGACAATCTGAGGTAGCTCCGTGGCGTATGGAAGTTGCTGAAATGCTGAAATCCGCATATCATTCGAGGTGATATGCCGTGGCGACAATCTGAGGCGCCTCTGAAGCATAATGGAACTGCACAAATCCGCACAGCATTCGAGGTGGCATGCCGTGGCGAGAATCTAAGGCAGCTCCGTGGCGTATGGAGGTTGCTGAAATGCTGAAATCCGCACATGATTCGAGGTGATGAGCGGTGGCGAGAATCCGAGGCGGGTCTGAGACGGATTTTAAATATTGAAATCCGCTCATCATTCGAGGTGGCATGACGTGGCGACAATCTGAGGCGTCTCTGAGGTGGATTGGAACTGCACAAATCCGCACAGCATTCGAGGTGGCATGCCGTGGCGAGAATCTGAGGCAGCTCCGTGGCGTATGGAAGTTGCTGAAATGCTGAAATTCGCACATCATTCGAGGTGATGTGCCGTGGCGACAATCTGAGGCGCCTCTGAAGCATAATGGAACTGCACAAATCCGCACAGCATTCGAGGTGGCATGCCGTGGCGAGAAACCGAGGCAGCTCCGAGGGGTACTGAAATTGCTGAAATGCTGAAATCCGCTCATCATTCGAGGTGATGAGCTGTGGCGAGAATCCGAGGCGTCTCTGAGGTGGATTGGAAATGCTGAAATCCGCTCATCATTCGAGGTGATATGCCGTTACGACAATCTGAGGCGTCTCTGAAGCGTATTGAAGGAGCTGAAACGCCGAAATCCGCACATCATTCGTGGTTATGTGCCGTGGCGAGAATCTGCGGCGCCTCTGAAGCATAATGGAAGTGCAGAAATCCGCATACCATTCGAGGTGGCATGCCGTGACGAGAATCTGAAGCGCTTCTGAGCGGTATTGAAGGAGCTGAAATGCCGATATCCGCACTGATTCGAGGTTGCATGCCGTGGCGACAATCTGAGGCGTCTCTGAAGCGTATTGAAGGAGCTGAAACGCCGAAATCCGCACATCATTCGAGGTGGTGCGCTGTGGCGTGCCTCTCGAGCGGACCGAAAGTGCAGATATCCGCATATCTTTCGAGGTAGCATGACGTGGCGACATTCTGAGGTGTCTCTGAAGCATAATGGAAGTGCAGAAGTCCGCACATCATTCGAGGTGGCATGCCGTGGCGACAAACTGAAGCGTCTCTGAAGGATAATGGAAGTGCAGAAATCCGCGCATTATTCGAGGTGGCATGCCGTGGCGAGAAACTGAAGCGTCTCTGAAGGATAATGGAAGTGCAAAAATCCGCACATCATTCGAGGTGGTATGCCGTGCCGAGAATCTGACGCGCTTCTGAGGCGTATTGAAGGAGCTGAAATGCCGATATCCGCACTGATTCGAGGTTGCATGCCGTGGCGACAATCTGAGGCGTCTCTGAAGCGTATTGAAGGAGCTGAAACGCCGAAATCCGCACATCATTCGAGGTGGTGCGCTGTGGCGTGCCTCTCGAGCGGACCGAAAGTGCAGATATCCGCATATCTTTCGAGGTAGCATGACGTGGCGACATTCTGAGGTGTCTCTGAAGCATAATGGAAGTGCAGAAATCCGCACATCATTCGAGGTGGCATGCCGTGGCGAGAAATCTGAAGCGTCTCTGAAGGATAATGGAAGTGCAGAAATCCGCATACCACTCGAGGTGGCATGCCGTGGCGATAATCTGGGGCGGCTCTGAGACGGATTAGAAATACTGAAATCCGCTCATGATTCGAGGTGTCGTGCCGCGGCGACAATCTGGGGCGCCTCTGAAGCGTATTGAAGGAGCTAAAACGCGGAAATCCGCACATCATTCGTGGTTATGTGCCATGGCGATAATCTGAGGCGCCTTGAGACGGATTGGAAATACTGAAATCCGCTCATCATTCGAGGTGCAAGGCCGCGGCGAGAATTTGAGGCAATTCTGAAGGGTATTGAAGTAGCTGAAACGCCGAAATCCGCACATCATTCGCGGTTATGTCCCGTGGCGAGAATCTGGGGCGCCTCTGAGGCGTATTGAAGGAGCTGAAATGCCGATATCCGCACTGATTCGAGGTTGCATGCCGTGGCGACAATCTGAGGCGTCTCTGAAGGGTATTGAAGTAGCTGAAACGCCGAAATCCGCACATCATTCGAGGTGGTATGCCGTGCCGAGAATCTGACGCGCTTCTGAGGCGTATTGAAGGAGCTGAAATGCCGATATCCGCACTGATTCGAGGTTGCATGCCGTGGCGACAATCTGAGGCGTCTCTGAAGCGTATTGAAGGAGCTGAAACGCCGAAATCCGCACATCATTCGAGGTGGTGCGCTGTGGCGTGCCTCTCGAGCGGACCGAAAGTGCAGATATCCGCATATCTTTCGAGGTAGCATGCCGTGGCGACAATCTGAGGTGTCTCTGAAGCATAATGGAAGTGCAGAAATCCGCACATCATTCGTGGTTATGTGCCGTGGCGAGAATCTGCGGCGCCTCTGAAGCATAATGGAAGTGCAGAAATCCGCATACCACTCGAGGTGGCATGCCGTGGCGATAATCTGGGGCGGCTCTGAGACGGATTAGAAATACTGAAATCCGCTCATGATTCGAGGTGTCGTGCCGCGGCGACAATCTGGGGCGCCTCTGAAGCGTATTGAAGAAGCTGAAAACGCGGAAATCCGCACATCATTCGAGGTGATGTGCCGTGGCGATAATCTGAGGCGCCTCTGAGACGGATTGGAAATACTGAAATCCGCTCATCATTCGAGGTGCATGCCGTGGCGAGAATCTGAGGCAGTTCTGAAGGGTATTGAAGTAGCTGAAATGCTGAAATCCGCACATCATTCGAGGTGATGTGCCCGTGGCGAGAATCTGGGGCGCCTCTGAGATGGATTGGAAATGCTGAAATCCGCACAGCATTCGAGGTGGCATGCCGTGGCGAGAATCTAAGGCAGCTCCGTGGCGTATGGAAGTTGCTGAAATGCTGAAATCCGCACATGATTCGAGGTGATGAGCGGTGGCGAGAATCCGAGGCGGGTCTGAGACGGATTTGAAATATTGAAATCCGCTCATCATTCGAGGTGGCATGACGTGGCGACAATCTGAGGCGTCTCTGAGGTGGATTGGAAACTGCACAAATCCGCACAGCATTCGAGGTGGCATGCCGTGGCGAGAATCTGAGGCAGCTCCGTGGCGTATGGAAGTTGCTGAAATGCTGAAATTCGCACATCATTCGAGGTGATGTGCCGTGGCGAGAATCTGAGGGCGCCTCTGAGACGGATTGGAAATATTGAAATCCGCTCATCATTCGAGGTGGCATGACGTGGCGACAATCTGAGGCGTCTCTGAGGTGGATTGGAAATGCTGAAATCCGCTCATCATTCGAGGTGATATGCCGTGGCGAGAATCTGAGGGCAGCTCCGAGGCGTATGGAAGTTGCTGAAATGCTGAAAATCGCACATCATTCGAGGTGATGTGCGGTGGCGAGAATCTGAGTGCGCCTCTGAGACGGATTGGAAATATTGAAATCCGCTCATCATTCGAGGTGGCATGACGTGGCGACAATCTGAGGTAGCTCCGTGGCGTATGGAAGTTGCTGAAATGCTGAAATCCGCATATCATTCGAGGTGATATGCCGTGGCGACAATCTGAGGCGCCTCTGAAGCATAATGGAACTGCACAAATCCGCACAGCATTCGAGGTGGCATGCCGTGGCGAGAATCTGAGGCAGCTCCGAGGGCGTACTGGAAGTTGCTGAAATGCTGAAATCCGCATATCATTCGAGGTGATGTGCCGTGGCGACAATCTGAGGCGCCTCTGAAGCGTAATGGAACTGCACGAAATCCGCACAGCATTCGAGGTGGCATGCCGTGGCGAGAATCTGAGGCAGCTCCGAGGGCGTATGGAAGTTGCTGAAATGCTGAAATTCGCACATCATTCGAGGTGATGTGCCGTGGCGAGAATCTGGGGCGCCTCTGAGACGGATTGGAAATATTGAAATCCGCTCATCATTCGAGGTGGCATGACGTGGCGACAATCTGAGGCGTCTCTGAGGCGTATGGATTTGCTGAAATGCTGAAATCCGCACATCATTCGAGGTGGCATGCCGTGGCGAGAATCTGAGGCAGCTCCGAGGCGTATGGAAGTTGCTGAAATGCTGAAATTCGCACATCATTCGAGGTGATGTGCCGTGGCGACAATCTGAGGCGCCTCTGAAGCATAATGGAAAGTGCAGAAATCAGCACATCATTCGAGGTGGCATGCCGTGGCGAGAATCTGAGGGCAGCTCCGTGGCGTATGGAAGTTGCTGAAATGCTGAAATCCGCACATCATTCGAGGTGATGTGCCGTGGCGACAATCTGAGGCGCCTCTGAAGCATAATGGAAGTGCAGAAATCAGCACATCATTCGAGGTGGCATGCCGTGGCGAGAATCTGAGGCAGCTCCGTGGCGTATGGAAGTTGCTGAAATGCTGAAATTCGCACATCATTCGAGGTGATGTGCCGTGGCGACAATCTGAGGCGTCTCTGAGGCGGATTGGAAATGCAGAAATCCGCTCATCATTCGAGGTGGCATGCCGTGGCGAGAATCTGAGGCAGCTCCGTGGCGTATGGAAGTTGCTGAAATGCTGAAATTCGCACATCATTCGAGGTGATGTGCCGTGGCGACAATCTGAGGCGCCTCTGAAGCATAATGGAAGTGCAGAAATCAGCACATCATTCGAGGTGGCATGCCGTGGCGAGAATCTGAGGCAGCTCCGTGGCGTATGGAAGTTGCTGAAATGCTGAAATCCGCACATCATTCGAGGTGATGAGCTGTGGCGAGAATTCGAGGCGGGTCTGAGACGGATTGGAAATATTGAAATCCGCCCATCATTCGAGGTGGTATGACGTGGCGACAATCTGAGGCGCCTCTGAAGCATAATGGAAGTGCAGAAATCAGCACATCATTCGAGGTGGCATGCCGTGGCGAGAATCTGGGGCGCCTCTGAGATGGATTGAAGTTGCTGAAATGCTGAAATCCGCACATGATTCGAGGTGATGAGCGGTGGCGAGAATCCGAGGCGGGTCTGAGACGGATTTTGAAATATTGAAATCCGCTCATCATTCGAGGTGGCATGCCGTGGCGAGAACCTGAGGCAGCTCCGTGGCGTATGGAAGTTGCTGAAATGCTGAAATTCGCACATGATTCGAGGTGATGTGCCGTGGCGACAATCTGAGGCGCCTCTGAAGCATAATGGAAGTGCAGAAATCAGCACATCATTCGAGCTGGCATCCCGTGGCGACAATCTGAAGCAGCTACGAGGCGTATCGAAGGTGCTGAAATGCTGAAATTCGCACATGATTCGAGGTGTTGTGCCGTGGCGACAATCTGGGGCAGCTCCTAGGCGTATCGAAGGTGCTGAAATGCTGAAATCCGCACATGATTCGAGGTGGTATGCCGTGGCGACAATCTGAGGCGTCTCTGAGGTCGATTGGAAATGCCGAAATCCGCACATCATTCGAGGTGATGTGCCGTGGCGAGAATCTGAGGCGCCTCTGAGACGTGGGGATTGCTGAAATGCTGAAATCCGCTCATCATTCGAGGTGATATGCCGTGGCGACAATCTGAGGCGCCTCTGAGGTGGATTGGAAACTGCACGAAATCCGCACATCATTCGAGGTGGCATGCCGTGGCGAGAATCTGAGGGCAGCTCCGAGGCGTATGGAAGTTGCTGAAATGCTGAAAATCCGCACATCATTCGAGGTGATGTGCCGTGGCGAGAATCTGAGGGCGCCTCTGAGACGGATTGGAAATGCTGAAATCCGCTCATCATTCGAGGTGATATGCCGTGGCGACAATCTGAGGGCGCCTCTGAGGGATGGATTGCTGAAATGCTGAAATCCGCACATCATTCGAGGTGATGTGCCGTGGCGAGAATCTGAGGGCGCCTCTGAGACGGATTGGAAATGCTGAAATCCGCACATCATTCGAGGTGGTATGCCGTGGCGAGAATCTGAGGCGCCTCTGAGACGGATTGAAGGTGCTGAAATGCTGAAATCCGCTCATGATTCGAGGTGATGTGCCGTGGCGACAATCTGAGGGCGCCTCTGAGGCGTATTGAAGGAGCTGAAAACGCTGAAATCCGCACATCATTCGAGGTGATGTGCCGTGGCGAGAATCTGGGGCGCCTCTGAGGATGGATTGGAAATGCTGAAATCCGCACAGCATTCGAGGTGGCATGCCGTGGCGACAATCTGAGGGCAGCTCCGAGGCGTATGGAAGTTGCTGAAATGCTGAAATCCGCACATCATTCGAGGTGATATGCCGTGGCGACAATCTGAGGCGCCTCTGAAGCATAATGGAACTGCACGAAATCCGCACAGCATTCGAGGTGGCATGCCGTGGCGAGAATCTGAGGCAGCTCCGTGGCGTATGGAAGTTGCTGAAATGCTGAAATCCGCACATGATTCGAGGTGATGAGCGGTGGCGAGAATCCGAGGCGGGTCTGAGACGGATTTTGAAATATTGAAATCCGCTCATCATTCGAGGTGGCATGACGTGGCGACAATCTGAGGCGTCTCTGAGGTGGATTGGAACTGCACAAATCCGCACAGCATTCGAGGTGGCATGCCGTGGCGAGAATCTGAGGCAGCTCCGTGGCGTATGGAAGTTGCTGAAATGCTGAAATTCGCACATCATTCGAGGTGATGTGCCGTGGCGACAATCTGAGGCGCCTCTGAAGCATAATGGAACTGCACAAATCCGCACAGCATTCGAGGTGGCATGCCGTGGCGAGAAATCTGAGGCAGCTCCGAGGGGTACTGAAATTGCTGAAATGCTGAAATCCGCTCATCATTCGAGGTGATGAGCCGTGGCGAGAATCCGAGGCGTCTCTGAGGTGGATTGGAAATGCTGAAATCCGCTCATCATTCGAGGTGATATGCCGTGACGACAATCTGAGGCGTCTCTGAAGCGTATTGAAGGAGCTGAAACGCCGAAATCCGCACATCATTCGTGGTTATGTGCCGTGGCGAGAATCTGCGGCGCCTCTGAAGCATAATGGAAGTGCAGAAATCCGCATACCATTCGAGGTGGCATGCCGTGACGAGAATCTGAAGCGCTTCTGAGCGGTATTGAAGGAGCTGAAATGCCGATATCCGCACATGATTCGAGGTTGCATGCCGTGGCGACAATCTGAGGCGTCTCTGAAGCGTATTGAAGGAGCTGAAACGCCGAAATCCGCACATCATTCGAGGTGGTGCGCTGTGGCGTGCCTCTCGAGCGGACCGAAAGTGCAGATATCCGCATATCATTTCGAGGTAGCATGACGTGGCGACATTCTGAGGTGTCTCTGAAGCATAATGGAAGTGCAGAAAGTCCGCACATCATTCGAGGTGGCATGCCGTGGCGACAAACTGAAGCGTCTCTGAAGGATAATGGAAGTGCAGAAATCCGCGCATTATTTCGAGGTGGCATGCCGTGGCGAGAAACTGAAGCGTCTCTGAAGGATAATGGAAGTGCAGAAAATCCGCACATCATTCGAGGTGGTATGCCGTGCCGAGAATCTGACGCGCTTCTGAGGCGTATTGAAGGAGCTGAAATGCCGATATCCGCACATGATTCGAGGTTGCATGCCGTGGCGACAATCTGAGGCGTCTCTGAAGCGTATTGAAGGAGCTGAAACGCCGAAATCCGCACATCATTCGAGGTGGTGCGCTGTGGCGTGCCTCTCGAGCGGACCGAAAGTGCAGATATCCGCATATCTTTCGAGGTAGCATGACGTGGCGACAATCTGAGGCGTCTCTGAAGCATAATGGAAGTGCAGAAATCCGCACATCATTCGAGGTGGCATGCCGTGGCGAGAATCTGAGGGCGGCTCTGAGACGGATTGGAAATACTGAAATCCGCTCATCATTCGAGGTGATCATGCCGTGGCGACAATCTGGGGCGCCTCTGAAGCGTATTGAAGTAGCTGAAAACGCTGAAATCCG
This sequence comes from Angiostrongylus vasorum, assembly GCA_018806985.1. Lineage (NCBI taxonomy): Eukaryota > Metazoa > Nematoda > Chromadorea > Rhabditida > Metastrongylidae > Angiostrongylus > Angiostrongylus vasorum. The sequence goes on along the minus strand of JADANN010000084.1, from coordinate 15,846 downwards.
CACATCATTCGCGGTTATGTGCCCGTGGCGAGAATCTGGGGCGCCTCTGAGGCGGATTGGAAATGCTGAAATCCGCATCATCATTCGAGGTGGCATGCCGTGGCGACAATCTGAGGCGTCTCTGAAGGGTATTGAAGTAGCTGAAACGCCGAAATCCGCACATCATTCGAGGTGGTATGCCGTGGCGAGAATCTGAGGCGCCTCTGAGGCGTATTGAAGGAGCTGAAATGCCGATATCCGCACATGATTCGAGGTTGCATGCCGTGGCGACAATCTGAGGCGTCTCTGAAGCGTATTGAAGGAGCTGAAACGCCGAAATCCGCACATCATTCGAGGTGGTGCGCTGTGGCGAAAATGCGTCTCTGAGCGGACCGAAAGTGCAGATATCCGCATATCTTTCGAGGTAGCATGCCGTGGCGACAATCTGAGGTGTCTCTGAAGCATAATGGAAGTGCAGAAATCCGCACATCATTCGTGGTTATGTGCCGTGGCGAGAATCTGCGGCGCCTCTGAAGCATAATGGAAGTGCAGAAATCCGCATACCACTCGAGGTGGCATGCCGTGGCGATAATCTGGGGCGGCTCTGAGACGGATTAGAAATGCTGAAATCCGCTCATGCATTCGAGGTGTCATGCCGTGGCGACAATCTGGGGCGCCTCTGAAGCGTATTGAAGAAGCTGAAAACGCGGAAATCCGCACATCATTCGAGGTGATGTGCCGTGGCGATAATCTGAGGCGCCTCTGAGATGGATTGGAAATGCTGAAATCCGCTCATCATTCGAGGTGGCATGCCGTGGCGAGAATCTGAGGCGCCTCTGAAGGGTATTGAAGTTGCTGAAATGCTGAAATCCGCACATCATTCGAGGTGATGTGCCCGTGGCGAGAATCTGAGGGCGCCTCTGAGGGATGGATTGGAAATGCTGAAATCCGCACAGCATTCGAGGTGGCATGCCGTGGCGAGAATCTGAGGCAGCTCCGTGGCGTATGGAAGTTGCTGAAATGCTGAAATCCGCACATGATTCGAGGTGATGAGCGGTGGCGAGAATCCGAGGCGGGTCTGAGACGGATTTGTAAATATTGAAATCCGCTCATCATTCGAGGTGGCATGACGTGGCGACAATCTGAGGCGTCTCTGAGGTGGATTGGAAACTGCACAAATCCGCACAGCATTCGAGGTGGCATGCCGTGGCGAGAATCTGAGGCAGCTCCGTGGCGTATGGAAGTTGCTGAAATGCTGAAATTCGCACATCATTCGAGGTGATGTGCCGTGGCGAGAATCTGAGGGCGCCTCTGAGACGGATTGGAAATATTGAAATCCGCTCATCATTCGAGGTGGCATGACGTGGCGACAATCTGAGGCGTCTCTGAGGTGGATTGGAAATGCTGAAATCCGCTCATCATTCGAGGTGATATGCCGTGGCGAGAATCTGAGGGCAGCTCCGAGGCGTATGGAAGTTGCTGAAATGCTGAAAATCGCACATCATTCGAGGTGATGTGCGGTGGCGAGAATCTGAGGCGCCTCTGAGACGGATTGGAAATATTGAAATCCGCTCATCATTCGAGGTGGCATGACGTGGCGACAATCTGAGGCAGCTCCGTGGCGTATGGAAGTTGCTGAAATGCTGAAATCCGCATATCATTCGAGGTGATATGCCGTGGCGACAATCTGAGGCGCCTCTGAAGCATAATGGAACTGCACAAATCCGCACAGCATTCGAGGTGGCATGCCGTGGCGAGAATCTGAGGCAGCTCCGAGGGCGTACTGAAATTGCTGAAATGCTGAAATCCGCATATCATTCGAGGTGATGTGCCGTGGCGACAATCTGAGGCGCCTCTGAAGCATAATGGAACTGCACAAATCCGCACAGCGTTCGAGGTGGCATGCCGTGGCGAGAATCTGAGGCAGCTCCGAGGGGTACTGGAAATTGCTGAAATGCTGAAATTCGCACATCATTCGAGGTGATGTGCCGTGGCGAGAATCTGGGGCGCCTCTGAGACGGATTGGAAATATTGAAATCCGCTCATCATTCGAGGTGGCATGACGTGGCGACAATCTGAGGCGTCTCTGAGGTGGATTGGAAATGCTGAAATCCGCTCATCATTCGAGGTGACATGCCGTGGCGAGAATCTGAGGGCAGCTCCGAGGCGTATGGAAGTTGCTGAAATGCTGAAAATCGCACATCATTCGAGGTGATGTGCGGTGGCGAGAATCTGAGGCGCCTCTGAGACGGATTGGAAATATTGAAATCCGCTCATCATTCGAGGTGGCATGACGTGGCGACAATCTGAGGCGTCTCTGAGGTGGATTGGAAATGCTGAAATCCGCTCATCATTCGAGGTGACATGCCGTGGCGAGAATCTGAGGCAGCTCCGTGGCGTATGGAAGTTGCTGAAATGCTGAAATTCGCACATCATTCGAGGTGATGTGCCGTGGCGACAATCTGAGGCGCCTCTGAAGCATAATGGAAGTGCAGAAATCAGCACATCATTCGAGGTGGCATGCCGTGGCGAGAATCTGAGGGCAGCCTCCGAGGCGTATGGAAGTTGCTGAAATGCTGAAATCCGCACATCATTCGAGGTGATGATGCCGTGGCGACAATCTGAGGCGCCTCTGAGATGGATTGGAAATGCTGAAATCCGCACATCATTCGAGGTGGCATGCCGTGGCGAGAATCTGAGGCAGCTCCGTGGCGTATGGAAGTTGCTGAAATGCTGAAATTCGCACATCATTCGAGGTGATGAGCTGTGGCGAGAATCCGAGGCGGGTCTGAGACGGATTGGAAATATTGAAATCCGCTCATCATTCGAGGTGGTATGACGTGGCGACAATCTGAGGCGCCTCTGAAGCATAATGGAAGTGCAGAAATCAGCACATCATTCGAGGTGGCATGCCGTGGCGAGAATCTGGGGCGCCTCTGAGATGGATTGAAGTTGCTGAAATGCTGAAATCCGCACATGATTCGAGGTGATGAGCGGTGGCGAGAATCCGAGGCGGGTCTGAGACGGATTTTGAAATATTGAAATCCGCTCATCATTCGAGGTGGCATGCCGTGGCGAGAATCTGAGGCAGCTCCGTGGCGTATGGAAGTTGCTGAAATGCTGAAATTCGCACATGATTCGAGGTGATGTGCCGTGGCGACAATCTGAGGCGCCTCTGAAGCATAATGGAAGTGCAGAAATCAGCACATCATTCGAGGTGGCATGCCCGTGGCGACAATCTGAAGCAGCTACCCGAGGCGTATCGAAGGTGCTGAAATGCTGAAATCCGCACATGATTCGAGGTGTTGTGCCGTGGTGACGAAATCTGAGGGCAGCTCTGAGGCGTATCGAAGGTGCTGAAATGCTGAAATCCGCACATGATTCGAGGTGTTGTGCCGTGGCGACAATCTGAGGCACCTCTGAGGAGTACTGGAAAGTGCTGAAATGACTTTAATCCGCACAGCATTCGAGGTGGCATGCCGTGGCGAGAATCTGAGGGGTCGCCTCTGAGACGAAATTGAAGGTGCTGAAATGCCGAAATCCGCGCATCATTCGTGGTTATGAGCCGTGGCGAGAATCTGGGGCACCTCTGAGACGTATTGATGGTGCTGAAATGCTGAAATCCGCACATCATTCGAGGTGATATGCCGTGGCGACAATCTGAGGCGCCTCTGAAGCATAATGGAAGTGCAGAAATCCGCACATCATTCGAGGTGGCATGCCCGTGGCGACAATCTGAAGCAGCTCCGAGGCGTATCGAAGGTGCTGAAATGCTGAAATCCGCACATGATTCGAGGTGTTGTGCCGTGGCGACAATCTGGGGCAGCTCTGAGGCGTATCGAAGGTGCTGAAATGCCGAAATCCGCACATCATTCGAGGTGGTGTGCCGTGGCGACAATCTGAGGCACCTCAGAGGAGTACTGAAAGTGCTGAAATGATTTAATCCGCACAGCATTCGAGGTGGCATGCCGTGGCGACAATCTGAGGCACCTCAGAGGAGTATGGAAGTGCTGAAATGATTTAATCCACACAGCATTCGAGGTGGCATGCCGTGGCGAGAATCTGAGGGCGCCTCTGAGACGGATTGAAGGTGCTGAAATGCCGAAATCCGCGCATCATTCGTGGTTATGAGCCGCGGCGAGAATCTGAGTGCACCTCTGAGACGTATTGATGGTGCTGAAATGCTGAAATCCGCACATTATTCGAGGTGTTGTACCGTGGCGACAATCTGAGTCACCTCAGAGGAGTACGGGAAGTGCTGAAATGATTTAATCCGCACAGCATTCGAGGTGGCATGCCGTGGCGAGAATCTGGGGCACCTCTGAGACGGATTGAGGGTGCTGAAATGCTGAAATCCGCACATCGTTCGAGGTGGAATGCCGTGTCGACAATCTGAGGCGTCTTTGAAGCATAATGGAAGTGCAGAAGTCCACATATCAGTCGAGGTGGCATCCCGTGGCTACAATCTGAAGCAGCTACCAGGCGTATCGAAGGTGCTGAAATGCTGAAATCCGCACATGATTCGAGGTGATGTGCCGTGGCGACAATCTGAGGCGCCTCTGAGAGTACGGGATTGGAAATGCCGAAATCCGCACATCATTCGAGGTGGCATGCCGTGGCGAGAATCTGAGGCGACTCTATAGCATATTGGAAGTGCTGAAATCCGCTCATCATTGGAGGTGATGAGCGGTGGCGAGAATCCGAGGCGCCTGCTGAAGTGGGTTGGGAAATACTGAAATCCGCTCATCATTCGAGGTTATATGCCGTGGCGAGAATCTGGGGCACCTCTGAGACGGATTGAATGTGGTGAAATGCTGAAATCCGTGCATCATTCGTGGTTATGAGCCGCGGCGAGAATCTGGGGCACCTCTGAGACGGATTGAGGGTGCTGAAATGCTGAAATCCGCACATCGTTCGAGGTGGCATGGCGTGGCGACAATGTGAGGCGTCTCTGAAGCATAATGGAAGTGCAGAAATCCACATATCATTCGAAGTGGCATGCCCGTGGCGACAATCTGAAGCAGCTACCGAGGCGTATCGAAGGTGCTGAAATGCTGAAATCCGCACATCATTCGAGGTGGTGTGCCGTGGCGACAATCTGAGGGCAGCTCTGAGGCGTATCGAAGGTGCTGAAATGCCGAAATCCGCACATCATTCGAGGTGGAATGCCGTGGCGACAATCTGAGGCGTCTCTGAAGCATAATGGAAGTGCAGAAATCCGCACATCATTCGAGGTGTTGTGCCGTGGCGACAATCTGAGGGCGCCTCTGAGGAGTACTGGAAGTGCTGAAATGCCGTAATCCGCACAGCATTCGAGGTGGCATGCCGTGGCGAGAATCTGAGGCGACTCTGATGGCAGTATTGGAAAGTGCTGAAATCCGCTCATCATTCGAGGTGATGATGCCGTGGCGAGAATCTGAGGCGCCTGCTGAGAGTGGATTGGAAATGCTGAAATCCGCACATCATTCGAGGTGGCATGCCGTGGCGAGAATCTGAGGGCAGCTCCGAGGCGTATGGAAGTTGCTGAAATGCTGAAATCCGCACATCATTCGAGGTGATATGCCGTGGCGACAATCTGAGGCGCCTCTGAAGCATAATGGAAAGTGCAGAAATCCGCACAGCATTCGAGGTGGCATGCCGTGGCGAGAATCTGAGGCAGCCTCTGAGGGCGTATTGAAGTTGCTGAAATGCTGAAATCCGCACATCATTCGAGGTGATGTGCCGTGGCGACAATCTGAGGCGCCTCTGAAGCATAATGGAACTGCAGAAATCCGCACAGCATTCGAGGTGGCATGCCGTGGCGAGAATCTGAGGCAGCTCCGAGGCGTACTGGAAGTTGCTGAAATGCTGAAATTCGCACATCATTCGAGGTGATGTGCCGTGGCGAGAATCTGGGGGCGCCTCTGAGACGGATTGGAAATGCTGAAATCCGCACATCATTCGAGGTGGCATGCCGTGGCGACAATCTGAGGCGTCTCTGAGGGATGGATTGGAAATGCTGAAATCCGCACATCATTCGAGGTGGCATGCCGTGGCGAGAATCTGAGGGCAGCTCCGAGGCGTATGGAAGTTGCTGAAATGCTGAAAATCCGCACATCATTCGAGGTGATGTGCCGTGGCGAGAATCTGGGGCGCCTCTGAGACGGATTGGAAATGCTGAAATCCGCTCATCATTCGAGGTGGCATGACGTGGCGAGAATCTGAGGGCAGCCTCTGAGACGTATGGAAGTTGCTGAAATGCTGAAATCCGCACATCATTCGAGGTGATGTGCCGTGGCGACAATCTGAGGCGCCTCTGAGGCATGAATGGAAATGCAGAAATCCGCACATCATTCGAGGTGGCATGCCGTGGCGAGAATCTGAGGGCAGCTCCGTGGCGTATGGAAGTTGCTGAAATGCTGAAATCCGCACATCATTCGAGGTGATGTGCCGTGGCGACAATCTGAGGCGCCTCTGAAGCATAATGGAAGTGCAGAAATCCGCACATCATTCGAGGTGGCATGCCGTGGCGAGAATCTGAGGGCAGCCTCCGTGGCGTATGGAAGTTGCTGAAATGCTGAAATCCGCACATCATTCGAGGTGATGAGCCGTGGCGAGAATCTGAGGCGGGCTCTGAGACGGATTGGAAATGCTGAAATCCGCCCATCATTCGAGGTGGCATGCCGTGGCGACAATCTGAGGCGCCTCTGAAGCATAATGGAAGTGCAGAAATCCGCACATCATTCGAGGTGGCATGCCGTGGCGAGAATCTGAGGGCGCCTCTGAGATGGATTGAAGTTGCTGAAATGCTGAAATCCGCACATGATTCGAGGTGATGAGCGGTGGCGAGAATCTGAGGCGGGTCTGAGACGGATTTTGAAATATTGAAATCCGCTCATCATTCGAGGTGGCATGCCGTGGCGAGAATCTGAGGCAGCTCCGAGGCGTATGGAAGTTGCTGAAATGCTGAAATTCGCACATCATTCGAGGTGATGTGCCGTGGCGACAATCTGAGGCGCCTCTGAAGCATAATGGAAGTGCAGAAATCAGCACATCATTCGAGGTGGCATGCCCGTGGCGACAATCTGAGGCAGCTCCGAGGCGTATCGAAGGTGCTGAAATGCTGAAATCCGCACATGATTCGAGGTGTTGTGCCGTGGCGACAATCTGGGGCAGCTCTGAGGCGTATCGAAGGTGCTGAAATGCCGAAATCCGCACATGATTCGAGGTGGTGTGCCGTGGCGACAATCTGAGGCGCCTCTGAGAGTACGGGAAAGTGTGAAATGCATGAAATCCGCACATCATTCGAGGTGGCATGCCGTGGCGAGAATCTGGGGCGCCTCTGAGACGGATTGAAGGTGCTGAAATGCTGAAATCCGCACATCATTCGAGGTGATGATGCCGTGGCGACAATCTGAGGCGCCTCTGAGGCGTATTGAAGGTGCTGAAATGCTGAAATCCGCACATCATTCGAGGTGGCATGCCGTGGCGACAATCTGAGGCGCCTCTGAGACGCATGAAGTGCTGAAATGCTGAAATCCGCACATCATTCGAGGTGGCATGCCGTGGCGAGAATCTGAGGCGCCTCTGAGACGGATTGAAGGTGCTGAAATGCTGAAATCCGCACATCATTCGAGGTGGTATGCCGTGGCGAGAATCTGAGGCGCCTCTGAGGCGGATTGAAGGTGCTGAAATGCTGAAATCCGCACATCATTCGAGGTGATGTGCCGCGGCGAGAATCTGAGGGCGCCTCTGAGGCGTATTGAAGGGTGCTGAAATGCTGAAATCCGCACATCATTCGAGGTGGTATGCCGTGGCGAGAATCTGGGGCACCTCTGAGGCGTATTGGGAAGTGCTGAAATGCTGAAATCCGCACATCATTCGAGGTGGCATGCCGTGGCGAGAATCTGAGGCAGCCTCTGAGGCGTATGGAAGGTGCTGAAATGCTGAAATCCGCACATCATTCGAGGTGATATGCCGTGGCGAGAATCTGGGGCGCCTCTGAGACGTATTGAAGGTGCTGAAATGCTGAAATCCGCACATCATTCGAGGTGGTATGCCGTGGCGACAATCTGAGGCAGCCTCTGAGAGCATGGAAGTGCTGAAATGCTGAAATCCGCACATCATTCGAGGTGGTATGCCGTGGCGACAATCTGAGGGCGCCTCTGAGAGTATGGAAGTGCTGAAATGCTGAAATCCGCACATCATTCGAGGTGGCATGCCGTGGCGAGAATCTGAGGCGCCTCTGAGGCGTATGGAAGTGCTGAAATGCTGAAATCCGCATCATCATTCGAGGTGATATGCCGTGGCGACAATCTGAGGCGTCTCTGAGGCATGAATGGGAAATGCTGAAATCCGCACATCATTCGAGGTGATATGCCGTGGCGAGAATCTGAGGGCAGCCTCTGAGGCGTATTGAAGGTGCTGAAATGCTGAAATCCGCACATCATTCGAGGTTATGTGCCGTGGCGAGAATCTGAGGCGCCTCTGAGGCGATGAAAGTGCTGAAATGCTGAAATCCGCACATCATTCGAGGTGGCATGCCGTGGCGACAATCTGAGGCGCCTCTGAGGCGTATGGAAGTGCTGAAATGCCGAAATCCGCACATCATTCGAGGTGGCATGCCGTGGCGACAATCTGAGGCGGCTCTGAGGCGTATTGAAGGTGCTGAAATGCTGAAATCCGCACATCATTCGAGGTGATGCATGCCGTGGCGACAATCTGAGGCGCCTCCGAGGCGGATTGGAAATGCTGAAATCCGCACATCATTCGAGGTGATATGCCGTGGCGACAATCTGAGGCGTCTCTGAAGCGATGAAGTGTGAAATGCTGAAATCCGCACATCATTCGAGGTGGTATGCCGTGGCGAGAATCTGAGGGCGCCTCTGAGACGGATTGAAGGGTGCTGAAATGCTGAAATCCGCACATCATTCGAGGTGGCATGCCGTGGCGAGAATCTGAGGCGTCTCTGAAGCATAATGGAAGTGCAGAAATCCGCACATCATTCGAGGTGGCATGCCGTGGCGACAATCTGAGGCGGCTCTGAGGCGTATTGAAGGTGCTGAAATGCTGAAATCCGCACATCATTCGAGGTGTGCATGCCGTGGCGAGAATCTGAGGGCGCCTCTGAGGCGGATTGAAGGTGCTGAAATGCCGAAATCCGCACATCATTCGAGGTGGTATGCCGTGGCGAGAATCTGGGGCGCCTCTGAGACGGATTGAAGTGAAATGCTGAAATCCGCACATCATTCGAGGTGGCATGCCGTGGCGACAATCTGAGGGCGTCTCTGAGAGCATGAAGTGCTGAAATGCCGAAATCCGCACATCATTCGAGGTGGCATGCCGTGGCGAGAATCTGGGGCGCCTCTGAGGCGGATTGAAGGTGCTGAAATGCCGAAATCCGCACATCATTCGAGGTGGTATGCCGTGGCGACAATCTGAGGGCGCCTCTGAGGCGTATTGAAGGTGCTGAAATGCTGAAATCCGCACATCATTCGAGGTTGTGTGCCGTGGCGAGAATCTGAGGGCGCCTCTGAGATGGATTGAAGTGCTGAAATGCTGAAATCCGCACATCATTCGAGGTGGCATGCCGTGGCGAGAATCTGAGGGCGCCTCTGAGAGGGTATTGAAGTAGCTGAAATGCCGAAATCCGCACATCATTCGAGGTGGTATGCCGTGGCGACAATCTGAGGGCGCCTCTGAGGCGTATTGAAGGAGCTGAAATGCCGAAATCCGCACATCATTCGAGGTGGCATGCCGTGGCGACAATCTGAGGGCGTCTCTGAGGCGGATTGAAGGTGCTGAAATGCCGAAATCCGCACATCATTCGAGGTGGCATGCCGTGGCGAGAATCTGAGGCGCCTCTGAGACGTATTGAAGGTGCTGAAATGCCGAAATCCGCACATCATTCGAGGTGGCATGCCGTGGCGACAATCTGAGGCACCCTCTGAGGAGTATTGAAAGTGCTGAAATGCTGAAATCCGCACAGCATTCGAGGTGGCATGCCGTGGCGACAATCTGAGGCGTCTCTGAGAGCATGAATGGAAGTGCCGAAATCCGCACATCATTCGTGGTGTATGTGCCGTGGCGAGAATCTGAGGGCGCCTCTGAGGCGTATTGAAGTGCTGAAATGCTGAAATCCGCACATCATTCGAGGTGGCGTGCCGTGGCGATAATCTGAGGGCGCCTCTGAGGGTACGGATTGGAAATGACTGAAATCCGCTCAGCATTCGAGGTGGCGTGCCGTGGCGAGCAATCTGGGGCGCCTCTGAGGCGGATTGAAGGTGCTGAAAATGCTGAAATCCGCACATCATTCGAGGTGATATGCCGTGGCGAGAATCTGAGGCGCCTCTGAGGCGGATAATGGAAATGCTGAAATCCGCACATCATTCGAGGTGGCATGCCGTGGCGAGAATCTGAGGCGCCTCTGAGGGGTATTGAAGTTGCTGAAATGCTGAAATCCGCACATCATTCGAGGTGATGTGCCGTGGCGAGAATCTGAGGCGCCTCTGAGGCGGATAATGGAAATGCAGAAATCCGCACATCATTCGAGGTGGCATGCCGTGGCGACAATCTGAGGCAGCTCCGAGGCGTACTGAAAGTGCTGAAATGCTGAAATCCGCACATCATTCGAGGTGCATGCCGTGGCGAGAATCTGGGGCGCCTCTGAGACGGATTGAAGTGTGAAATGCTGAAATCCGCACATCATTCGAGGTGGCATGCCGTGGCGACAATCTGAGGCGTCTCTGAGGTGGATTGGAAATGCTGAAATCCGCTCATCATTCGAGGTGGCATGCCGTGGCGAGAATCTGAGGCAGCTCTCGTGGCGTATGGAAGTTGCTGAAATGCTGAAATCCGCACATCATTCGAGGTGATGTGCCGTGGCGACAATCTGGGGCGCCTCTGAGACGACTGATAAATGCTGAAATGCTGAAATCCGCACATCATTCGAGGTGGCATGCCGTGGCGACAATCTGAGGCGCCTCTGAGAGTATGGAAGTTGCTGAAATGCTGAAATCCGCACATCATTCGAGGTGGTATGCCGTGGCGAGAATCTGAGGCAGCTCCGAGGCGTATGGAAGTTGCTGAAATGCTGAAATCCGCACATGATTCGAGGTGATGATGCCGTGGCGACAATCTGAGGGCAGCTCTGAGTACGGGAAAGTGCTGAAATGCTGAAATCCGCACATCATTCGAGGTGGCATGCCGTGGCGACAATCTGAGGCGTCTCTGAAGCATGGATTGGAAGTGCACGAAATCCGCACATCATTCGAGGTGGCATGCCGTGGCGAGAATCTGAGGCAGCTCCGTGGCGTATGGAAGTTGCTGAAATGCTGAAATTCGCACATCATTCGAGGTGGCATGCCGTGGCGAGAATCTGAGGCGCCTCTGAGGCGTATGGAAGTGCTGAAATGCCGAAATCCGCACATCATTCGAGGTGGCATGCCGTGGCGACAATCTGAGGGCAGCTCTGAGGCGTATGGAAGTTGCTGAAATGCTGAAAATCCGCACATCATTCGAGGTGATGTGCCGTGGCGAGAATCTGGGGCACCTCTGAGTACGGATTGGAAATATTGAAATCCGCTCATCATTCGAGGTGGCATGACGTGGCGACAATCTGAGGCGTCTCTGAGGCGTATGAAGTGCTGAAATGCCGAAATCCGCACATGCATTCGAGGTGGCATGCCGTGGCGAGAATCTGAGGCAGCTCCGAGGCGTATGGAAGTTGCTGAAATGCTGAAATCCGCACATCATTCGAGGTGATGTGCCGTGGCGAGAATCTGAGGCGCCTCTGAGGCGGATTGGAAAGTGCTGAAATCCGCTCATCATTCGAGGTGGCATGACGTGGCGACAATCTGAGGTAGCTCCGTAGGCGTATGTGAAGTTGCTGAAATGCTGAAATCCGCACATCATTCGAGGTGATGATGCCGTGGCGAGAATCTGGGGCGCCTCTGAGCCGGATTGAGGTGCTGAAATGCTGAAATCCGCACATCATTCGAGGTGGCATGCCGTGGCGAGAATCTGAGGGCACCTCCGAGGCGTATTGAAAGTTGCTGAAATGCTGAAATCCGCACATCATTCGAGGTGATGTGCCGTGGCGACAATCTGAGGCGCCTCTGAGACGCATGAATTTGCTGAAATGCTGAAAATCCCGCACATCATTCGAGGTGTATGCCGTGGCGAGAATCTGAGTGCGCCTCCGAGGCGTATTGAAAGGGTGCTGAAATGCTGAAATTCGCACATCATTCGAGGTGATGTGCCGTGGCGAGAATCTGGGGCGCCTCTGAGACGGATTGAAGTGCTGAAATGCTGAAATCCGCACATCATTCGAGGTGGCATGCCGTGGCGACAATCTGGGGCGTCTCTGAGGTGGATTGGAAATGCTGAAATCCGCTCATCATTCGAGGTGATATGCCGTGGCGACAATCTGAGGCGACTCCGAGGCGTATGGAGTTGCTGAAATGCTGAAATCCGCACATCATTCGAGGTGATGAGCGGTGGCGACAATCTGAGGCGCCTCTGAGAGCAGATTGGAAATGCTGAAATCTGCACATCATTCGAGGTGATATGCCGTGGCGAGAATCTGAGGCGCTCTCTGAGGCGTATTGAAGGAGCTGAAACGCTGAAATCCGCACATCATTCGTGGTTATGTGCCGTGGCGAGAATCTGGGGCGCCTCTGAGGCATAATGGAAGTGCTAGAAATCCGCATATCATTCGAGGTGATATGCCGTGGCGACAATCTGAGGCGCTTCTGAGGCGGTATTGGAAGTGCTGAAATGCCGCATCATCATTCGAGGTGATGATGCCGTGGCGAGAATCTGAGGCGCCTCTGAGGCGTATTGAATGAGATGAAATGCCGAAATCCGCACATCATTCGGGGTGGCATGCCGTGGCGATAATCTGAGGCGCCTCTCAGGGCGGATTGGAAATGCGCAGAAATCCGCACTATCATTCGAGGTGGCATGCCGTGGCGACAATCTGAGTGCGTCTCTGAAGCATAATGGAAGTGCAGAAATCTGCACATCATTCGAGGTGATATGCCGTGGCGACAAATCTGAGGGCGGCTCTGAGACGGATTGGAAGTGCTGAAATGCTGAAATCCGCACATCATTCGAGGTGGCATGCCGTGGCGAGAAATCTGAGGCGCCTCTGAGGATGAATTGGAAAGTGCAGAAATCCGCACATCATTCGAGGTGGTATGCCGTGGCGAGAATCTGAGGCGCTCTGAGGGTATTGAAGGAGCTGAAATGCCGAAATCCGCACATCATTCGAGGTGGCATGCCGTGGCGACAATCTGAGGCGTCTCTGAAGCGTATTGAAGGAGCTGAAACGCCGAAATCCGCACATCATTCGAGGTTATGTGCCGTGGCGAGAATCTGGGGCGCCTCTGAGGCGTACCGAAGGAGTGCACGAAATCCGCATATCATTCGAGGTGGCATGCCGTGGCGACAATCTGAGGCGGCTCTGAGGCGTATGAAGTGCTGAAATGCCGAAATCCGCATATCATTCGAGGTGGCATGCCGTGGCGACAATCTGAGGCGTCTCTGAGGCGGATTGAGAAATGCTACAAATCCGCACATGCATTCGAGGTGGCATGCCGTGGCGAGAAATCTGGGGCGCCTCTGAGGCGTATTGAAGGAGCTGAAATGCCGAAATCCGCACATCATTCGTGGTGGCATGCCGTGGCGATAATCTGGGGCGCCTCTGAGGGATGGATTGGAAATGCAGAAATCCGCTACATCATTCGAGGTGGCATGCCGTGGCGAGAATCTGAGGCGGCTCTGAGGGGTATTGAAGTAGCTGAAATGCCGAAATCCGCACATCATTCGAGGGTTGTATGCCGTGGCGAGAATCTGAGGGCGGCTCTGAGGCGTATTGAAGGAGCTGAAATGCCGAAATCCGCACATCATTCGAGGTTGCATGCCGTGGCGACAATCTAGAGGCGTCTCTGAGGTGGATTGGAAAGTGCACGAAATCCGCACATCATTCGAGGTGGTATGCCGTGGCGAGAATCTGAGGCGCTTCTGAGGAGTATTGAAGGAGCTGAAATGCCGAAATCCGCACATCATTCGAGGTGGCATGCCGTGGCGACAATCTGAGGCGTCTCTGAGGCGTATTGAAGGAGCTGAAATGCCGAAATCACGCACATCATTCGTGGTTGTGCTGCCGTGGCGAGAATCTAAGGCGTCTCTGAGCGGACTGAAAGCTGTAGAAATCCGCATATCATTCGAGGTAGCATGCCGTGGCGAGAATCTGAGGCGCCTCTGAAGCATAATGGAAGTGCTGAAATCCGCACTAGCATTCGAGGTGGCATGCCGTGTGAGAATCTGAGGGCGGCTCTGAGGCGTATTGAAGTGCTGAAATGCTGAAATCCGCACATCATTCGAGGTGATGTGCCGTGGCGACAATCTGAGGCGCCTCTGAGGGTGGATTGGAACTGCACAAATCCGCACAGCATTCGAGGTGGCATGCCGTGGCGAGAATCTGAGGGCGCTCCGAGGAGTATTGAAAGTTGCTGAAATGCTGAAATCCGCACATCATTCGAGGTGATGTGCCGTGGCGAGAATCTGGGGCGCCTCTGAGATGGATTGAGAAATGCTGAAATCCGCTCATCATTCGAGGTGGCATGACGTGGCGACAATCTGAGGCGCCTCTGAGGCGATGAAGGAGCTGGAAATGCGAAATCCGCACATCATTCGAGGTGGCATGCCGTGGCGAGAATCTGAGGCGGCTCCGAGGCGTATTGGAAGTTGCTGAAATGCTGAAAATCCGCACATCATTCGAGGTGATGTGCCGTGGCGAGAATCTGAGGGGCGCCTCTGAGGTGGATTGGAAATGCTGAAATCCGCACATCATTCGAGGTGGCATGACGTGGCGACAATCTGAGGCGCCTCTGAGGCGTATGGAAGTTGCTGAAATGCTGAAATCCGCTCATCATTCGAGGTGACATGCCGTGGCGACAATCTGAGGCGGCTCTGAGGCGTATGGAAGTAGCTGAAATGCTGAAATCCGCACATCATTCGAGGTGATATGCCGTGGCGAGAATCTGAGGCGCCTCTGAGGCATGGATTGGAAGTGCAGAAATCCGCACAGCATTCGAGGTGGCATGCCGTGGCGAGAATCTGGGAGGCGCTCCGAGGCGTATTGAAGTTGCTGAAATGCTGAAATCCGCACATCATTCGAGGTGATGACGCCGTGGCGACAATCTGAGGCGGCTCTGAAGGCAGTGAAGGACTGAAATGCTGAAATCCGCACATCATTCGAGGTTGGCATGCCGTGGCGAGAATCTGAGGCAGCTCTGTAGCGATGGAAGTTGCTGAAACTGCATGAAATCCGCACATCATTCGAGGTGGCATGGCCGTGGCGAGAATCTGAGGCGCCTCTGAGGGATGGATTGCTGAAATGCTGAAATCCGCTCATCATTCGAGGTGGCATGACGTGGCGACAATCTGAGGCGTCTCTGAGGGTGGATTGGAACCGCACAAATCCGCACGGCATTCGAGGTGGCATGCCGTGGCGAGAATCTGAGGCAGCTCCGTGGCGTATGGAAGTTGCTGAAATGCTGAAATCCGCACATGATTCGAGGTGATGAGCGGTGGCGAGAATCCGAGGCGGGTCTGAGACGGATTTTAAATATTGAAATCCGCTCATCATTCGAGGTGGCATGCCGTGGCGAGAATCTGAGGCAGCTCCGTGGCGTATGGAAGTTGCTGAAATGCTGAAATTCGCACATCATTCGAGGTGATGTGCCGTGGCGACAATCTGAGGCGCCTCTGAAGCATAATGGAAGTGCTGAAATCAGCACATCATTCGAGCTGGCATGCCGTGGCGAGAATCTGGAGAGCAGCTCCGTGGCGTATGGAAGGTGCTGAAATGCATGAAATTCG
>JADANN010000083.1:0-72891 GCA_018806985.1 Angiostrongylus vasorum | reverse complement strand
CAGTTTTAGTTATTCAGAAACTTTACAGGATTTCTTTGAAGTAAAAAGTAGGAGCTTCAACCCGGTTCAAACTTTCCGCTTGTATTCGGGTTGACAACAAAATCTCAACTGTTCCAGAAATCCGTGGCACCTGCAATCGCAACTAGCGGTGCGACCTTCAACAGGTTGATAATTTGCGAACAAATGTACAGGAATGCAAAGGATTGCATGGAAAGAACATTGGTTTCGTAAGTATGTTTGCTCACAAAACAGATTCTCGACTTAAATAGGTCGCTTTAAATTCTCCACATAACTCAGGTGAGGGATGCCCTTGTGCATCGCGTCGCTAAAGAACGGCCTCTTCTCAAGCATTAAGACATTGCGCAAAGTTTCGGAAAAGCGCAACCAGTGATGAACTTGCACGAAAGAAGATATGAACAGCCTGCAAAGTTGACTGAACACTGGGACGAAAATGTGCGCAACTGGTCGCGGTAAGTGCTCTAATCATATAAATCTCCAAAGTCGCGTCTCCTTCTCTTTTACTGACTTCCAAATCCGGCCAAGCTACGTCAGTAATAGTCAGTTAACGTTGTTAAATATTTTTTCACCAAAATGTGTTGTCCGGATAGAAGGACGCCATAGGAGGAAAGCTCAAGAACCCTTTTATCATTCTCTACTCAAAAAGTTTCGCTCAATCCCTCAGGCATAAGTTATGCATTCGTCTTTATTATGCATCGGTGGAGGTGATTGAACGCATATCTGGCCTATACAATAACTTACAGTGGCCTACTGATGTATCCAGCGAGTGCTGCTGTCCTCTCATGCAAGATCGGTATTGGTTTGCAGATCCTGGAGGGCTGGAACGATTGGTGAGCCTGGGGCGCGGGGATCGATCCCTTGTGTATTGCAGGGCGCCTCCGGCCACTGCGCTACTTGAGTGGCCCGTATATTATGTATTAATTACTAAAAGATTACCACAGTGGGTTGCATTATGGGTTATACTATGTATTATTTGGATTCATAATATCTATGAGGCGTTAAACCGTTGGTTTGATTAAAAACCGAACTGTATCGGAAAGTTTCTCCGGTGAAATAAGCAACGAAAAGGAAAATGAAGTCAACTTATGCCGAACAAGATGCGTGGGAAACGAAAAAATCTTGCTATACGAAATGATCAACTACATGGACTACCGCCAACTGATGAGCGCCAGATACCACGAAGCAACCTGACGTGATCCTTTGTACAGCTTTTTTGGTAACTGCAGTTATCAAGTTTGATACTTGATATGACCTAAACTTTCCCTCTTCGAGCTGATTTGAAGTGTTGCCGACACGAAGAGAGGCCTCTAAGGCCTCTCTCACTCTGCAAGTGTGTTTAGGTACGTTTTATACATAAGTCTATTTGTTGTAATCTCTCACTTACCACTTAGTACTTGGAATTCTGAGGTTGTAAGCTACAGGAGTAGCTTCTAGTCCACTTGTCCTTTTGCTGATGGGATACCTTTTTTTCTCCCGTATTTTACTTGACCACAGATGGTTGTAATTTTTTCAACCTAAAGAATCTTTTATTTGAAAACTTCCTTTCTGTACTTGAATGGATTTGAAGTTTCTGCTAATGCTACAAAGTTAGGCGTTACCCACTGTTTCTTGTTCCGAAACAACTCCATAGTTCCTTCTAACAGTTTCTATTTTATAAGTTTCGGCAGTTCTGGAGATGTTTTTCAATACATTAAAAAGTGAGCCTATCTAATGAAATGCCATACATCTGCTCAGGTTGAACGGATAAATCGACGGATAAAAAGAATCCGATCGATTCTGGTATAGTAAATATTCTTTAAATAGTTCCTTTTTCTATGTTACCTTATGTCTTCTACAGTAACTGTTTTACTTGTAATCGTTATTCTCGCACATTCTGTAAATTGTCTCTCAAAGTCTCTCAACGACCATTTCATGCAGTTGTCTCGCAGGTGGCTGGAAAGGGAATCAGCAACAGTCAGCTGAATGTACTTTCCAACATCTGCCGTCCCAAAGAAGTTTCCGAACAAGCACCTGCGCCCTTTCACATGTAGCGTTATCAGATTGTGCTAATAGAAAAAAAACTTTAGAACCTCTCTCTAGGCGCTGTTTTAGTTCCCTCTGCTCCACCCACTACAGAAATAATACAAACAGCCCATCGGCATTCGTCTTCAAGTGTTCGCAGCGTTCGTCCGGTCTTCTTCCAGACCCTCAGTTGTTCAGTGCTCCAACTCTAGTGTGTGCCTACCATCCTTCAAGTGTATCACTTGTTCTCATTTCAACCTCGCTCGTATCCACCCACCTTACATATCGTCAAATATCACATATTATTAACGTATCGTTGTTGTTGCTATAAACTGTTATAACCCAAACTCGAGGTTGTTCAAGACAGTTACGGAAAATGTCCCGCGTGGTGAATTCATATAAAGTCGAACATTCCACATATGGCGGACAAAAGACAAATCCGACCAACTCCCAAATCCACTAGCCAACTCGCACATCTGGCAACTCGAACGAGGCAAGCTTCAACAGTGAAGAAGGTGACAATAGCACCTTCCAGTGATGAGTGGAAGGAAATGACACGGCAATACAAAACGTGAGACTTGAAACTGAGATTTTTGTAAATTCCAGCTTGATTTATTCCGGTGGACGAAGACATTAACAGATTTATTTCAATTAACATTTTTCTTCACATTTGATGCTAATTATTTCTGACCAACAGCCTTCATTAGATTTGAGTTGTAAAATCAGTATCCTGGGTTGCAAAATCAGTATCCTTTCGCTTAATTCCTACTCAGAAAACACATGATTGCGATGGACAGGTCGCTCTTTATTTGGCTCTAGATCTAGGCTAGCACCGTTCTTTACCCAAGGGCCGTGCTATCTACAACATGTTTACGATGTGAAGGGTTCTGTTGTAAAAATCCATTTGCATGAGACGCAATTTTTTCAACACTTTTCGGTTAAGAAGAAAACGTTAAGAATGGAAAAAAAGAGGCGCAGTCTTGATAGGTTACGTAGAACGCGATTCCCAGCTAGGCAGGTGCCGTTCAATCACGGGGATCTTTCGTTAATTTATGCAATTCATTCAAGTGCAAGCCATAGCAACCGCTGCGCCACATGCGTAGTGCTTGCACCATTACAGCTAACTGAACTGCATGAGGTGAGCGCTTATCCTTTGATAACTCCAAATAGCATTTAAAGTGCCATATGGTTGTCTATTGGCCATAAATAATATGCCTGAACCAAGCGTTAACACAGCGAAATTTTCAACACGAAGGAAAAAGTTGGAAATCAACCGGAAGAATTTGACGAAGCCCGCAATGAAGAGAAAGAAGACGAGAAACTAAATCTAGAAATTTTGTTAAAAAATACAACAATCGTCTGTTACTCATAAAAAACAGAAAGATCGCGATTTTTTTGAGACTGTAGATAAAAAATCATTACAGTAAGCCGTTATAGAAATCGATTATAAATGGTTTTAATGTGCTAGTTGCCCAGCGGAATAGAGAGTTGGTCGGATTTGTCATTTGCCCGCCAACTGTGGATGAGATGCTCGATTTCGTATGGGTTAGCTACGCGGGTCTTTTTCCGTAACTGCCCTGAACAAACTCGTGTTTGGGTTATAACAGTTTATAGCAATAAGAACAGTACAATTATAACAATGTGACGATATGTAGTACATGCAAATGGCAGATGCTCATTCAGTGTCCGAAATGTCGGACAAAGAACAGCATTTTAAACAAAATTACAGTATCACTTTCTAGCCAGCAACATGGCAAATGCATGCATGACACGGCTGCTAAGAGGCAATTTACAGAATGTGCTAGAACAGATGTATGATGATTACAAGTAAACAGTTATTATAGAAAACATAAGGTAATATAAGACATAGGATAATATAGAAATAGGAACTATTTGAGGAATAACCACAATGATGCTGAGATATTTGCAAAACATTGGACTGCAGATGTCTACGGTGGGGAACGAACGTGCCGTTACCCTTTCTGGGGGCTAACACGTTCAGCACCGCACCATACGGGTGCTTTGTTTCGCCTGTCTCTCTGCTAGTTCTATCGATCAGAGCCATTGTCAATCACCCGGCAACAGGACTGCTCTAGGGACCCCAAATCGGCAACGAACCCAGTTAAGCTGAGGCTGTAGTCGATATCACAATGTTAGTCTTTTTTATTTACTGCTTGTTACAATTTCATGGCCTACTTTTGCCTATTTTACAATCAATTTACCAGTGAGGTCCCTCATATGAGAGATCTCGAGCCGGTTAGTCGCGTGGTTATTTGGCGCGTACTCAGGTTGCGGATAGGAGGTTAATCGTGATCAGTAGCGACCGTATGTTTCCCTGAGACGCAGGTGGATCCGGGGGGATGGACTCTCTGCTTCAGCTGCGCCGATTTGGAACATACTTACTGTATTTACGAGGCGTATTCACGTACGTCTGTGTGGGTGCGTTCAAGTTGATGCAGATTGTAGTCTACGAGTCTATTCGACCAAGAGCCTGCCATCAAGTGACAGGGAAGTATATGGGAGGCGGTTAGGAGTGGCCTCTAACAAACAAGCTCAATGTGCACTCTGAGAGAGACTGAGAAGCTATCCGCGACTATACCCAGCCCCCACGTTCAGAGACCAGCAAGCTATACGTGGGTATCAAACTGCTAAACAATGTAAACGAAACGGGCCTCATTCCCCTGACCCTGAAAGAGCACTCAGTTGGACAGCGTTGGGTAGGACGTGTACAGAGAGGCTGCTAAAATCTTAGGGCCAATGGAAGACGCCTGGATCACGAAGAACTAAGGTGACGATCTGTACCTACAATGCGCGAACAGTTGCATCCGAGTTCTCGATAGAAAATTTGATAGTGCAAGCGAGAAGGATAGGGTACGACGTCATCGGCCTGGCCGAGACGAGAAGACGCCACCCATTCAACGTCGTCTATGACACCGGAGAAAAACTGTTCCATGGAATTTGCGACAGTAGAGGAGTCGGCCGCGTCGACGTTTTGACAAGACGAGTTTGTCCATGAATACCGATTCATTCGAACAACTAACAATCCGAATCGGAGGTTTACGATTGCAGAGATGTAGATCAATTCCGGGTTTGACAATCTTCTTCGTTTACGCGCCTACATCAAACTACAACGAAGAAGAAGTCGAAGCGTTCTATACGGACTTGGAGAAGTTCTACAGAGAAGACCATAAATTCTTCAAGGTCATCGTTGGAGATTTTAACGCCAAGATTGGACCAAGAAGAACGTCTTAAGAACGTCACATTGGGACCCACTGATTAAAATGGAACGAACAGGGTGTTATCATGGCGAGCAAAACCATTCATCTAAGGAGCCCAAATCGGCAACGAATACAGTTAAGCTGAGGCCGTAGTCGAAATCACAATGTTAGCTTTTTTATTTACTGCCTATTATAATTTTTATGGCAGGGTATTGCGTGTGAAACAACCATAATGATGCTGAGCTGTTTGCAAATTTGGTAATAGCGCGTTCGTTCCCCCACCGTAGACACCTGCGGTCCGGAGTTTTGCAAATATCTCAGCATCATTGTGGTGTATCACACGCAATACCCTGCCATAAAAATTATAATAGGCACTAAATAAAAAGATATTTGAGGAATAGTTACTGTATTTCATTAGCTTCGTTGTATTTCTAGCAGTCAAAACTTTCAAGTATTGTCGTCGTTGAGAACAAAGGGTTTCGGTTTGAAACCTAACTTTTCACTGAGTTAAAATTAAATAAGCAGTATGAAGCTTACGCCGTTTATCAATCCTAGAGGGATTAGCCATACTTCGGACCTCATCACATACCGTTAGAGAAGAATGAATGCATTTTTTCTGTGCTGAAAAGGATACGAAGTTTTTGCTTAAGTAACAAGTTAGGCTTAGCCCTGCTATTTTTGCTTTGAAACAACTTGTTTGTTTCTTTTAATACTCTGTATTTTATAAATTTTAGCAATTCAGGGGCCGTTATCTAATACCTTAGAAGTCTCTTGTCAATGAAATAACATGCATTTGTTCAGGTTAAACGATAAATCGATAGGTAAAAAGAATCCGATTGATCCTGGCAAGTCGAACGAACCGGAATTCAACACTGAAGAAGGTGACGATAGCACCTTCCAGCGATGAGTGGAAGCAAACGGCCACACATAAGGTGAGAGTTGACATTGAGATGTTTGGAAACTTCCACTCGATTTATTTCACTGGACGGTGACAGTGACGCATTTATTTCAGTTGACATTTTTCTTTATAATCACAATTTTAACCTTTTTGCTACTGCCTACTATTTTTTGATGGCAGGGTATATTGCGAAATATAACTTCAACGAAGCTGAGATATTTGCAAAACTCTGGACCGCAGGTGCCTATGGTGGGGAACGAACGCGCTATTGTCCTTTCCGGGGAGTAACGCGTTCACCACCACACCATGCGGGTCCTTTGTTTCGCCTGTCTCTCAGCTAGTTCTATCGATCTTTTTGCCATCAGCAATCACCCGTTGACGGGATTGATCTGGGGAGCCCAAATCGGCACTGAACCCAGTTAAGCTGAGGCTATAGTTATAATCACAATTTTAACCTTTTTGCTACTGCCTACTATTTTTTGGTGGCAGGGTATATTGCGAAATATAACTTCAATGAAGCTGAGATATAGCCTCAGCTTAGCTGGGTTCAATGCCGATTTGGGCTCCCCAGATCAATCCCGTTGACGGGTGATTGCTGATGGCAAAAAGATCGATAGAACTAGCTGAGAGACAGGCGAAGCGAAGGACCCGCATGGTGTGGTGGTGAACGCGTTACTCGCCGGAAAGAACAATAGCGCGTTCGTTCCCCACCATAGGCACCTGCGATCCAGAGTTTTGCAAATATCTCAGCTTCGTTGAAGTTATTTTTCTTTATATTTGACGCAAATTATTTCTGGCCAAAATCTGCATAAGCTTAGAGGCTGTAAAATCAATATGCTTGTGTTTAATTGCTATTCAAGAAGCATATGATTACGATGGACCGCGCTCTATTTCACTCTAATTTTGATCGACCATCGTTCTTTGCCCAAAGAACATGCTATCTACGAAATATCTGGAAATGAAGAGTGCTGTTTCAACTGGTCTGTTGTCTGACGGCGCGGCGCGGCAGACGGAACCAAACAACGTGCGGGAAAAAGGGTGATTTCTTTCCAGCTGAGACTGTTGTCATTTTCGCTAGAGTTGTCTTGAGGTAGCTGTGCTGTTCCGTCCTCTGATTGCAGCACAAACACTGTTCGTGTCAATAGAACAGAGATTTGCAACGTCGTATCTCGATAGATGTTAAAATGGCAGTAGTTCCCACAAGTAGTTGAATTCCGACCGGATTTGGCAGTTCGAACAGCGTCGCATTGAGTGTAACACATCGTCGTTTTTTCGAGACATTGGCACTATCCATATCTCATTTGCTTTAATTTGATAAGCCGTGTTTGTTGCAAAAACTTTGGACCAGACTAACGAAAAAACCCCGATGTTCCCGCAGTTGAATTTCCGAGCACTGGAGGTTTACTGCTTCAAAGGGACCTGTGAGTTGCTGTGATTTCTCCATTTTAGAAATTTATTAAGTTGCATTGTTGGCGGCTAGACATACATGTTTTCGTCTCGAACTATTTTGGACGTAGTTTTGCGGATATCCACTTGACGAGCAACGACGTGATGATCCAGGCCGTTGTTCCTCAAAGTTGACAATGATAGTCCATCTCAAATTTATCATCTTTACTATTATTTTACGAGCCGATAATTGTCTTAACTATGGCAGAAACAACTAGCCACGTTTGTACAACATTGCTTGCAAAAAATACAATGCGATATGGCATTCAAGTCTTCTCATATCATCTCACTATTTTGAGGATTTTTCACACAGCTTCGTATTGGTGCACTGTATGTAGAATCGCCTAAGCAAGAAATTTACATCCACTATTGACAACTAATTATGTATACAACAAGCAGTTAAAAATTTAAAAAAGCACAGTGTGAGGTTTGATTTTCAGCGATAGTTTATCTTTCAGCACGATCAACGAAGTTAAGAAGTGGGATAAATTTCTCTGCATTGTCCAGCTTGCACAAAGTTGTTAGTATGCATTGATTCAGCAGACGTTTCGACGTCTTCGCCTTCCTCAGAGCCGATCATCCGAGTTGATGTCCACATTCTTTCGCCTTCTCGATATTGTGTTTTCGTCGTCGTTTTTCAGTCACTTAGTATTCCACGTGGAGAGCGAAAGCGCAGATTTCACTGTGAAGTGCAAATTGCTCTTCTCACATTAAAGTTTCAGTCGGAGATAATCTGTGAGATCAGACGTGATAGCGAGAGATCCCCTCTTGCGCCACATTTTTCATTGTTGGAATTTATCGGGAATATTTCGAAAGATTTGCGTGTTGAAGTGCGGCGGAGGTAACTTCTACTTCAAAATCCTCTCCTTTATGTACCTGTGTCGTACGCGCGCCAAGTGAAGTTTTTTGCTTCAACTTTATATTTGTCAATTAAATGCTGCTTTATACGGACGCATAATGGCATGGCGATTTCGACAATACATTCATCCGCTTACATTTTATAAAAAATCGGGTATACCGCACCGGAACTCATGCAATCACCGTCTCTATTACTTTGAGAGACTATTCAGTTTTGCGCTGTGCGTAGGTGGTCCTGCAAACGATAGCGAACTAGCAGGCATCTTAGAGTGATATTTCGGTCTCTCAGTTGTTCCGATTTCGTTGGAAATGAAGACAAGTTTATCAACGTTTTCGCACAAACTCTTACAATGTTGGGGGGTTGCCGGAGATGCCTTTCGTGGGAGAGGAAGTGGAGGGAAGCCGTTTGGAACATCTCATCCTCCTGCCACTTCATAATGTAGTCATTTTTGGATAGGTTATGCTTAAGGCTCAGAAAATGGAAGCCAGTTCTCTCTCTGTGTTTCTCTCTGCTAAACTTAATGTGCTGTGACTGTTTGTTCAATGATACAAGGCATTTCTCTATGTTCTTTGTGCGGAGCAGATGACAAAAAAAATTGTCTATTGGCCGGAGATTGAATACTAGTGCCTCCATCCTATGCATAAACGCAATGGTAAGGCTTTGTGTCGGTTGCTTTTCCTTTGCCAACACTTTACTTTGTGCACAGGAATTATCGAGCCATCCCAAGATTGAGCAGTTTAAGCACTCCTTTAGGAGGCATATGGGCAGCTGAATCAAAGAGACATACATTTTTATTAGTTCCTCGCAGTGCACAAGGAGCTCGCGGATGGTTTGCATAGCGGAGTTATTCGAAAAGTTTGTTAAAGATGGTAAGCTGGAAGGATTCCGTCACGTACGCGCTGTTAGGAGTTATGCTACATGGGCGATCCAGGAATATTTGGGCATTCGTGGGAAGGTCTGGTTGGTGTTTCAGCAACTGGATGAGAATTAGGCTTATAAACCAAGCTATTCTATCCGTCGCTCCGTCCGGCTAACCCATGACGGATCTCGTTGTGAAGGTGGGAGAGTGGCTAGACGCAAAATCATCAACGGCTGCTAAGTTCGTGTTTTATTAAGTAGGTAGACGATAGCACATGCATTAATCCAACTTTAACTTCCAAAATAACTAATGATTTAGACCTCCAACCTTTTCCACTTTGACCCGTCCCGCATTCAATTTTTAGTATTGAATTCGAAATTTGTTTCCAGACGATGGGCCATAAAGCGAGGGGCTTGAGAAATGCTTTTCCTTATCTTAACATTTAACTGACGAGGAATTAGTGTAAGTTGTCCACCGTTCTCACCCAACAACATTCCAATAATTTTTGATTTTACGAATTCTCGGCCCTTTCAAATGTCACATCATTAGGCCGTTGTAAGGTTGGAACTAATCTTTCTCTCCGAAAGTGGTGGACGATTGTGAAAGTGTCATCCAAAGATATGCGAAAATTGGCGTCTACGTTGCTGTGTTGGGTGTTGATGTCTAGGAAACCCTCGAAGAAAAGGAGGTTGTGGTAGTGCTGCTATTTCTTGTTTTTCATTCCGATTTAGTGTTTGAATCAATGGTTTGTAACGGAATCGTTCTTGAATTTCGTGCCAGCTGCGTGCGATCCTGAGCAAGGTTTCTTTAGAATTAGGTTGTGATGGGGAGAAACTTGGGCCCAGTTCTTCTCGGCGCGAAAAAAAGAAGAAAGGCGGTCTTAGGATTTTCTATATTTCACCAGCTTTGCTGACTGACTACCGCTGGGCGTGACCTGAGCTGCTGAATGCTAGGAAATGCGTTAAGATATAGTGTTGACCTTTTCATCAAATTTCATATTGTTATTGGTGATCAAGCTCTTCTTTATTTGCATCATTCTTCCACTATTCTTCCATTGCGAATAAAAGACAACCTTTTATATAACAAGCGAAACATCGAATTCACTCGGCTTTTTTTAAATGCAATGGATTTTCCGCTTCCATTGAATCGTTCCTGCATCCCACTCTAATTGAACCTCTCGCCCCTCCCGAACCAGCAAATTTGCTGCAAGGAAAAAAGCTCTGCACAAGCTGGGCTTGGTTTGGTATCCTAAGGCAAACATGCATTCAATCACCTCTACGATGCTTAATAGAGGGGGAACGCATGGTACTTTGCTCCAGCATTGAACAGCGCCAAGCGCTTTGCCCTTCTTCATCTTTTAAATGTAACGAACCATAATTATAAAAGCGTCCAGGTGAACCGTTTACTATAGCCCTTTTCGGATCTCACACAAGATTCGATATGCTGAATTTACTCTGTTAACTAGTATGTCCCTTTTTCAAGTCCAATACTCTTCCAAGTCGTCTACCGTATTCCAATTTCTGTGCTATTAAAGTTGCAGTTACCGTTTGCACTGTTGCAATCTCAATCCAGCGTTTTTTATAATCTAAAAAAACTTCAAAGGGAAGCAGTCAATTGGAATTATGTCTTACTAACAAAAAGACCAATACTTTTTTCCTCAGTTTGACAAGAAAGATTTGGATAATTTTGGCAACCGGCATGAAATATGAAGTGACCATTTTAGAATCCCGGGCGAAGAAATCAAATGCTACCCCACATGATCATTAGTTTCGATCGCCTGGATCAATGGTAGATCCCGCCTTCCAACAACAACACGTTTCGTTCTTCATCGATTCATTTTAAACAAACTATCACATAAAACCAGCTGTGTTTTGTGGTTTGACAAGTATATCACATGCCTTCCGAAATCATGGTACGCTTCAACATACCTTATCTCGTACTCGGATGTGAAACAGTAGCCTCATGTGGGGAAAAAAAAGGTTCCTTGATCGACCTCTACTATTGTTCTACTCTATAGCTCTACTACTACTACTGTTTATCCCATGTTCTTCAAAATCACGAAACGTTTCAATGCGATAACCTCTACGGCTGCATATAAACCACAGTAAATGTGCAAAAATATTGTGAATATGAGAGAGTTGGCACAGTGGTTATTATGTCGATCATCGGAAGCACAATGCTGGTTCGATCTCGACCCTAGATTAGCCAAGCCTCTTATCATTCCGAGGTGGGTAAATCGGTGCCGTACTTTTCTGAGAGAAGTTCACTTCCAGCAACACAAGTGGGAATGCTCCTGGGAGGATATCTCAGGGCTTCAGGGAGAATCTACTCGACCAACATTCAAGAATATTCATGATGAAAGGGAAATCGTCAAGCAGCAGCATAAGCCAAACGCAAAAAGTTGGAAGACCTTCGCGGGTGATGAATATGAGGGAAAGAATCGAATGCGAGACGTGTTGGGATCTGCAGAGTAGATGAGAAAGAAGTTTCGTTAAAAAAATATTGTGAATAAATGGAAAATATGTGGTAAATAAATTTTAAAAAATGGGCACCAGGTACACAAGGTTAAAATAAAACCTCTCTGTGTTGATCAAGCCCTGAGGGATGGGCCATGCATTTGAATTCATTAAGCATTGTTTGGAGTGTTTGAATGCATATCTCGCCTTTGCAATGACTCACGGTAGCCCACCGATGTATTGAGCCAGTGTTGCAATCTTCAGTCTAGTACCAATTTGCCGACCCCGGAGGGATGGAAAGCTTGGCGGAATAGGGGCGTGGGGATCGATCCCATGCAGGGCAGCTCCGACCACTGCGCAACAAATGAACAATAGGCGTAACGCGCGGAAATAAGCGGGGTTCTGTGTGGATCATCGTACACGTGAAAAATGTCGGTATCTAAGCGGCGGGTTGCGATTTACCTCAGAGTCACTCCATACAGAACTGGGGGGCGTGGACACTTTCCTGTTGCGAAGCTCTCGGTTGTCTCAACTGTGACACTTCTTGATCAATCTTGGTCGTCTGTGTTCACTATGTTTCATATAATCTCTCTTTATCAAAAATACCTGAATCTGTTCGCCTTCATTCACCTCTCAGTGCTGAATTCTTTTTCCAGCTTCTGTGTAATTGTGGTAGACAAAATGGTCATTTTTTGTGGTGTTTGTCTGCTCTGCTTCCACATCAATATTTGGTCCGGATCTCGACCTGCCTAACACTTACTCCCATTTGTCTTTTCGACCATATATCCTAGGATGACTCTTATTTCCCACCACTTCTAGTTAATTTTTTACGATACACTGTCTCTCTTTTATTATTTTTCTTAGTGATAAAGTAAAGTTCTAAGAAGAACATCTTTCAGTGGATGCAGTGGATACACATAAATGTGGTTGGTCGTTAAACAAGAAGAAACAGGAACGAAAAGCACTTGATCGAGGTAGTTTGATTCAATGCTGCTTTCAGTTGCTGTTGGTTCCATTACTTTCTGCGATCAAGCTGTTGCATAAGATAATCACTTTTTGTAACTATTTTCACTCTCTATTTGTGCAAACAGCGCGTGTGGCACCGTGGTCCGATGCACCCTGCAACACACGTGGAATCGATCCTCGCACCCATGGCCCACCAAGCCTACCATCCCTCTGGGGTCGAAAATTGGTAGCAGACCTGTCTGGTAGGATAGCAGGACTGACTCCATACATCAGTGAGTCACCGCGAGTCATTGTAAAAGCAAGATATGCGTTCAATCACCTGCAAACGATGCTTAATGGATTCGAATGCATGGCTCATCCCTCATGGATCGATCAACGCCCAGAGCTTTAGAGCACTTTTTATTTATGCAGAAGGTTCGAAAGACGTTTGGTTCCTGTTCGGATCACCTGGTGGCGGCACACCGAGTTGGATATTTGAAGCCATATCAATTGGCGCTCAGTAGATTATAGAGACTAGAAATATTGAGTTTTGTCTTCTTCTCTTAGATCTTCGGGGTTGGGTAGTGTGGTGGCTAATGGTACAGCCTAGCGGAAACCTAAGTTATGGTTCGACCCCTTCCCAATGTTCTCCTCCAATTCAGCTATGAACCCCTTAGCACGGCTATCTCTAATGTTGAAAGGAGAATCTACCCAACCAGCATTCTACACCGTTAACAAAAAATGTAGAGCGCTCAAGAAACAGCCGAGACAACACGCAAAGTGTTCGAAAACCGTTGTGGACGATGAATGGACGGAAAAAGAAACGAATGCAAGAGATGGCAGAATCCGAAAGCAAATGTGATGATGGGTCATGTAAAATGAATGAATTTATTTGTTTTCACGTTCTGTAAAGAGAGGTTGTCTAATATAACAATTAATCCTCGTTTTAGCCGGTACCAATCAATGACCATGTGCCGATGAAGAAGAAGAGAGCATCACTTAGGCGAAGATACGCTACCACCATGCGAGTCACATTAGGCGAAGAGAACAACTAATTGTAAATGTGGTAACTATTCCTTCGTCCAAACAGTTGCTGTCACCCCACCTAATAGTCGCGTTTCGCTTGTATTTTTACACCAGTGGTCTTCTTATCGCCATTTCGCTTGTGCTTTCTTGTCCTTGTTATGTAAACCATTTAATTACCGACGTTTGAAATCTGGTGTTACGATAACAATCGAAAACCTGCGAACCTCCGTGACAGGAACTAACGCACAATCAAGCAGATTCACTCTAGTAATTCTTTCAAACGCAATATAAAACATTTGAATATGTAAGTCTTTTCGTATTGGGTAAACGTCTCTTATTTTACTGCAGTGGAAATCTAGTTTAATGCAGCTCGTTGTATATACTCCTATCACTTCACTGCTTAAAGTGCCACACTTTGAAGATGGAAACAAATGAGCAAGCGAGATTTCTTCCGACAGGACACGATAGTGTTATCCAATACATTGTTTTTGTTTGCGTCTGGCCCTTCTCCAGTGAAAACTTTAGAGACGTAAACAACGCCACCAATCGTTTGAAAACTGGCTTCGAATACATTTGAATTTTACAAGACACGGTCAAAAAAAAACAACTATGTCATTAATACGTCGGCAAAGAGTCCTTTCTATTAATTAATAAGGCTCCAAACTCTTTACTCACATTGGTGATCGAGAATTTATCGTCAGTCATCGAAAAACTGCCTTCTTCACCTAATGATAAATCTTCCAGCATGGTAGAAGGAGGGTAAGGTGCCTGCATGTCACTGACCGTTTTTCAATCTTAGTGAAACACAAAGGGACGCCTCACATGAGCAGCTCTATCAATTAGTTCAGCGAAAGCAAGTGGAAGTATGAAATGTTGCTTTGAACACATTGCACGGCATGTACCCATTAGTAAATTACTCACCTGTTAAGAACCTGAAAGTGTAATTTAGTCAAAATGTTTCTCTGTATGTAAATGAAGACTATTCAGTGCTCAGTAATATATTAATTAAATAAAAGGAGAGAAAAGAACTAAGATTCGTAAAGAAGGAGCAAATAGCGTCAAGAATGGAACAAAGAAAATAATTATTCCGTAGTTGTAACTATGAATTAAAATTGTGCTGCTGTGAAGAGAACTTCTCGGACCAGAACCTCGTAAAGAATCCTAAAATTTTACAAACTTCGGCTTATATAGGCTTGTATATTTGACCATGCAAAAAAGTCGGAAACTGAACTGCAAATTTAATGTTATGGCAACCTGGGTTGGTTGTACAAAGAAAAAATACGTACGCTAATTTAACATTTCTCAAACAACACGCTTTTGGACTTCATTAACGCATGCAGCGCAGTGCAAAGAGGCCCACTGCAATACAGAAGAGTCAGGGAACGATCAGCGCCGAGAGCTTTATAATTTACCCTTTACTTGGTTAAACACTTAGTAACCATCTTTGGCACGTGTGTGGCGCAGTGGTCGGAGGCGCCCTGCAGCACACATGTGGAATCGCTCCCGGCGCTTATGGCCCACCAAGCCTTCAATCCCTCCGGGGTCTGCAAATTGGTATCACACTTGTATGGGAGGATAGCAGCATTGGCTCGATACATCGCAATCACCTCGAAACGCTGCTTAATGAAGTCGAATGCATGGCGCATCCCACAGGGATTGATCAACGCTGAGAGCTTTTCCTTTTTATCCTTTTTTTAACAATCGTTATAAGCCTTCAACTTTTATGACAACTAAATAGAGGAGTTTAGGGCTATATCTCTTCCTTTTGGAAGATCTAAGCGGTCGAAGTGTTCATTTGCGCATGAGATTATCAGTGGTGGTAAATCCCTTGCATTTTACTCCATTCTACTTGTCACACCAATAATCCGAGGATGGTCTTATTTGAGAGTTTCTAGTTCTTTATCTTAGAGAGTCGCCATTCCTTTTGTATCGGTATGGGCACTTGCCTGTTAGGTCTGCTAGATAACTGGCAGACACAAGAAGGATCGGAAGCGAGGTTAGCCTGGAGGGCTCAATTTGGTCTTTATGCATGTTAGTGAAGAGGACCACTCGCACTGTAATTTCAGCGCTTTTTTTTCTTCATCTTTTTTTCTTTATTTTTTATTTTTCATTTGCCTATTTACTATCGTTTATTATTTGTTTTTGTTTATTTGTTTTTTGATTCCTTCCCTACTTTCTTTATCTTTTCTTTTCTTTATCTTCCTTTTTTTTATCAGAAAGCTAAAAAACAATAGAAGAAACGGTCCCCATTCCTCTGACCCCCGAAAGAGCCCCCCAGTTCGGTAGCGTTGAGTAGGAGAAGTACGGAGAAGCTGCTAAAATCTCAGAGGCAATGGAAGCTGACTGGATCATCAAGAACTAAGGTGACGATCCGTACCTACAACGCACGTAAACTTGCATCCGAGTCCTCCATAGAAGACTTGATCGTGCAAGCGAGAAAGATAAGGTACGACGTCATCGGCCCGGCCGGGACGAGACGATGTCACCCATTCAACGTCGTCTATGACACCAGAGAAAAACTGTTCCTCGGAACACGCGGCAGTAGAGGAGTTGGCGGCGTCGGCGTTCTCGTCAGCACGAGTTTGTGCATGAACATCGATTCATTCGAACAACTTATAACCCGAATCGGATGTTTACGATTAAAAAGATGTGGATCAATTTCGGTTTTGACAATCTTCTTCGTTTACGCGCCGACATCAAACTATGACGAAGAGCAAGTCGAAGCGTCTATGTCTATGTGGACTTGGTGAAACTCTACAGAGAAAACCACATGTCCTTCACGGTCATCATTGGAGATTTTAATGACAAGATTAAACCAAGAAGAACGTCTGAAGAGCGTCACATTGGGACCCACGGATTAGAATGGAACGGACAGGGTGAGCGGCTCTCTGAGTTTGTCATAGCGCCCCATCCATGCTAACTCGCAATTCCAAAAGCCCCACCCTCAACGCTGGACGTGGGAGTCGCCCAATGGAGAGTACCATGAAGAATTAGACCACGTCGTAGTAAATAGAAGGTTTTGCCCAACCAGTGTCGTTGTTGTCCCAGAATTCTACACAGGATCCGACCATCGCCTCCTTCGTGCTGGATTTTATTTCTCGCGGAAAGGAGAAAAAAGCCGCTAAATTCAAAAAAATCGAAGTCCCAGAACCACCATGAACTGGGACTTATTCAATTCATTAGTCGGTTGCTGGTAAGATTTCGTTGTCGATAAATGAATGAATAAATAAATGAATAGGTGGATGAATGAATGAATGAATGAATGAATGAATGAATGAATGAATGAATGAATGAATATGAATGACAACCGATGGACAAGAGCCGTTAGTGACTGGATTCCTTGGGATGTTAAACGTACTGCAGGAAGACCACCGACTCGATGGTCAGAGTTCTTCACGAAGAGCCTAGGAGAAAGACATGATGCTCGACGAATTCCCTAGAGCGAGCAGAACCCACTGAGCTACTCTTGCACGCGACAGGAGAAAATGAAAAGATTTACAGGCGCCCGCTCGAGTCACTCGACGATCAACGGTGCGACGGGTGATACAGGTGATACACGTAATTTACGCGCACACAGTAGAAGCCGGATACAAGAACGATTGATGGAATAAGAGTAGATTACACCCGAGTTAGTACAGAAGAGAACACGACTATTAATTTAAGTAGCTTTAAATAAAAGGAGCATGACACGTCAGATTCTGTTAATGAGTGTCGAAGAGCATGTTTAGACACGACGGCAGTAAAACTGATGGCATGTTGAACCGGCATAGTAGTAAAAACAGTACCTTTATTGCTCTTCACGTTATAAACACAGCTGGTGAAAATTAGCTACGGTTCAAAAATCGCACTGTCATTTCCCATCTACTCTTCTCTGAAGGGAAACCAGTGCCCATTAACAAATACCACCGTCAAAAAAAGCAACACGAACGTTACCCTGAAGAGGTCTCTAGAAACAAGCGCTAACGATTTTCTTAAACTCTTCATCATTAATAAGCAGAAGAACATTCGCAAAAGCTCGGATTTCTTGAACATTTAACGCCGACATTCATACGAGGAATTCAAGAATTCTTAATCACGTGTTTTTCTCCACAGTACGTGAAGACGAAAGAGGGTGACTAAACAGTATTGTAGCAAAAAGTTTTGCTCTCTCGAATGAAGGAATTTCCTCACAATGCTTTCCCACATTTTTTCTATCATTCCGAATTTTAGTGTGGTACACCAAAGGAAGTCAGAAAAGCAATTTTAAAAAATGAACAAAAATCAATTAGTGTGAAATTCTGAGACTTTACCTGTAAACAGTTACAATCTTGCTTCTCATGTCAAATTAGATGTTCTTTCATTTTATCCTCCATGTAGAGGGAAGATGTCAACTGTAGTTCATGGCGACATAACTCGAGTGCTTGAGAGGATCTGCTGAATGAAATAATAACGTGAAATACAATAAGTGTGACATCCACGGCATATAGAAGACAAAAGGAAAAAAACATTCAACACTGGTCAATTCAGTGATTCTGAGGTAAGCCATAGCAGAACGGGCGCAGTCACAGTGTCTACAATTAGAGCAAATTATACGAGTTTGCATTGTGATCAGACAGTCATACAAGCAGCAACGAACTAGCTGGCGTCTAAGAGTGCTCGGCTGCATTTCAGTCACTGCTACTGATTTCTCTAGACCAGCCCATTTTAAGCAAATCTCCATTACTGTACCTATTTCCTTGGAAATATAATAGTTCTGGAAAATCAGGCAGAAGACACAATCCATTTGCAAAATATGTCTCTCGCAAGTCAGCCAGCGAAATTTTGGCCGACGGCTGGGATTGAATAAAACTCCAGAAATTGTTTTGAGAGTACGGAGTACATTTCATAAAAATTTTTTTCGCCAATCAATCCAATTTTAAAAAATGAAATTAGTTTAATGCGGCCCAACGGTTTACCGTTTCATCATGGCAGGAAGGTGTTCCTGGGTGTCGGGCTGCGCTGTACAGCGGGGGTTCATCCTCTTGGCAGGGATGTCCCTAGCTGAGAAGTGGTCCGGCGTTTCCATTAGGAAGCCTAACTAAGAGCAAACCAACACCGGAATCCACCACCGTCCTCGTGTCAAAGTCACATGGTGGCAAATCTTCCTCTGATCTACGAGGGCTGCGACTGCCCTGTCGTGGTGACGACCTGGGGCTGACTTTGGCTAGGCTGACCTCGGGATTCCTGGGATCCAAAATGGCTAAACAAATCCTGAAAAAAGTGGAGATTATGCTAAGGCCCGCATATCCAGTGAGAATGGGCCATCGAAGTATCCAATTTGTTTAACGTGTTATCGAAATGACATGTGTCAAGAAAGAATAAACTTTAGTCGTCGAAATAAATACCAAAGGTTCCTACACATTTGTACCAAATCGAAACAAATTTATTTATTCCTGTAACTTAGGATTTTTGAATTGTGATAGAGATAAAGCCGTTTGTTATAGTTTTTGCCGTTGGTCGGCTTTTTGAAGCATTTCTCCTACAAGGAATTCTGAGACACTTGAAAAAGTGATCATTATAGACGAGAGGTTTGCCGAATGCAGTGGATAAAGCAGAGTTTTCGTACGTCAGCTCGCTTAAATCCTTCTTACTTCAATGTTTGCTTAGATTAGTGAGCTAACACGATGTTGGTATAAAGGTGCCTTATTCGAACAAACCTCTGACAGACATCCTCTCCTTCTTCAGAGCAGGATTGACTCCAATCGATTGGCTACATTCCTTCGGGGTCTCGATGCGGGTCTTCTTTGTTGCATTGATTAGAATCCAACGGGAGGTGAGCACCTCTTGGATGAAAGAGGTGTTCCCATTCATGAGTGCCCTTTTAGTGTAAGAGAGCTTTTGATCTAGCCGTCCAAAATGGTCTGCCGATGTGCTTTTTTCGGTGGCAGTGCCACCTGTTGAGGTCTGTGTCATACAATACTGGACAAATAGTGACATTACTTCTAAAAACCGACTTCCATCAAATCTCGTCATGAGTTATCAATATTTCCTAGCATTACTAAGCTAAAACAAATTTTAATTACTAATCATTTCACA
Organism: Angiostrongylus vasorum; assembly: GCA_018806985.1. Taxonomy (NCBI): domain Eukaryota; kingdom Metazoa; phylum Nematoda; class Chromadorea; order Rhabditida; family Metastrongylidae; genus Angiostrongylus; species Angiostrongylus vasorum. The sequence continues at coordinate 53,111 of JADANN010000083.1, read as the reverse complement.
ACCGTGGGCATTTTCGTGAGTTGGTGAAATCGGGCTCTGTCTCATTTGATTGTCCATCACCGCATGGAGAAGTCGGCGTATCCCAAGGAACACGATGTTCATAAAAACGAGTTTGCATTTAATACCACTTGCTCTTGATGTGGTGCAAAATTTCGTAATTTTTCAAGCTACGTATGTCTAGGTCGGAATGCAGAAACGAACAACTTACCCTCATAGCTGAGCAAAAGAAACGACCTGCATTGAGATCTAACAAATACTTTGAGAAAGTAATTAGAGAGACAAAGAATATACATTACAACGTTAGCTCCTTTAAATGTTCAATTATATCTAAGCGTAAGAAATTGCTTAACGCCCTGCACTCGGCCTAATCCAAGACTACCTCACATGCGCGTATCTTAGCTATACATTTTTTGGTGCCTTCTCCCGTTATCAGTAATGCTTTTCTCATTTCCATGTAGATTTAGATGCTATCAAAGATATATCGGCATGCTGATAGATAAGATGTATTGACGACCTTATCTTTTTATGACAAATCAGGGGTGCTATTTGAGCTGGCTTTATCTAGAATCTGGAGTAGCACCAATAAGAGGTCCTTAGATCTTCATCACAAACGCTATATCCGGCTTTGGTGCCTCGGTGAGGACTTTCTCGCTGCAAGCCTGACACTAAACTTAGACTTTATTGCACCACGGTATAGACTAAAACAGTCCAAGTTTTACTGCAAGATACCCTGACAAGCTGCGATTTTGCGTTAGCAGCAGGAAAGTGTGGACAATATTTTCAAAAATATTATCAAACGAACGATGATTTAAGTGCGAATCACCACTAGTCCCCTTTGATGGTCGAGTGACATGAGCGGGCGTAAGCAAATCCTCCATTTTTCCCCTGTCGCATGCAAGGTAGCCCAGTGTGTTCTGCTCGCTCTAGGGATTCGTCGAGCATCATATCTTTCTTCTAGGCGTTCCGTGAAGAACTCCGACCATCGAGTCGGTGGTCTTCCTGCAGGGCGTTTTACATCCCGAGGAATCCATTCACTAACGGCTCTTGTCCATCGGTTGTCATTCGTACGCACTACGTGTCCGGCCCAACTTATCTTGGACTCTCTGGCGTATAGAACGGCATCTTTGGTTTTTGATCGTTGACGCAGCTCGGAGCTTCGAATCCCTTCCCTTACTTGCGTGATACGGAATACTGCTACCATTGTCCTTTCGACTGCTCGTTCGATAACGCTGAGTGATTTTTTCGTCCTGTTTAGGCAGCGACCAAGTTTCTGACGCATAAGTTAGGGCAGGAACAACGATTGAGTCGAAAAGGTGGGCATGGAGTCGATTGTTCGTTGTTCTCTCCACTACATCCTCGACGGTCCTGAAGGCTCCATAAGCCACTCGCTTCATTCTGCTCAACTCTGGAGCTTAGTCGTTCATCATGTTGAATTCCCGAACTGGATAGACGGAACTGGAGCATTCGGAGATATGTTCCTCATGAACATCGCTTTTGTGACATTTAGTCGAAGACCAATCTTTCCAAGGGCTTTATGAAAGTCGGCAAGCGTTCGTTCCATTTGGCTGTTATGAGGACGATGTTATCAGCAAAGCTAAGATGGTGTAATTGCTGCCAACCATCGATTTTCACTACCCATATTGTACCATTCCAATGTTCGCACGACGTTCTCGAAGGTGGCGGTAAATAATTTTGGCGAGATAGCATCGCCTTGCCTAATCTCGCTTTTTGATATCCATGTTAATTTCGTCGTAGAACGCTAATATCTTAATGGCGAAATTTTTGCACAGCGCATGAAGAACCATTTTACAACGAGTAGGGACTGTTCAAGGATTCTATAACTACTTCTCTCTCAATTAAGTCAAAAGCCATCAATAAATCGATTAGAGTGAGACAGAGCGGTTCTTTGTACCATCGCGATACTTCAACGAGTCTTGTTATCATGTAAATGTGGTCCATCGTAGTTATTGCTTTTCGAAACGCTACTTCCTCACATGGCTGCTTTTGTCCAGTGTTCTGTCAATCCTGTTTAGCATGTCTCGAGTGAAAAGTTTATAGATGACAGAAAGCATGCAGATTGGTCGATAGTTTCCTATATCGTGGAAGCCACCCTTCCTGAACAATAACACGGTCTTGCTGGTCTTCCATTGACTAGGGACCTAGCATTCAGACAGGTAACATGTGGGGAGCCGAGACAGTGTGTTTACGAGGACTGGTGGAAGGTTCTTCAAGGGTTCAAATCTTGTCCTGCCTGGACCTGGTGCTGTTGTATTTCTCATCGATGAAATAGCGTGTCGGACTTCAGAAGGGAGAACCGGTGGTACGACATATCCATCCTCCTTTATTTCATATGAGGGAAAGATGATGAGGCTATTGAAGAGATCTGAGTAGTATTCGTGAATAATTTTCTCTTTTGTCTTTCTGGACGCCTGTTCCGTCTTTGCGTCGGAGTGCAATCGTCTTGGTTTTGCAATTGGCGAAGCTTCAGTGGGCTTTCCTATTGGTTTTCTCGTCTGTGCAGCTTCGAACATAACTGCTAGTCTTCTGTCTTTAAGATTTTCTTTTGTCGCCTGACTACATTGTTTTGTAAGTTCAGACGTTAGTTGAGGTTGCCTTCAGCTCGTGCGATTCCACGCTGGCGAATCAGCTCGAGTGTTTCTGGAGAAAGACGTCCGTTGGTTACTTTCGATCATCCAGTTTTAAAGGTGTTGAATAAGGTAGTCGTCGTGCTGATCGATACCATCAAGAAGGGCATCTCCCCGGATAGCAACTGACTGTCTAGATAGATCTCTGTTTTAATAGTTTTGTGACCTCGGTTTTTGAATTCAGCTATTTCTTCTTATCACGAGTATTGAAAATCTTGCATGAATGCATGATGCATGAAGGAAGCGAGGTGTCATCCCGATTAGAATTTCGGAACAACAGCAATATCGTTGGCGAAAGTTCCGATTTATCATGATGTGTTTATAATGTTGAGCTTACACGAGATTGATAAAGATGTTTATTCGGTTAACGTTTAGGCGATTTCGTCTTCATCAGAGCCGACGATCGGAGTCGATGGTCCACAGTTGTTTTTTCTTCTCGAGGTGGCCTCTTCGTTGCGCATGGACCTGAATCTTCCTCCGTGGAGCATCTATCCCGAGTGAGCCATACTCGTTTGGCGATGCTCTTTTATACAGGGTGGTTGTCGTTCATAATTTTTTATCAGTTGATAGTAGTTTGTTTTTCAACGGATAACTAACCCTGCAGCGGTCGGTGTTGTATCAGCTAGCACACAGCGAATAGCAAAACAATAATTTTGAAACCGACCCTCATTTAACCCCCGGTAGTAGCACAATAGAATAAGGTGACATAACACCGAATGCTGCAAGGTTGATCATCCGTTGGAAAACAAACTGTTATCAACGAATAGCAGTACCAAATACGACCGCCCTGAATTAAAGGGCATCGCCGGGTTAGTATGTTTCAGTCGAGATGCTCCTCTCAGGAAGATCTGGTTCGATGCGAGACGGAGACGCCACATCGAAAATGGGAACAACTGTGGACTAACGACAAGGATCGTCGGCTCTAATGAAGACGAAAAGTCGAAACGTTAGCCGAATAAATATCTCTATCAACATCGTGTAAACTCAACATTACAAACACATGTTTTTTTATCCTACAACCGAGGTCAGATGAGGGTCAGTTCCAAATTTACCGTGAGGTGTTCGATTTCGTATAGCATTTCCCATTAGGAAACTCCCACATCTAGCGTTGAGACTGAGGCTTCGAGAATCGCGAGTTCTCATGAATTGTTTCGCTCGTCAAAGTAAATCCGTGGCACCATTGTGACGTTCTTAAGACGTTCTTTTCTCTCCATTCTTAGCGTTGAACTCTCCAATGACGGCCATGAAGAATGTATCGCCTTCCCTGTCGAATTTCGCCAAGACCATAGGCACCGCTTTGACTTCGTCTTTGTCATAGTTTGACGTCGGCGCATAAACGACGAAGATTGTCAAGGCCGGTATTGGTCCATATCTCTTCAGTCGCAAAAGTACGATTTGGGTTGCTAGTTGTTCGACTGGATCGATGTTTATGCCCAAAACTCGTGATGGCGAGAACACCGATGCCCCTGACTTTACTGTCGCATGTTCCAAAGAACAGTTCTTTTTCGGTGTCATAGACGGCGTTGAATGGGTGGCGTCTTCTCGTCTCATCCAGTCCGATGACGTCGTTCGTCATCCTTCTCGCCTGCATGACAAACTCTTCTATCGAAGAATCGGATGGAAGTGTACGCGCTTTGTAAATACAGATCGTTTCCTTATTCGTTACAGGTTTTTGCAGACTGAAAATAGCGCTGAGATTTTAGCACGTTCTGCGTACTCGCCCTACACAACGGTGAGAAGTTGGGGCTCTTTCAGGGTCAGTAGAATGAGGCCCGTTTATTTTACTGTGTTTAGGGCTTGATAACCACGTATAGCTTGCTGAATGTTGAATGCAGGTGCTGGGTATACTCAGAGGCAGCTTGCCACTCTATGCCAAAGGAGACTTGTAGGCTCGTTTTATCTTGTATTATCTGTTAAGTGTAACTTTTAGAGCACGCTGCAAAATACCTACATCGGGGATTCCATTCTCATCTTTCCCTTAATGTCCACGCCACATAGTGTGGTTGTTGATAAATGGTGGAATACTTCCTTGAGGGACGCGTAGAGCACTGTTGTTGGAGGCGCCCTGCAATACTGATGGGATTGATCCCGAGCACAGGTTTCAGCATGGGTTCAATCGCTTTGTGGTCAGCAAACTACAACCGAACTTGTTTGAAATTATAGCAGGGCTAACTTGGACTACCGTAGGTCATTAGTTATATAAGCCAGATGTGCACTTAATTGCCTGTAACGATGCAAGGTGAAGTCGAATGCATGACGCATTCTTCAGCGATTGATGAAGTCCGACGGCTAGAGAGCTGAATCAAAACACGTCTCCGAACTCTTATGATAACATCGTCAACAGCATCATTATTGTTGCAAAAGTGAAAAGATTTTTTAAAAAAAAACTTTCATTGGCTGAGATAACTCGACGGCGCGCTGTCACTAAACTATGATGCGATCGCTGCTGAATTTCTGCAGTAGACACTGACACTTCATCTTATTGCTTCTGGTGGCTTCAATCCACTGCAAGCTGGTGTCGAACACGTGCCTCCTCTTGAGGATTCTGTGTTATATTGAGGATCAAATAAAATTGAATACGTTGCTCGCCATTTTCTTTGTAAACAACGTGGATTGAGATATTAGCAGTTTCCACCACTTGCACTGAACATTTTGCCAACAATCTACATTCGCTTAATTTGGAGCTCCCATGGAATACTGTGCTTAATAACGCATCAAAAATTCTCATGACTAGAGCTTCCCTTTTTTATTTATGACTGTCGTAACTTCTACATTACTTTATATACTACCCTATGTGATGCTTAAAATAGCTAATGCTCAGTTACGGACTGGCGTGAAAGACAGTGTCCACATGACTGCTACAACTTGTAATCGTTACCCATTGCTACAACAACCACTGCTTCCTTATATAAACGAAAACCCACATGCCAACAATTTTTTCTCCTTTCACTCTCTTTTGTTTTTTTTTCTTTGCCTACAGAAGTATTAACCCGTATTACCACTGACCATTATTTTCCCAAAAATTTTTGAGAAGTTTCATTCGACGACTCGTTTTCCTGTTCCTTTAACCTCCTCACCTTCGCGTTCTAAAACGTTGTTAGCTGCCCTTTTAATATGTTATATTCCGTGCTTAAAAGAAGAACAAAATTATGTAAACTGATTGCTAAACGACTGAATACCTCGCGAATCACTGGATGGTGTGGCGGATATCACAGTGCCAGTGATGAAGATCATCATAAACATTGAGCTAGTTCGACCCCGCACCGTGCTCAGTAGGCCAGTCAACATAGTGGGGAAGAGAAATTGGTACCAGACCTATCTGGAAGAACGTCACTCTCTTCATTCTAAGGCATAATGGCCTACCTGCACTCTCAGGATAGGATGAATTGGGTCGACCAGCATTCAACGAATTTCAAGATGAAGGAAAAATCCTCAAGCACCAAGCGAACCCACACACAAAACGATCGAAGAATTTAGTACATGATGAACACGAGAAAAAAAAACAAATGGGAGAAGTGCGGCGATCCGCAAAGTAGACGCGAAAACAAGAAATTCGTGATAACTTTTCAAGACTGATGGTTCACAGTAATTTTCACCAAACTGAACTAATTTCAGAAGTGTAAACTACTAGACGGGCGCGGTGTTAACGACTGGCTTTCATTCGACCAATAAAAGTTGTTACATTTCTAAAATATTATAATTTTTAAAGCACGCAGTCTTTTGTTGTCTCCATAGCTTTTATTTCCAGGACCCCCCGCAAAACGATTTCGACGTCTGTTATATCACTAGGTCAGTGAACATCGATATCATCACGTGTACGATTCTGGTTCGATCTCGCGCCAAACTCACTAAGCCTTTCATACTTCTAGAACCAAGAGGATGTTATCAGACTTTTCTGAGAAAATTTCACTCCCTGCAACCCAAGTGATAATGCTCTTGGGCGGCTATCTCAGGGCTCCAAGAAGAATCGACACGACCAGCACTCAACAGCATTCAACATGAAATGAAAATCCTCAAATAGCAGACCGAGCTGAAACGCAAAAAGTTGGAGGGCCTTCGCGAACGATCTATACGAGGAAACCAATCGAATGTGTGAAGGAGATTCTCGCGATAGACGTGAAGACGATATAAAATAAAAAAGGTAAAAGTATGCTGATCACCAAATAAGGTCAATTGAATATGGGATAAAATGGGCGTGCCACTAGAGAAATCAAGCAGGTACTAGAATTTTATGTGGAGAGAAGTACCGAACAAACTACTTACACACACACACACACACACACACACACACACACACACACACACACACACACACACACACACACACACACACACACACACACACACACACACACACACACACATACACACACACACACACACACACAGATACGCATACACAGAGACACACACACACACACACATACACACAGGTACGCATACACATACATACACACGCACAAAACACACGCGCGAGCAAAGTACTACGCATACACACGTACGCACAGACGTTCACACAGACACACACACTCACTTCTTTCGGTACTGTAATGACCTACAACTTTATTTGTAAATTTTACAGGAAACTCATTCTCGAAAGACTCAAACATCTAGAACGAGGAATTTTCGAGTTTTTAAAACAAATACCGAAGTTGGGAAACGTTGCAACTGGTTGTCCCATGGCTCCACGATTATCCACTCCTTATTCATTCATTCATTGAAATATCGTGACAATTCACGAGACCCATCTTTCTAAGTGTCATAGGTTTAAAGAAGCTTTTTGACTTGCCTGACACAGAAGCGTTCATGGAGTCTCTGGACATTCAGTGCTTACCTACACGGTAAAGACTCTTAGAAGATAAATAGGATACATTGGGACGACACTATTGTTCTTCCAAACTTTGGAAGGAATACTGGGATATAAGTGGACCTTGAGTACAAAGAAAATATTTTGGAAAACTTCAAAGAAAAAAGTAAACTGACATTGCCCTATCTCTGAGCAGGTGTTCTAGGCTTATGCGCACGACGTTCCTCTTCCGTCCCTAGATTTTATACGTTGCTGGACTGCATACACAGAAGAGTGCGGCGAGACTTCCTTTGTGTCGAATGGGTCCATGACCAAAAATGCTGATGTCCTCGAATAGCGCCGCAGTTTCGAAGATCAACATAAGGTATGTAGTGTTTTTTTTATTCATATGATCTTACACCACGCATCTCCCTCATATGAGGGATCTCGAGCCACTTAGTCGAGAGGCTACGTGGCGCGTCCCCAGGTGGCGGATAGGTGGTTAATCGCGGAACAAAAGCGACCTTTGCTTCCCTGAGACGCAGGTGGATCCAGGGGATGGACTCCCTGTTTCTGCAGCGCCGATTTGGCACATACTTTCTGCATTTACGAGCCGTATTCATGCATGTGTGTGTGGGTGCGTTCTAGTTTATCCGGATTGTATTCTACGAGTCAATTCAGCCAAAAGCCTTCAATCAAGTGACAAGGAAGTATATGGGAGGCGGTTAGGAGTCGCCTCCAACAAATAAGCTCCATGTCCACTCTGGGAGAACCTGGCAAGCTACCCGTGAGTATACCCAGTTCCCACGTTCACAGCCCAATGAGCTATACGTGAATATCAAAAAATGCTAAACACAGTAAAAAAAAACGAGCCTCATTCCCCTGACCCCGAAAGAGCCCCCCAATTTCGCAGCGTTGGGAAGGACGAGTACGGAGAGGCTGCTAAAATTTTAAAGGGCTAATGGAAGCTGCCTAAATTTCAAAGAATTATGGTGACGATCTGTAACTACAATGCACGTACACTTGCATCCGAGTCGTCGATTGAAGACTTGCTCTTGCAAGAAAGAAGGATAAAGTACGACATCATCGGCCTGGTCGAAACGAGACGACGCCACACATTCAACGCCGTCCCTGATACCGGAGAAGAACTGTTCCTCGGAACATGCGACAGTAGAGGAGTCGGCGGCGTCGGTGTTCTCGTCAACACGAATTTGTCCATGAACATCGATTCATTCGAACAACTTACAACCCGAATCGGACGTTTACGATTAAAAAGATGCGGATCAATTCCGGGCTTGACAATCTTCGTCGTTTACGAACCGACATCAAACCATGACGAAGAAGAAGTCGAAGCATTCTATATGGACTTGCAGAAGTTCTGCAGAGAATTCCACAGTTCTTCACTCATTCAAGACATTCTTCAAGGTCATCATTGGAGATTTCAACGCCAAGATTGGACTAAGATGAACGTCTGAAGAACGTACGTCACATTGCGACCCACGAATTAGAATGGAACGAACAGGGTGAGCGGCTGTCTGAGTTTATCATGGCGACCAAGACAATCCATGGTAACTCACAATTCCAGAAGCTCCACCCTCAGCGCTGGACGTGGGAGTCTCCCAGTGGAGAGTACAATAACGAAATAGACCATATCATGGTAAATAGAAAGTTTTGCCTAACCGCTGTCGCTGTTGTCCCAAAATTCTGCAGGGGATCAGACCACCGTCTCCTTCGTGCAAGATTCTATTTCTCGCGCAAAGGAGAAAAAAGCCGCTAAATTCAAAAACCGAGGTCCCAGAACCACAGCAAACTGTGACTTATTCAATTCATTAGTCGGGTGTTGGGAAGATGCCTTTGTCGATAACATCGACGAAGAATACGATCGGCTCCTTCAACATCTTCACGTTAGCGCTATGAAAGCTGAGAGTCAGAAAGTCCCCAAGAGACGTTTGTCTCTAGAAACACTCGAGCTAATACGCCAGCGTGGAATCGCACGAGATGCAAGCAACCGCGAACTAAAGTCCGAACTTGCAAAACAGTGCAGACAGGCGATAAAGGAGATCTCAAAGAGAGAAGAACAGCAGTAATGGTCGATGCTGCATAGGGCTAGGAAAAAGCATTCGCAAAGCCCACCGAAGCATCGCCAATTACAAGACTAAGATGACTGCAATCCGGAGCCCAGATGGAACAGTTACGGCGTCCAGAAAGGCAGTGGATAAGATCATTCACGGGTACTACTAAGATCTCTTCGATAGCTACGTCCACCTTTCATTATATGAAATAAAGGAGGATGGACATGTTGTACCACCAATTCTCTCTTCCGAAATCCGACATGCTATCTCGTCGGTGAAAATCGAATAGCACCAGGTCTGGAGAGGATAAGACCAGAACACCTGAAGAACGTTCCGTCAATCCTCGTAAACACACTGCCTTTGCTCTTCACACGTTACCTATCCGAAAGCAAGGTCCCTACCCAGTGGAAGACCAGCAAGACCGTGTTATTGTTCAAGAAGGGTGACTAACACGATATCGGCAACTACCGTCCAATCTGTCTACTGTCTGTCGTCTACAAACGTTTTCACCCGAGTCATCCTAAAAAGGATTAATAGAACACTGGACGAAGGACAGCCAAGTGAGCAAGCAGGGTTTGGAAAAGGATTTAGTACGATGGACCACATCCACACGATAACAAGACTTAATGAAGTATCGCGAGAGTACAAAAGACCGCTCTGTCTCACCTCCATCGATTTACAAAAAGCCTTTGATTCAGTCGAGATAGAAGCAGTCTTGGAAGCCCTGGATAGCCAAGGAACCTCTACTCAGTACACAAAGATTCTTCGTGAGCTGTACAAAGATTTCACAACCAACGTATCACCATTCTACGACGATATTATCATTGACGTCAAAAGAGGAGTTAGGCAAGGCGATACCATCTCGCCAATATTATTTACCGCCACCCTCCAGAACGTCATGCGAACATTGGAATGGGATAATATGGGAGTGAAAATCGATGGTCGGCAGTTACACCATCTTTGCTTTTGCTGATGACATCGTCCTTATAGCACCAAACATTAGCCAAGCGGAACGTATGCTTACCGACTTTGATAAAGCCTGTGGAAAGATTGGTCTTCAACTAAATCTCACAAAAACGATGCTCATGAAGAACTGATTGGTTTCGCATGCCCCATTCAGGCTCAACGGAACGAATATCTCCGAATGCTCCAGCTATATCTATCTAGGTCGGGAAATCAATGTGACGAAAGACCTAGCTCCAGAGCTGAGCAGAAGGAAACGAACGGCTTCGGGTGCTTTCAGGAGCGTCGAGGATGTAGTGAAGAGAACAACGAACACCCGACTCCGTGCCTACTTTTTCGACTCAACGGTAGTTCCTGCTCTAAATTATGCGTCAGAAACTTGGTCGCTGCGTAAGCAGGATGAAAGCTCACTAAGCGTGATCGAACGCGCAGTCGAAAGGGCGATGCTAGGAGCATCCCGTTCCACACAAGTAAGGGAAGGGATCCGAGGCTGCGACCTGCGTCAACGATCAAAAACCAATGGTGCTGTTCTGTACACCAAGCAGTCGAAGATAATGTGGGCCGGACACGTAATGCGTATGAATGACAACCGATGGACAAGAGCCGTTAGTGACTGGATTCCTCGGGATGTTAAACGCACTGCAGGAAGACCACCGACCCGATGGTCAGAGTTCTTCACAAAGAGCATTGAAGTAAGATATGATGCTCGACGAGTCCCCTAGAGCGAGCAGAACGCATTCGGCTACTCTTACACGCGACAGGGGAAAAAATGGAAGTCTTACTGGCGCCCGCTCAAGGCACTCGAGGATCAACTGGACTACAGGTGATACAGGTGATGATCTTATAAACTGATCTTCTTTATTTGATGCGAGTTTGATATAGGTCTTCGTTGTCGTTGCTGTTGTTCCCGTTGGTCGATGGCTGACGTTTCGGCGATCTCGCCTTCCTCAGTGCCTGCACGTATTTTACACAAGAATACTTTAATTATTCGGTGGGGAAAAAGGTTAATGTATCAATAAAGATCAAACTTTTAAATAGACGCCGTATTGATCAGAAGAGCTATCCACTGTGATGTTACAAGTCGGACTGGTCCACGCGTTGTTCACTTGCAGTCGCGAGCAAGACACACCCAGGGGTCAAAATATCATTTTTGAAATAGGGCGCCAGGTCACGTGTGGTAGTGAGGCATTCGTCTTTCTGGTTCATCTTTAGATTTTTGGAATTTATCTAAAACGCCTGAAGAGTGTTGCGCGTTGACGTTTTCGACTCCTGCGCTAGGATCCGAACGGTCACTTCAAAATGATCGCCGTTGTGCTTTTGTGCCTTATCCGCACCTAGAGGAGTGTTATGACGAATTTCAACGTTCCCATCTAGGTGTTCTTTTTATGCGGACACAAAGTGGTCTACCCGTTTCTCCAATATATTCCTCACCCCATGCGTTAGGTGAGATCAAGTATATAATACCTAAACTCATGCAATCCCCATCTCTCCCGTTAGGACAGATCGTACAGTTTTCTGAGCTGCACAAACGATCATAGAGACGGTTGCGAACTAATTGACGGCGTAGGGTATTGGGTGTGATGTCAATAATCGTTACATAATTTTTAAGACCACTTTTTTCTTAAGCATCTCTTAATGGCGCAACTTACTTCAATTTGACATGAAAAGGGTAGCTTAAAAGGAATCTTACTTACGTCCGAAATATTATTTTGAGGGAACTACCCTACGTTTTTTGTCTAACCGGAGAAGCTTCTACTTCGTAGCCATTGGAAATGGCTACTTTTTCGTGCCAGCTTTAGCGATTCCTTCCCTTCCTCTTCTCCTGTGCACACATTTTTAGCCGTATGGTACATGTTTTTTGATAAGTTCTTTTTTTCATGTCATGAAGGATGAGAGGAGAAGTAGTGAACCTGTATATTTTTACTACTTGACTTACGATACCATTTTGTTATATAGCCACTTTTTGAGAGCTTTGTTTGGATGTTTAAGAATGAAAGCCAGCTCTCGGTTGGTTTTTCCCGTGTAAATTTTATGTACTCTGACTGTTGGTTTACCAATTCAAAACACTCATCCATCTGTTCTTGCGTGGAAAAGACGATGAAGCAGTCGTCTATGTATCGACAGTAGAGTAAGGGACGGCGATCGAGAACTGACCTCAGACATGAAAGCGACGGCAAGGCTTGGTGCTAAACGCTGCACCCATGGCGAACCCCTCTAATTTGTCCAAAAGTATTTTTCGACACCACCTAAAGATTGAACAACTAAGACACTGTTTTAAGAAAGCCATTAGTTGCGCAATCGACAACCCGCATATTTTCACTTTCTTTCCGTGCTCTACGAGCAGCTCGAAAATGGCTTGCATTGCGGAGTCATTCCAGACATTGGTATAAAGTGAAGTAACATCGAATGACTTCATTACATGCATGCTGTTTGGTTGCGTTCAGCGAAGACCTAAACCAACCTCGTATCACCTAAAGAAGATCAAAGTGCGAAGAAGAAGGGCGAGATGAAGGAAAACTATTATGCTCAGTATTTGGAGGACCGCTTCTGGAGGAGAATAGTGGGTGGGTCAGTGTTTATTTGCAATTCTATTAGGGTCTAATGCTAAAGTAAATTTGCGGAGGAAAGTTCGAAGACCTTTTGAGCAAGTCGCATAACACGGCTTCAAGAGCATACAGAAGTACCGCTAACGAACATCAAACAGGTCACAGTAGGAAAAATAATGTGCAAGAAAATTCAAGGCTAACGGTGTTAGGAGGCATGACTCTCCCTGACGGTGCGCGCTCGTTTTTAGAATTGGGATCGAGTTTCTCACCATCTGAAGCCATTTCTAAGGTAATCTTGCGCAGGGTAGCATGTAGTTTGCATGAACTTCAAGATAGACTCCTCAAAAAAGCTAGGGATGGAGCGCTAAATAGGAGCGAAAAACAACAAGTAGGGGCATTACGAGTACCACCATTTCCTCAACCGCTCTTTAGACAACAAGAACCCAATAATGAAGTTGACGTTAAACTTCGGATGTTTACGAATGAAACTTTCAAATTCCTTAATCACTATCGCGCGAAAAGATACAGCTTCAACCTCACTGAAGTGCAAAGACGTGGTATGCGAGAGGTAAGAGAGCAGATAAGATTGAAAAACATAAGACTATCCGTTTTTTTTACTGAGTTTTTAGCTCGTTTTTCTGCCATACCATATTGACCCTACGGGTATGATACTAAGACGTAGTTATTCAAGATCGCTTATTCAACCAATACCTCCAGAGTGACTGGAAACAACTGACGTTCTCATCACTTGATGAACCTGTAACGTCTTCAGATGGTTCCTCAGTCATCGGCAACACATCGAAATCGACTGTTTTAACTCATTAAACTACTGCTTATGAACTTAATCATATTAAACACTATGTACTCTCCTATTCAGCGTCGAGCTTCGTCACCGCGAGCAACTTCGGCGAAGAACAGCTTTCTTTCGATACTTGTGTGGATGGTGACGAAGAAAAATCATTTGAGACGTGCAAAGGGTATGTTTCGGTGTACATTCGAAATGGTTCCTGTTTCCAGGAGCTCGATAAGTCGCTCGCAATTTGAGGCCGATGTTTTATTTACCACAATAAAGGTTTCTTCCCAATGAGTAATGAACATTCATTTTAGATGTCTCAAATACTTAGAAACCATGTAAATTTTGCCCTAAGTGGTTGAACCAAAAGTAGTTTCGACATTTTACAGCAACATATCGTTACACCTGTTTAGCTGTGTAGTACTTAACAAAAGATAAAATGGATCTGATAACATCGTTCGGTTAACTGATTTCTCCTAATACTACATCTATTTGTACATGGGTGAACAATCAAAAGTGGCAAAGGACTAACTCCACAACTAAGTAAGCTTGAGTGGTTGACGTGGCAGGTTTACAAGGACGTCGAGGAAGCAGAGAGAGAACAGGGTGAAGAACACTTAGATCGAGCAGCCATCCCTTAACATACATCTGACCAGGATGGCAAAGTTGACTGTGTTATCGGGAGTTTTACCAAAATTTTAATGCTAGGAGTTTCCCGTACATCGCAAACGCGAGAGGAAATGTAGAGCACGGATTTTCTATTGAGCTATACATAATACATTCTAGTAATAAAGGATGGATAGGTGTCATTAGCAACTGGTTTCGACCAATTTCATTAAGCGCACGGCAAGAAGATCACAGAGCTAGTGATCAGGCTTTCTTTCGTGAATACGCTGGATGAAAAAATATAGTGCTTTTGTTGCCAGCTGAGCAAGCAGAACCCATTAGGAGACTTGGCACGAGATAAGAATGAAGCAACATAGAACCAGATAATTCGCTGCCCAGGCAAGATTCTCTTTTTCTAAAAAAAAACCGTGTGCAATCTTTTCCAGATCGGCCACTATCTTATCGTCAGCTCTGCAGTTACTCCGCCACTGGTTTACTCTTAAGCCCATTACGGGATAGAAATATGCAGACCATACTATTTATTTGCCGTGCTCCTACACTCCCAGCGGTTACTGTCTCGATACGGTTAACCGAAGTACCTAGGTGTCGAGCAAAGGGACGAACTTATTCGAATAGAAGCGGAGACTTCCATACGGAATACCAAGTGAAAGTAAACCAATGGCATGGCACAGCGACTCTATGCTACTTATGCTCATCGAGTAACCACGTAACTCCGAAGCAAGAATGCGGCGAATGGGTCTTATTTGAGCGGACCTTTATCGATAAGCTCAGCTGATTCTTCTAAGCAAGCCAATCGCTTTTGCAAATTTGAAATAAACCACTCAACATTCCATTCGTTTTCAGTTTACGAACTGTGTTTATTCTATAATAGAGACACTGGTTCCTAGTGTCATAAAATGACAACGAAGTGCTGCGAATAAACGATTAACGACCAAAGCTTACAGATCAAAAGAAAAAATTGTTCAACCAGAGATAAGCCTCCTTGAAAGGCTCGAACACTGCAAAAAAATCGGATTTATCACCATAAAAAGTCAAACGACCAGTAACCTCTGCAATTGACACACCCAGATAACAGGTGAAATGCAGACAAGGCTTCAGTGGCAGAGAAACGTACCATCTTTAACCCTCACTAAACTAAGAAAGCCTAGAAGAAGAATATGTCACCATAAATGGAATATCTTATACAGAACTGTGAATCCACAGGTCTCCTTAGAACTGGCGATCAAAGTAAACAATCAGCACCGAGGGATAAAAATAAGAATTCTCTGCAATTATGATAACAAGATGAAGGTTTCAAACAGCGGGTGGGAGCGCTTCAACTCCAGGCAGCACTTTCCCTGAAATGATCCATGTAAAGCGGGCAGTTTCTTCAAACTCTTAACGTAAACAAATAAGTGAGCTACCTTCAAGAAGCTGGAGGCTAGCACCTCAACTAGTAGATCTATGACTGACCTTGCTCTCAGTATTTAACTTTTTACCAACAGCTGCGGTATCGCGGTCACCTAAATAAGGACGTGCAAAAGTGGTGCAATTTTGCTCTAGTACGGCAACTCTAGAGTGGCGTAAGAAAGAAAATTATACCTGTGATTGTAACAGCTCCACCAGCAGTTGCCTTAACAATGGCATCCACCATAGCTTTCGTTCCACGCGAGAACTTCTCAACTTCAAAAGCTGCAGAAGGACCGTTCCAAACGATTGTTTTTGCGCGAGCAATGACTTCTGCGAATAACTCCCCACTTTTTTGGTCCAATATCCATGCTCATATGATCTAAAAGTAAAAAAGTCTGGGTAATTCTCGATATTCTTGGTGAGCAAACACGAGGTATTACCCTACTATTTATTCCGTCAACGCTGACGTTTCGGCTGATTTCGCCTTCTTAAGATCACGGAAGGTATATTGATAGGCAATTTACTATGTCAAACGCTGCCATAACACATACAGAAGGATGAAAATCTAAATCAAAATCACACGATCAACAGCTTCTCGAAAAAACCCACCGGTCCCTTCGATTGAAGAAGAACAGGTGATCAGAGTCGCATATGGTCGATAAAGGCACAATCCCACATCAAAAGTCGACGCGAAGGTACGGGACGAGATAACGTATGATTTCCGGATATTCCTCCCTGCTATCCATTCTAGGGTTCCTGGTATTTATCCAGAAAGCCTCTAGAAGTTTGCGTGTTGGTGTTTTGCATCCTGTGCCAGGATAATGACTTTTACTTCAAAATCGACTTCACTATGCTTTTGTATCCTATGCGCGCCTAGTGGGGTGCTTCGTCTTGCTTTTCGTTTGCCACGTAGATGTTCTTTTATGCGGATGTATAAAGGTCTGCCCGTTTCACCCATATATTCATTTCCTCAATACTGCAAGAGATCAGGTACATCGTGCCTGAACTTATGCAATCATCGTCCCTGCCGTAAGGGCAAATTACGCAATTTGTTGTTTCACATAGACGGTCATACAGGGCGGTTACGAACTACCTCACGACGAAGAGTATCAGGTGGTACTTCCGCTATTGCTATCAATTCGCCGATACTTGACCTTCTTATTATAGCTACACTAAGTTCATCATTAATAAAGAGCAACATAAAAGGGATTTTTTTTCGGCCAAGTGTTTCCTTCTGGGGCGTTGTTCTCCTTGTAAACTTACCTCAAAGGGCTACTACTTTTTAACTACTGGAGATGGCCATTTGCCGAGCCAAGTCGCGCGACTCCTGCTGTAGTTCCCTATTCACGCACACAGAGGTGGCTGTTCGGAAAATGTTTCTCAGAGGTGTCCTGTTTCTGTGTGAAGGGAGGGAAAAAAAGGAAATCAACAAGGTTATTCTTGGTACTAGGTTCTCTGTACCACTTTGCCACATATCCACTATCCGATAAGTTAACTTGAATGCTAAGAAACGGTACCCAATTTTTTCTCGGTCTTTAATGGGTGCATTTCATGTATTCAGACCGCCCACATAATAATTCGAAACATTTGGCTATCTCCTCCTGAGGACAGAAGATGAAAAAAAACATTAGTCGATATATCTTGTTGGGATGGCTCGCTGTTATATGAATACCAAGTAGTTAAGAAGATTCGCTTGGATTAGCTGCTCGCCTTTGCTTGTGCCACGCGGGGCTTTTGGTGATTAGCAATCACAATGCTGGACACCTCAAACTTAAACTTGTGTAATTAAACCGCTTATATACATAGTATTTGCACGATAACGCAATTGGACAGGAAATGTATGCACAATAAATTGCAGGTGAGGTGGTTGATATAGAAAGGTTAAGCGAGAGACAACATGCTATAAGGGAAACGAAAGATGTGTTAACATTATGTGGTGTTGAAGTGAGCGCTCAGGAGATTAAACCCTCATAAAGCTTAAGAGAGAGTAATCTAATATAGCTGAAGTTGCAAGGATGTAGGAGAGCCATGAGCTGCTGAATGGGCAAGCGATGCATATTTATTTCTTCTTCATGTTCAACAAGAAAGTTCGTGGATGGCTTCCACTGCGGGGTCATTCGATACTTTGGTGTACAGCGCGGATACGTCGAAAGACTCCACCATGCACGCATTATTAGGAGACGCGTAATGTTGACGTTCTAGGAGGATTAGAAACCAGGTTATTCTATCCGTTGGCCCATCTACACAGCTGATGATGGGTCTTACCTTGAATGATGATGGATTTTTTTGACAAAGATCATCAGGTGATACGAAATTTTGTGTTTTAATAAGTAAGTACAGCACGGGACACGTTGGTCTATTGATTTTAAAGTGCGAAATAACCGATGGTTTTATGCTTGTAGCCCTTGCCATATTGACCCACTGATTTTAAATAAATAATTAATAAAATGTTAAGACTGTGATTATAACTACAGCCTCAGCTTAACTGGGTTCATTGCCGATTTGGGCTCCCCAGATCAATCCCGCTGACGGATGATTGCTGATGGCAGAGATCGATAGAGATAGAGCTGGGAGACAGGCTAAAGAAAGCACCAGCTTGATGTGGTGGAGAACGGGTTAACCCCCAGAAAGGATAGTAACGCGTTCGTTGCCTGCCGCAACACCTGCGGTCGGGAGTTTTGCAAATATCTCAGCATCATAGAAGTGAACTCAGTTTTTTCTAAAGTTTCCGACTGTTATTAAAAGGTGGGATTCCTGGTAGCACAAATGATGAAATGTAACGACCTCTTAAATGACTTAGTTGATATTTGGTAATTGAATGGCCCGCCCTCACTGGTTGTGCGGGTTCCAGCACAATCTCCGTTTTTCGAAGATTTGCTGGTTTAGCCATTGCGGTTACCTGGAGTCCTGACGTTAGTCTAGCCAAAGTCTGCTCCAGGTCACTGCCACCACATGGTGTGGTTGTCATGTATCGCGTGGCTTTGCGGTTGGCAGAGGAGGGCAAAGAACAGAGCATTCCAGGTTACTAAATCCAACAATCGAATTTCTGGCAGTTCACATCAATAAAATTAAACGAACGACAAGAAAGCATCTGATGGCACCGCTGCAAAGATCGGCCAAGCGTTCACTTTGTGCGTTGAGTTTAGCATCAGCAGTAGGACGACACCTCGGTACGCAGATAGATTTGCTAGTGAGTTGTTCTCATGTTGAAAGCACTGATAGGACAATATTGCAATATATATACAATATAGCAATATATACCCTGCCGCTAAAAAGAGTAGGCAGTAAATAGTAAGTCAAAATTGTGATTATAACTGCAGCATCTGTTTAACTGAGGTTCGTTGCCGATTTGGGCCCCCCAGATCAACCCCGCTGACGGGTGATTGCTGATGGCAAAAGATCAATAGAACTAGCTGAGAGACAGGCAAAACGAAGGACCCGCATGGTGTGGTGGTGAGCGCGCTACTCCCCGGAAAGGACAAATAGCGCGTTCGTTTTCCCCACCATAGGCACCTGTGGTCCAGAGTTTTGCAAATATCTCAGCTTCGTTGAAGTTATACTTTCGCAATATACCCTGCCATCAAAAAAGAGTAGGCAGTAAGTAAAAAAGGTTAAAATTGAGATCCCATCTTCGTTCATTAGGGCTGACAGCGGAACATTATAATCATACAAGTCCCGACGGCATTTTTTTCAGACTGCTCTTCTGTTCTCTGCTGCTTCCAGTAGTTTCTTCTGCTTGTAGCATTGTAGATCTTGCTGCAAAGCTCTTTCTGCAGCTGGCATTTATTACTAGCCTATGTTAAACTTGTTGCACTAGGATCAAGCTTCAGTCTCCTTCTCTTTTCGAGCAACTCCTTGATGGTGATGGAGAAGCGATCCGATCTTCTTGCTTGAGGAACTGATCCGAATTCGGCACAGCTTTTCAGTCCTTCGACAACCAGCTCGTAGTCTTCGAGTCGCGGCTTCTTTAATCTGCTCAGTCACGGTTTGGATAGGGAATTCCCTTCAGAATGTTCTCGTCCTACACGGCCAGACTTTTTCCTCGTGGTTGATGAAGAGAGTTCTTTCCGGCTTGCGGCTGAATCGAATCTTGGCGCGAAGTAGGCGATGATCGGAGCCAGCACAGAATGAAGGGAGTACCGATGTGTCAAGCAGGCACTATCTTCTGTTTGTCAGAATGTGGTCGATCTCCGCATGACTCATGCCGTTAGGAGACTCCCATGCCCAGCGGCGGCTTTCGTTCTTCTGGAAAAACGAGTTTCCATGGAAGAGACGTGTTGCGGACAGGAGTCCTGCGAGACGGTTCCCATTCTCATTTCTTTCTTCTGATCCAAAATTTCCAATCCTGTATTCGATCTCGTTGGCCTTTCTTATTCTGGCGTTGAAGTCTCCGACAACAAATTTATGATATGCTTTGTCATTAGGCATAACTTTCTCCAGCTGATAGTAGAACGCATTTAATTCGTACTCATCAGCTGCGTCGGTCGGTGAGTAGCAGTTGATGACAGTGATCTTCTTATGATGCGTCAGTTGAAGGCGGAGGACAGCCATGCGAAAGGGTGAAGATCTCGCACGAGTCGACGAGATGGACAATGGACAGCGAGGGCAGTTGGACAAGGTGGACAACAAAGTTCACGTTAAATAACGGGACTTTTTTTTCCACCGATTATAAGGGTCCCGTTGCTTAGTTGGCGTATTTCGGTCTTTCCTGATTTTTGTTTTTTGCAGTACAATCACATAAATTTCTATGCCATTTTTTGGCTTCAAGAACCGCGTGAAGAATCGACGTCTGTGGAGAGTGTTCTGGCCTCATACATGCGGAGCAAGAAACAACTTTCATTTGATGTTGATTTGCAGTGTGTTGATCAGATCCGGTTCTTGTGGCGTCCTGCGTAATCCCGAGATTTTCTGGCGTCTCACCAGCCGGCTCACCGCCTGACATCATAAACGCAAGCACCCATTGTACAGTGTACTGAGGCTGATCTACTGCACACCTGCGGTCCGAAGTTTTGCAAATATCTCAGCACCATCGTGGATGTATTTCGCATAACACCCTGCCATGAAAAAATTATGCAAAGGCAGCAAATAAAAAGTTGACATGTGTATTTAACTCATGCACTAGACTGAATGGTACGATTGCGGAGGAAAACATCTTCAGCTGTCTGAGTGAGATGTGCAGCTGCAGCCTCCACTAGGATTTGTGAGGGACAACTCACTCGAATAGTGGATGTTTTCAGTTGACATTCGAACACTGCGCAAAGAAACATTTACGATCATGATGCAGATTTTTTCGGCCACGTTGGCATCTCGAAATAGGTTTCACTTTTAGCTCATGCAATAAGGGATATAATGCAGAATTTCGAAAAACTTTTATTATCAGTACAAAATTTATTTTTCTTATTCACTTTTTATTCCTAACATGTCCAGTGATTGAGTGAATCCAGCGATCGCCCTATCATTTTGGACTTATCCAATGACCCGAATCATTGATCAGTGGACAGTGAAGACGACTTCCTTTAGTTGTTTAGTTTTTATCCCCTTCACAAAAGCGTTATGGTGACTGTGTAACACGAATGAGTTCGACTTCGCTACACCTCTTCTCCAGCTGCTGTCTCTACCGCAAAGGATTCATATCATATTCAACGCTTAATTAGTGCAGAAATGTATGTTATTCTCGATTTTTGGCCTATTTCGTTCTCCAAATCCCATCCTTCTTATCATGGAACTAACAGCAGGTGTGGTAGCTTTTCCTCCCAACGGTTTACCTTTACCGCCTCATCGTGACTTGGAAGTGTTCCTGGGTGTCCAACTGCAATGTACAACGCAGTAGATTCGTACCCGCGGCAGGGTCTCCCCATCTAACAAGGAGTCCTGCGTTTCATCAGGAAGCCTAGGTAAGAGTAAACGTATACCAGGATCCATCACAGTCCTGGTATCAATCTAGTCGCATGGTAGCAAATCTTCCTCAGATCCACAAGAACAGCGACTACCTGTGGTGGTGGCGACATGGGGCAGTCTTTGGATATTCCGACCCCGGGAAGGGAAACACAAGGGCTAAACGAGCAAAACTCCGAAAAATGGAGAATATGCTGGGGCCTGTACAACCAGTGAAGACGGCCTGTACAAGTATCCAAGTAAATAAGTAAGTAAGATTGTATCCTACAAGGCATTTCGGCCTAAAGGCCTGCAATGAAGTGACTAGGAAGTACGTAAGGGACGGTTAAGTGTCGTCTCTAAGAAACAACTTCTTAGCCCACACTGGTAGAGACTGGCATACCAGCCGTGAGTACATCTAATCACAATTCCAGAAACCCAACTCTCAAAGCTGGGACGTTAGAGTCTCCAAGTGGAGACTACCATAGCAAAATAGGCTACACCATAGTAAACCGAAGTTCGCCTAAGCTTCAATAATGATCTCCTCGCAAAATTCTCCTTGCAGAAAGGGAAAAGAGATTGGAAAAAGTCAAAAAAACGGAAATAAAAAAACAATAAGCTGGTGTTTATTTAGATCTGTTTATGATTTGGAAAGATACCACTGTCGACAACATCGATGTGGAAGACAAATGGCTCATTCAACATATTCGCGTTAAAGGATAAAGGATAAAGCTCTTGGCGTTTATCAATGCCTGAGGAATGCGCCATGCATTCGACTTCATTAAGTATCGCTGGAGGTGATTGAATGCATATCTGGCCTTTACAATGACTCGCAGTGGCGTACCGATGTATCGAGCCAGTGCTGCTATCCTCACAGTCAAGTCTGGACATGATCATCCTACAACGGTGTTAACATCGACGTCAAAAGAGGGAGTGAAGCAGCGCGATAACATCTCGCCAGGATTATTTGCCGCTACCCTCGCGAATGTCATGCCAACACTAAAATGGGACAACATGGGAGTGGAAACCGGTGGTCTGCAAATACTTCATCTTCGCTTTACTGATGACATCGTTCTTATAACACCAAAGCATTAGCCAAGCAGAACGTATGCCTGCCGACTTTAATAAAGCCTGTAGAAAGATTGGTCTTCGACTAAATCTCACAAAAAACGATGTTCATGAGGAACAGAGTAGTGAAGTACGCCCCATTCACACTCAACGGGATGAATATCTCCGAATACTTCAGCTACGTCTATCCAGGCAAGAAAAATCAACCCTGATGAACGAGTTAGCTCCAGAGCTGATCATGAAAAGGAACTGTTCAAGGAAATTTTAAAGTGTCAAAGATGTAGTGACTAAAACAATGAGCACCCGAATCCGTGCCCATCTTTTCGATTCAACGGTTTTCTCTATTTTAATCTATGCTAGGAGCATCCATTATCACAAGGGCTCTGGTCTACGTCAGCGCTAAATATGAAAGATGTCGTTCTATAGTTCACAGTGTTCGGAACAAGGTGGGCCGCACAAAGTGCTGCTGAACAACAACCGATGGACAATATTGACTGGATTTTTCGTCATGTCAAACATACTGCAAGAAGACCACCGATCCCGATCGATGGTCAGAGTTTTTCACGAATACTCTAGAAGAAAGATATGAACGAGTCTTCAGAGTAGGCAGAACTCATTGGGCTACATTTGCACGCAATATTTAGAAATGGAAGGTCTACAGGGGCCCCCCACGAGTCATTCCATCAACATCGAGACGACAACTGACAGGTGATATATACATGCATATATATATATATATATATATATATATATATACATCAACATATATACAAAGGCACCTGCCAACACGTATAGCACAATGGTTAGAGGTGCTCTGCAATGAGCTCGATGTCGCGCCCCGGGCCCGCCTTCCATTCTTCCGGGACCGGCCTATTGGTACCATACCTCTCTGGAAGGATAGTAGCAATGCCTTGAAATACAGAAGACATCTGGAGGTCCTTGCAAGATTTGCTATCAACCACCGCATGACGCTTGACGAAATGGAATGCAATGCGCATTTTTGAGAAATTGAAAAACGCGCAACACTTCGCACTTTGCTTTCTATAAATGAGTAAAATAAACAAGCAAGAATATGTAGGTGATAGTAATGTTAGGCACAGATCGTTGACCTCATGATCAAGGTCGGAAACTCCTTAGAAATCTAATATGCGTGCATTCATTTACGTTTGACCTGACAGTCGACATTTTCGCTACGTCGTCGATATTTTTTGTAAACTTCTCACCCGTTCTGGCTTTCCTCCCTGTTTATCACCAAAATTTTGAAAAAAACAAGTTCTGTAAATGGTGATTCAAAACTACTGGTGAGAGTGCAGCTAGTACAAACGATGTACATCCCTCATGCATCGAATCTTTTTCAAGTTTGCCTACGAACGTTTTGACGACAGGTGACGTTTTGAAAATTGAAAAACACGAAGCTGCCATAGGTAGAACTACATTAATCTCTGCAGTACAACCAATTCTAAACGTGCTCCACGAACAAAAGCAACTTGTGGTAAAACGTCTGCGGGATTCGGGTATTTCGACGAAAACGTGCAGAGGAAGGGGAATCAGCCATAGGGGGTCAGAATAAGAATGGAAACTATCCTTATGAACATAATCACAACGATGCTGAGATATTTGCTATACGCCGGACTGCAGGTGTTTGCAGAGGGGATAGAACTCGCTATTACACTTTCCGAAGGCCAACGCGTTTACGACCACACCACATTGGTTCTTCGTTTCACCCTTCACTCAGTAACTCATAGGTTTTGCTCTTAACACGGCTGAGAGGAAAGGAGAAACGAGGCAACAGCATGATATGGCGGTAAACGCGTTATCCCCGGAAAGGATAATAGCGAGTTCGATCCCCACTGGAGACACCTGCGGTCCAGAGTTTTCGAAATGTCTCGGTAGCATTGTGTTTATAGTTTAGCGCTCGGTTGCCCAATCATAGCACCAGATTTTCATGATGTCGATAATGGGATAACATGATTTCCTTTCCTATTCTCATATTTCCATTAGGAATACATTTCGTGCCGGCGACCGTTACTTCTTAATCCTACTACATTGGTGCTCACCGAGATATTGCCCTCCGCAACTGAGCTTCTTCGGAATTTACACAAATGTGGACCACCACATAGCAGAGCTACTTAACTTCTAAGAACAATGGGCTCGGACAAGCGTACCCGAAGGGTAAATCGAACATTGATTTGCAGCCCTACATCCTGGAGCATCTCTTCGCCACACTACTTGATGAAACAATGTGCGGCGATGAAAACAGCAGTCGTGAGCAATAAGAGATGGTTATCACCTCAATTTCGTAATCTGTAACGAAGTACACCCGACAAAAACCGTGTTCTTTACCTATCACAACATCAAAGTTTATTTCAAGTGACATGAAGGTCAAGTTCTGCAAAAATCTTGTGGAAAAAGTAGCCTCAACATATTATGTAAAGCCCAATCTTCTTTATCGTTCTGTGTAGAAGAATAAAACGATTTATTTTTAAAAGATCTGAGGAAACATAACGTTGCACTTGTTGTTGTTACTTCGATCCGCGTTACGATCCATGTCTTGATGGCCAATCTGAACAGTGTCAATCCAGGTAGGACCTCTAAGTGTTTGGAAACTAACTTTTGTCGGTTCGCAGGACTTCGACCGTCGTTTGTTGGTCCGACTTGGAAGCAGGTATATCTTTTTTGCTCTGAAATATAACCAATGACAAAAGAATCTCTTCCTAGCGACATAAAAAATGGGGGCTATAAATTTTGAGGTTTAAGGTTTGTTTTAGCAATGGTTATTAATCAATCATTGCACTACAAAGTGGAGATTGAACACGTTTTAAACTATGCACACTAACATTACCACTTCATTCCAGGGCTTCTCTTCTTTCCTTTATCGGAGTATTTCACGCGCGTTTTTAGGAACCCCATCTTTCTAGCGTTTATCCTTCTTAAATCAACATAAGAAAGCTAATGCTCTCGACGTTGGTCGACCCCTGCGGGATGCGCCGTGCATTCGGCTTCATTAAGCATAGTTTGGAGCTGAATGAATGCATATCCGGGCATTACAATGATTCGCGGTGGCCTCCTGCTGCTATCCTCCCACACAAGTCTGGTACCAATTTACCGAACCCTTAGAAATGGAGGGCTTGGTGGGCCATGGGCGCGGAGATCGATTCCACGTGTATGTTGCAGGGCTCCTCCGACTAGTGCGCCACACGCGCCCTTCAAAAATCAACATAGCGTTGTTAATATGATGATCTCAAAATCAGAACTGCGACGCTAGTAGTTTTATTAAAATGTCCAAAAAAGAAACTCATTTCTTTCGTAAAGGGATCACAGGTTACCCGGGTAACGTGGCGCGTCGCCTTGTCGAGGGCACTAGGTTGATAGCGGACCAAGAGCGACTTTAAGCTTTCCTAAGATGGGCATGGGATCCAGGGGTAGACTCGTTTTCTCTGCTGTCCGATTTAGCATATGCGTTCTGTTCCAACCAGTACGTATTCACGCATTCGTGCACGGGTGTGTTGTCGTTTGTGCAGATTGTATTCCACGAGTCAATTCAATCGAAATCTTGCTATCGAATGACAGGGAAGTGTACGGGAGGCAGTAAGGAGTCACTACCAAGAAGTAATCCCCATCTGCTCTGGGACGGACTGGCAAGTTACCCGTGAGTACACCCTACCTCCATGTTCAGAGCTTGATTGATTCAGCAAGGCCATCCATGGTAACTCGCATTGCAGAAGCCCATCTCTGAACGCTGAACATGGGAGGCTCCCCAATGGGAAGTAGTATAGCGAAAATAGACCACGTAGTAGCATATCGAAGGTTTTGTCCAACCGATATCGCTGTTACCCGAAAAGTCTACCTAGCGGAAAGAACAGAAAGTCGTTAAGTAAAAAAATGAAGTAGCAAAACTAATATAAACTGAGAGTTCTTCAGACAATTAGTTGGTGTTGGTTGAATGACGTTTGCGATAGAATCGACGAGAAGTACGATCGGCTAGTTCAACATCCTAGTGTGACGTCATGAAAGCAGAGAGATCGATATTCTCTAAGAGACGTTTGTCTACAGACACTCTCGAGCTGCTACGCCAACGTGGAATCGCACGACTTATAGGCAACCACCAGTTCAGATCCAAACTCGGAAACCGTTGAAGACAGGCGATAAAAGCAGATCTTAAAGAGAGAGGAGCAGCAATTATTGCTGACGGCTGTGGAGGCAAGGAAGAGAGTTTGCAAAGCCTACCGAAGCTTCGCCAATTACAAAGCCAAGATGATTGCACTCTGACGTCAGGGATGGAACAGTCAAAGCTTCCAGGAAGGCAATGAAGTAAATCATTCACCAGTATTGCTTCGACCTACTCAATGAAAAGAAGATGGTTATGTCGTACCACCGCTTCACGCTTCCCAAATTCGACATGCTATTTCGTCGGTGATGAATAGAACACCAGGTCCGGACATAGAAAGAACTGAACATATGAAGAATTCTCTAGCAGTCCTTATGAACTCACTGGCTCGGCTCTTCACACGTTACATGTTTGAATGCGAGGTCCCTACTCAATGAAAGACAGCAAGAGCACTCAATGAAAGACAGCAAGAGCGTGCTATTGTTCAAGAAAGGTGATCTCTACGATATTTGCAAGCATTGAATAATCTACTTGCTGTATGTCGTCCATACACTCTTCACTCGCATCAGCCCAAACAGGGTTGACAAAAACTGGCTGACGAACAGACATATGTGAGCAAGCATGGTTTCGAAGAAAATTTAGTGCGATGTACAACATCCATACGATAATGAAGCTCACTGAAGAATAGCGATAATACAAGAGACCGCTCTCGATCACTCTCATCGGTTAAAAAAAGAGCCTTTGATCCAAATGAGAGTGAAGCAGCCGTGCATGGATGCACAGGACAGCCGGGCATCTCTATTCGGTATACAAAGATTCTTGGTAAGTTGTATAAGAAAGTCACTTCCAAAATATCGACATTCTACAACGATAGTAACTTAGAGGTAACGACATGGGTTAAGCAAGGCGATAACTTTTTGCCAAAATGCTTTGCTGCCACGTCGTGCAAACACTGAAATCGGACAGCATGGGAGTGAAAATTCATGCTCGACAATTATCCCATCTTAGCTTTGCTTATGACATAGCTTTTATAACTCCAAGGATTGGGTAGGCGGAACGAATGCTAGCCTACTTTGAAAGAGCCAGTGGAAAGATGAGACTTCGATAAAATAGCGGAAAAACGATGTTCATGACGAACGGATTGACCTCGTATGCTTCGCTCATGATCAGCGTAGTATTTTCGAATGCTCCATCTACATGTGTCTAGCTCTTGAAATCAATATTATGAACGACTTAGCCCCAGGGTTGAACATGAGGAATCGAGGAGCTTGCGAAGCTATCAAGAGATGGAGTAAAGAATCTAAAAAACATCTGAATCCATGTCCAATCCCGATCTATGATTCCTCCTACCCTGACGTGTGCGTCAGATATCTGTTCGCCATTTAAACGCGATGAAAGAACAAACTGCGTTACAAAGCGCGTAGTGGAAATGACGATGCTAGGAGTTTTCCTCACAACGCAAATAAGAGGAAGAATTCCAAACTCCGACTTACGTCTACGACTAAATATCAAAAACGCCGTCCTATCCGTCGAACTGTCGAAGATAAGCTGGGCTAGACACGTAATGTTTAGGAGAGACAACCGATGGACAAAAGCCGTTATTAACCGGATTTCTCTGGATGTCAGACGAATAGAAAGAAGACCACCTAAGCCATGGTCAGAGCTTGTCAGAAAGACACCAAAAAAAAGATGTGATCCTTAGCAAATCCTTAGAGCGAGGAGAACACACGGATACTCATGAACGCGTCAAGGATAAATGGAAGGTTTATCGGAGTCCGCTCGGGTCAGTGGGCAATCAGTGGGACGACGGATGATGGACATAATGCAAAACACGGCATTCACTGTTCTAAGAACTCAAAAAGTGAATGTCCGGAAATAGATAAAATAAAACCAACCCTCCACATTTTTCGTGCACTTCTTCTCGACGCAGGCGCCGCGATCGTACTCCTTTGTGTCGAAGAGCACTTACGCACGTCTTTATCAAACATGTAAGTCTATCCTGTAACGCTGGTTCACCATGAAAACGACGATTTGCAAGAAAAATCATGAAGTTGACGAAGCCATGAAACGAGAGATCTGGAAGAAAACGAAAAATGCCTCTTAAAAAAATCCGCAGCACTTAAACAGTTAATAAAGGATTACAAACACCTTCACCTTCAGTATTCGTTTGGCAGTTAAAACATTCGCTTATTTCCTAAATCTTTCTTTCAACTTCGTTTCCAATGAAGTACTGCTGAATTCCGCAATCTCTAGAAAATAGCACAGTAAATACAAAGACAATTAGTGTTTTCCGATGACAACTACCAATTCTATGCGCTTCAGGCTCGGCACACCTATAGTGGTCGACAGACGAAGATTTGCGTACTGCATAAATATGTACACCATCTGATCCAAAAACAGTAAATCTGCGACCTCGCAGCCATAGCGATTAGGGAATATCTTAACAACAACAGAAAACACGACTTCAGAAATCCGAAATGTTTAAAAAGAAAGATGAAACACTTTACCTCACTAAGGTAAGGTCTTTTTGCCATTTTTAGGACTTTCAAATCGTCTGTCGATCGCGAGCTTCCTTGAGCAGTGGAGCTAAAGAGGGCACAGTAACAGTTCTACCAGCACAAAAATAGAAACAGAACTTAACACTATTAAAGTCAAATAGCCCATTTCCAGCAAATGAACGCTAACCTTGCGGGTTTCGTTGCTTCGAGTAATTGACCTGTAACAAGGAGTAGTGTGTCACGAACAAGAGGAATTTTAATAACCTAAATAGAACATGTAGTGTTACAAAGGTAAAAAGTAAAACAAAACCACTCATAGCTAAACCTCGTCTACAATGCTCTTTTGGCGACTGTTATTGTGTGAACTATGCTCGATGGACAACGACGGCGATGCGTTAACTTCAAGAAGTACGGGTGATCCGTCCTCACGGACCATTATGTCAAATCCAACAATCTCAAATGTTAACAGAAACACAGACAAAAATGAAAATAGACTAAATTAACATATTTCAGCTCAGCGCTTTTACTTTTGGTTTATTGTTCAACAATAGCTTACATGGGAGATGTTACATAACCGCCAGGTGGAGCAAATTCAAATCTCCGGAAAAACTAACCAATCCTGGAAGTCACAAAATTTTGCTTTTTATTTTCTGCCTTCTATACTTTTTATGGCAGGTTATTACGCGAAATACAACAACAACATAGCTGAGATATTTGCAAAACTCCGGACCACAGGTGTTTGCGGTGGGGAACGAATGCGCTATTGTCCTTTCCGGGGAGTAACGCGTTCACCACCACACCATGCGGGTCCTTCGTTTCGCCTGTCTCTCAGCTAGTTCTTATCGATCTGTGCCGTCAGCAATCACCCGTCACCAGGACTGATCTGGGGAGCCCACATCGGCATTGAACCCAGTTAAGCTGAGGCTGTAGTTGATTTCACAATATTTTGCTTTTTATTTTCTGCCTTCTATACTTTTTTATGGCAGGTTATTACGCGAAATACAACCACAACATTGCTGAGATATTTGCAAAACTCCGGACCGCAGGTGTTTCCCACCGCAAACACCTGTGGTCCGGAGTTTTGCAAATATCTCAGCAATGTTGTGGTTGTAATCCTAGAAGTGCTGCATCTTCGTCCGTATGCCCCTTAGAGCTCTTTAACTATGCTTGTATTAGGTTTCCCAACATTATTTGATGAAAAAGCAAGAACGGAAGCGTCTGGCTGGGCTCCGACCAACAGCACACCCACTCAGTGAAAATTTTTGTTTTGGAAAGAAAGGAAATCGCAAACGGATGCATAAATCGTCGAATGACACTGCTTTCGCGAAGACCAACTTCATCCTTCCAAGCAGAAGGAGATGTTTCCTTGACACTGCGTTAATGCTATCACTATGCTTTGGGTTCGACCACCGCGTTCTTTTTTGCATACATATAGCCGCGTGTAGGAAAGTTTCACCTCCCATCATCAGAGAAGAAAAGTGCAAATCGTTTACGAAAAAAAGAATTCTGCGAATCCAGGTCCTTTTATAAATGAGTGACAGCTCAGGAAAGGACTGGCGGAAACTTAAGAATCCTGCTTATCAAAGCAAAAAAAAATAAGAACAAAAATTATACCAAATATGATGCAGTTCATGAATTAAAAGGTTCATAACAAATCTGCACATCCACAGAAACTTTCTCAAGAAGAGCAAGTGAGAACTGGATCCAACTGCACCGGAGCTCACAAAGTTGCCAATGAAGCCCGATGAGGAAACCTACCACAAAAGAAACTACAAAAATGAAAAAAATTGTGGAAGGGGTGTTGGAAAAGAACTACTCTGAAGATTTCAACAGTCCTCCTGGTAGGAAACGCGAAGTTCACGCAGTGTCCAAAGAGTGCTATCACAATATTCTCAGAAGCAGAACAAGTAGTTACAGCTATCAATGGCACACCGTAGCGTAAACCTCCATGAAATATAATCTGACGTGATGGACGAGAACATGCGTCTAATGTCAGTACTTGATGTGAAGAGGTGACAACAGTAGCTGGAATTCCATGTAGATGAAAATAATCTAGGAGAAGCCGCTTGGAATATATGATGGATGTTGATTTGTAACAGTTGATATCGGTGCGATGTGCTACAGGCTTACCTGGAAACGACTTGCACAGGCGTAATACCGGAATAAACACCAGAACAATTTTTGAATCAACTTAATACGTGAGAAAGGCATTTAGAACTCTTAGTTTTTAACCACTTTCGCTTGTTACTTGTAGAAATCTCTGAAAACTAAGTCACTTGCCTTCACATTTTCGTGGCGAAAATTTTTAAGGCATCTATAGGAGTAAGAAAAATAGTAATCTTCACTAGCACTACATATAAGAATCGCTTTTTTTCTCGAATGGCCATTTCGACAGATGCATTCCACTAACGCAAATTTTCCTCGACACAACTTCACATCCAGAAAAAATAAATAACCAAAAGCACCTGGAAGCACTGTGGTCCACATTTGCGGTGAAATTGATGTTCGTAATGAATCATTAATTCTGGAACCATTGCCAGCACAGTTTTTCACGATTATGAGCTCCACATCGCGCCAAAGTTTCTTAGTTTTTATGCCACATATACCCATTTGATAAAACACAGTTGAAAGAAGGCGTTTGCTTCCTAGAAACTAACTGCGAATTCTAAATGCCAAATAAACGAAGGAAACTTTTCCGCTATTATGGGAATTCAATGCAGCATCCACCCTACTGTAGAGAATCAGAAAAGAACTGTTGAGTAGCAAGAATCCTCTGCTTTATTTCGTGACAAGCACTATTTAGTGCTACAAAAAAAATTTTGGATGCCACAAAACTGACGATCGTAGAAGTGAAAGCATTGACAGCACCTCTACAAAACTGTGAAAGTGTGAAAAGAAAAGGGTGCTTGGTGAGCAAAGGGTATTTGGTTATAACAAGTACAAATTCCTACCTGTAACTTGGTCTTCGAGTGAATTACTGTGAACGTAGGTTTGGCTTGCTTTATTTAACGAATAGTTCGTAAGATGCGAAAAAAGGTTGTTGAAATTAGTCGGCGCCGGCTTTCCATATTTCATTGTACAAAAACGAGCCATACCTGTGTGAAAAGAAAATCTATTTGTTTCTAATTTACCTATCCACCTTCACGATATATAAAGAACAGAAAACTGGAAGAAAAAGGGAAGGCGTGAAACATGGGGAGAGGGTCGAACCAAGCACATTTAAGCAGCCCAACAGTGATATTGTAAAATCAGTTGAAAAATTTCTTCCATCCTTAACTGTTTTTCAGTAAAACAATGCCAATACTAAATACAATACAACAGTAGCTGACGTTTCGGCAGTATCGCCTTCTTCAGAGCCTGGAAGGGTACACCGACATGCACCATCACAGCCCATTTCTAAAACGACCCTGCGTAGGATAGCATGTAACCTTTATGAGCTTCAAGATCGACTCCGCTATCAGGCCAAGCAAGAAACATCAAACAGAGATAAAAAATCAAGAGGCGGCGTCACTACCACCATCTCCTTTCCCAAAGACGTTTTTTAGACAGCAGGACCCTAACGATGGAGTTGACATGAAATTCCGCATGTTTTCGGACGGCGTTCTCAAGACCCTTAATCACTACCGCGATAGAAAGTTTATCTCTAACCTTACAGCCGCACAAAAATGTGGCATGCGAGAAATTAGAGAATTAATAAACTCAAAAAACAATAAGATTGTCTGTTAGTGATAAGGGGGGAGAGTTCGTAGTTATTCCTCGCCAGCTGGATGTTGAGATAACAGAGGAACATCTTAGTGATGCTACCCTCTATCGCCCATCATCTGAAAAAGGAATACAAAAGTCAATACCGAAAGATAAACAATCAATGGGTCAGTGTGGCAAAGGCTGCAGGTTTAAAACCATCGGTTATTTCGCACTTTAAAATCGATACACCAACATGTCCCGTCCTATACCTACTTATTAAAACACATAAGTTGGTATCACCTGATGATCTTGCGCCAACCAATCCATCATCATTTAAGGTTAGACCCATCATCAGCTGTGTAGACGGGCCAACGGACAGAATAACCTGGTTTTTAAGCCTAATACTTACCCAGTTGCTTAACCATATTCCAGCTCACCTCACAAACACCCAAATGTTCCTAGAACGTCTACGTAACGCGTCTCCTAATAACGCGTACGTGATGGAGTCCTTCGACGTTACTGCGTTGTACACCAACGTATCGAATGACTCCGCAATGCAAGCCATCTTCGAACTTCTTGTTAAACATGAAGGAAGAATAAATATGCATGGCTTGTCCATTCAGCAGCTAATGGCTCTCCCTAAAGGAGTGCCTAAACTGCTCGATTTTCAGATGGTCTGGGAAATATTTCGCGCAAATAAGGGGGTTGGCTATGGGACAGCGACTGGCACCAAGCCTTGCCATTGTGTTTATGTCTAAGATAGAAGCACCCTGCTCTCGATCTCCGGCCACTACTCTACTGCAGATATGCAGATGATTGTTTTGTCATCTTCTCTACGCAGGAGGAGATGGACAAATGCTTTGAATTATTGAACGAGCAGTCTAAGTACTTTAAGTTCACCAGGGAGAAACCGAGAAAAGAGTGGCTTCCGTTTTTTAAACGTCCAAATAAGCCTATCAAGTAGAGGTTACCTGACAAAGTGGTACCGAAAGCCAAGTAACAAGAACATCCTCGTTCACTTCCTTTCTTCCCACCCTTCACACACAAAGAGGGCGCTTGTGAGAAACATGTTTCGAACAGCCACCTCTGTGTGCACAACCGGGGAACTAAAGGAAGAATCGCGCGACTTGGCTCGGCAAATAGCCATCTCCAATGGCTACGAAATAGTAACCCCACGAGATAAGTTTAGAAGAAGAGCGACGCGCCCAAGCGAAACACTTGGCCAAAAGAAAGTCCCGTTTATGCTGCCCTTTATTAGCGATGAAGTAAGCGTAGCGATTAAACGATGCTTAAGAAGGGCAGGTCTAGAGGAATCGGTAGCGATAGTTGAAATACCACCGGCTACTCTACGTCGTCAGTTAGTTCGTAGCCGCCTGCATGACCGTCTATGCGAAACAACAAATTGCGTAATCTGCCCTTACGGCAGGGACGGTGATTGCATGAGTTCAGGTACGATATACCTGATCTCTTGTAATAATTGCGGAGATGAATATATTGGCGAAACGGGCAGGCCTTTGTGTATCCGTATAAAAAGAACACCTAGATGGCAAACGAAAACTAAGACAAAGTACCCCACTAGGCACGCATAGGATACAAAAGCACAGCGGGGACGATTTTGAAGTAAAAGTCAATATCCTTGCGCAGGAGACTAGA
Source organism: Angiostrongylus vasorum (assembly GCA_018806985.1). NCBI lineage: Eukaryota > Metazoa > Nematoda > Chromadorea > Rhabditida > Metastrongylidae > Angiostrongylus > Angiostrongylus vasorum. The sequence goes on along the minus strand of JADANN010000083.1, from coordinate 18,405 downwards.
ACACCAGCGCGAAAAACTTCTTGAGGCTTTTTGGATAAATGCCAAAAACCCTACAATGAATAGCATGGGATGAATGCCCAGAGGTCATACGCGACCTGACCCCGTATGATCGCATCAATTTCTGATGTGGGATGGTGCAGTCATCAACCTTATACGACCATAATCAGCTGTTCTAATCTTCCTCATGGGAAGGCACGTAAAAAAAGCGGTGAGTTTTTTTTCGAGAAGCTGTTGACCATGTAATTACCATAGAGTTTTTCGTCTTTTTGTAAGTGTCATTGAAGCGTTTGGCCTAGTAAATTGTATGTCAGTATACCCTTCCAGGCTCTGAAGAAGGCGATACTGCCGAAACGTCAGCTACTGTTGTATTGTATTGTGTTTTTCTATGGAAGTAAATGTATGCTGTTTAACAACCTCGCGATTGCTGAACAAGAAACGACGCATTCATATTCCAATGCCGAGGTTAATAGAATTCGATCCTGGGAGCCAATACTAAAGTAACTCTTCCATAAAACCATTGCACACTTTAAAAGAGACATGAGGTGTCGTTGATAAAATCCCGAAAGAAAAAAGTGGACCCATATCTCTCTATGGCTTCTTCACATTAGTGGTAAAAAGCACGGACAGATCTGTCCATTCAAGGTAGTATAACATCTGACAAACTCATTGAAAAATTTGCTAAGGAGGTTGTCGACGACCACATCCTTAAAATAGAGCATAACTAAAATTCCAACTAAAAAAGAAGACATACCTTCTCTGGACACGTATATTGACAAAGGATTGAGGCTTTTAATCAGTCCGTAGACACGAAAATCGAATTTGAGTTGGTCCTTCATGAGGAATGGATCCGATACATACTCCTGTTTCAATGAGTGAAAAAATTCTACGCACAAAACAATATCATCCATAACGCTTCACTGTTATTTTCTTGTGGTTTCCTCTTATATTTCTTGTTCCCTCAAATTAATTCATTTCTTCATTTTATCACTGTATTCGTTAGCCCAATTTAATGCAATAAATCCAGTCCTTCTAGGAATAACGCAACATCAATCGTAGAGAAACTCATAAATGTTTGTACATCAGAAATGATACAGTGAATTCTAGAGAAGAAACTGTACTTACCTGTACGAGTTGTTTCACCGTTGCATCTTTAATCTGACTTAGATCGTTAATTAAGTAAATCCCGGCACCCTGCGCTCCTAAACAGACTTCCTCAACACCATCGATAAAATCTGAATCGTGAAATAATAACTCAGTATCAAACGAAAAAGTAAGTTTCAGTGAAGAATTAGTCACTAAGTTAACAACTATCGTATGAAAATGGAAACGACTCGTACCTTCATTAGGCTTAACGATAAAATATGGTTTCTCGTCTCTGCCGTGCTCCTTATGACGTAGTAACGTCTCTTTCCAGTAGGTCTAAAAATGATTGGATAGATTTCAAAAAGGTTTCCTGATAACAAAGCTTAGCGATTCAACGACATGGAACTAGTAGTTTGTAAACTGTCGAAAGAATCACTTTAAACTTAAACATTTCCATACAAAAAACTCACTGCAAGCCCTGTAAATAAAAAAAGTATTCCTCTATACGATTATAAAAGAACACACCATTCATGTCTGAAAAAATGTAAAAAGATGTTCTAGAGGCTTACCTTAAGAACCTCATAATGAGCTGGCAAGAAGAATGAACGAGGATAAAACATGTATGCTTGCGGGAATATTTTTTCCATTGAAGAGATTGCGTGAGTCAGTGAGACTTTCCTAGAAAGTTCCGTCATTCCTAAAGTAGAGCTAAATAAATTTTCGAAAGCTATCTAGATTTTCAATAAGAATTAAAGCTCACAGTGTGACAGACGCACTTTCGTCCCTTTGGAAGACACGTCAACTTACCAGGCAATTTATTTACGCGAGATCCAGGATCAAGGTGTGCGACGTTACACCAGTAGATATCACAAGGTTGATTGTCATCACGACCAAAAGAGTACTTAAAAAAATACGAGACCTCATTGAATTATTACGAAATAGCTAAGCAAATTAGCGTGAAAATTCAAAAAAGTATTTTTAGGAATGAGTTGCTGCAAGAGAACACTAACTTCCTGAAACCCGAGCATCTTAGCGCATAACGTCACTACTGGATAATTTGCGAAACTAAGTGCAGTGTCAATAGAGAACGATGAACACCGACGTTTTTGCGGATTGACACTGAAAGGATCCTATTGCAAAAAAAAGAGAAGAATTAAGAATCGCGTGAAACCGAAAAGAGATGGCACTCACGTTTGATTTAAGTCCAGCACTGCCTCCATAGATGGGGATTGCCGCCCTAAATATGCCGAAGCGGGTTTCCCAGGTAACTGAAATTCTGTCCAACGATGAAATAGTTCGTTTTTAGCACGCACAAGTTTGCAATAAAATTCGAAAGCAACTTTGTCAAAATGCTACAAAAGAAATCATCCCGACATCGTCCTTACTATTATATGGAAATAGTTTTACATCACTTTATCAATAAGCCATGGACATATTAGTAACAACTGTTCATTTCTTAAAGCCTTTTTACTGTGCTCAATTTTTTCTGAATTGTGAGCAGCAGCACGGAGGAAGCTCCAATACTACGGATAACTGCTGCAAGACAACCAGACGAATGAAAAGTATTCTGCAATCAACACTTATGTGATGGTGAGAGATCTTGCGATCTAACTGAGCATCCCAAACAAAAGTGCGCAAAAGATAGGAAAATAGATGAGGAAATAAATTGATTTCGACCACATTTCACTCCACTCCATTCCAAATCAAAGAGATAATTTAATACACATTTGGTTGCACGGAACCCTACCGATGTATCGTATGTTGGTGATTTTTTTCCAGCAGGACAATTATGGCACCATTTCTTTTATACTGGAGTGACTGAGGACTTGGTTGGTTAGAGAAATGAGATGGAACCAGCTACCATTTGTGTAAGTACTGCAAAGCAGGTCTAAGCACTATTATACACGCGCGCTTAAACGGTAACGCGAGGTAATAAATATTCCTGTTAACACATAAGTGAAAGATCGGTGAAATGCGTTCACGATGTAATAATCTATTTCAAGCCTTTCAAGGAAATAGGATATGATGTTGCACGAAATTTCAATTGATTAAGGGTGTTCAACATCATAGCAAATAAAAGACTGGTGCTGATTATAATCACTTTCATAGACGGAGATTCAAAAAATGTATCAAACTGATAAATGAAAGGACCATGGAAAAGATCGTTGAACTGTAAGTACTGCCCAGATCTACATTTTCCTCACGAAGTTCAGCTTTTTCGGGAATTCACAGTTAGTCTTTCCCTTGCTTTGTTCTTAGGAAACCTGATCACTAAGCAAACAGAAAAAAAAGACAGGTCAGAGTCCAGAATCGAATGAGTAAAGCCAAACGTATCCAGCATAGAGCAAGTTATGTAACGGATTCGAAGACCGAAACTACGTTGATAATCAGTGATATTAGGGACGCTGCTGCATACGTCAAAATGTCAAATATCAGGCGGATCGGCCACGTGATGTGTGACGACAGTCGTTGGACGACAGCTATAAACGACTTATATTCACAGGATGTTGCAAGCGGAATAGGAAGACCATTATCCCAAATGTCAGCAAATGTGCATTGTAATTCAAGACTTGCCCAATTGGTTCTCTCTGTCTTTGTCGTACTTTTGATGTTGCAAATAGTAGGATCTATGGAGCATACATTCACATTCACCACCTGGGAGGGAGGTGCGAAACTGTGGTGCAGGGCGGTGGGTTTCCCAGTATTGACCTGGGTGTCAAAACAACAGCAATATCACTAAATGTCACTCATAATCCAATTTATGCAACGACCATATTAGATGCGATCTATGGCCAGAAGTAATCAGCGAGGAAAAGTCATTCTATAATTTCGCTTTTGGAGATTTCATCGTCAAAATAGCGATCGGCGGAAATGGATGCGGGATTGGGAAATCTGCAAAAGGAGATAGAGATGAGAACGGGAATTGTCTATTGGTTTCACGGCCACAACAGCTCATTTCAGTAGATATTTGTTTATATTATATAAAAGAAAGAAAATCGTCGCTAGGCATAGGAGTTCGCTATAAGTGCCAATGATGCAGGATACACCATATCCTTACAAACAAAAAAACGGTGCCTGTTTGACACCTTCACTATACCGCTGAATCGTCGTCTACTCTGTGAAAACACTCGCTTCGTTCAGTAGTTGTCAGAAAGTCGACTAAGAATAGGTAATCCTGGCATGAGAGAAATGCAAATGTACTTGTAGATGACAGCTGGACAGTGGGTTGTCGGAACTCGAAGACTGCGAGTTCACATAAAAACGACCAGCTGGTCATAAATATGGAAGATTTGATCATACAATAAAGGAAGGAAGTTCTCATAAAGAAATCTGGTGTGTGTTCGTTTGCCTAATCATTATAAGACTAAAATATGATTACGCTGAAAACTGGTTCGAGTGAAACCATTTCCCTTTCTCCATTTTCCTTTGACGATCGTTTCGAGCTGGTCATTACTTCTTGATTAAAGAACTTAAATAAAATTTTCGCGTCATTTTAACTTATTATTTACTGCCTACTCTTTTTAATAGCAGGGCATATTGCGAAATATAGCTTCAATGATGCTGAGATATTTACAAAACTCCAGACCGCAGGTGTCTGCGGTGGGGAACGAACGCGCTTACCCTTTCCGGGTGCTAACGCGTTCAGCACCACACCATGCGGGTCCTTCGTTTCGCTTGTCTCTCAGCTAGTTCTATCGATCTCTGCCATTAGCAATTGCAAATTTTCACGTTATTTCTAAATGTTTAGAACGTTTTAAATAGACTTCTATTGTTCTTCTTTTTGATTGGTTTATTTGGTGTACATTCTACTTTCCAATATTCCCATTTCCAGTAAACTTTTTTCATGGGCATGAGCAAAAGATCTAATGAATGGGCTCAACTGCTGACTAACTTCTCATCGAACCTCTGGAACAGTGAACTTCTTCAAATATGTAGCGAGTAAAACGTTGGATAAAGATTGAGCAGACAGAAAGTAAAAAATCTAAACGCAACGTGAAAGAAGTGAAGCTTAAAAGTAGCTGAAAGAAGGGCGAATCGTACTCGCATGGTGTGGTGTTAAACGCGCTATCGTCCGAAAAGGTAATATCGAGTTTGATCCCCAGCGCAGACAGATGCGGTCCGGAATTTTGCAAACATCTCGGCATCATTTTGATTGCATTTCACATAATATCCTACCGTCGAAAGGTACAGTAGGCAGTGAAGAAAAAGGGATGACGAAGAAAAGTTTTCGCAACTGGTCATACACCTAAGCACACTAGTCTGCTGATCATTAACAGATTTTTTTACCGATAAATCAACTCACTACCCAAGAAATCATATGTCAAGCATGTCGAATTACTAACCGGGAAGAATAATCCGTTGAGAATTCAACGAAAGATCAGTATATAGGAGGTAATGAACAAAAACATAGCAAACCACTGACCTCATAATCCTTCATCCATGATTGAAATGTTTGCTCCCGTCTTTCGACATCGCTCACCATGACAAGAGTTAGTGCTGAATACGACAGTACGTTACTCAAAAGAAAAATGTTGATTTCGACGAGTTGACACCGATTGCGTTGCCATTTGACGACGTTGCAGACTCACTAGGTAGTTAAAACGCGAAGGAAAGCCCCAACCCTTTTCAGTTCGTCTAGAGATAGTGGCTGAGTAAGCGATGTTGGACAACTCTGTCACATTAGCATACCCGTGAAGGCAGCAAACAACAGCAAAAAAATCAAATTACGATGGAACCAAGGAAATAACATCTTAATTAAGCTCTTAAAAAAGAAGATATATCAGTTGATGAATAGATTCCTGAAATTTTCAATTCTGAAGTGATTCTACCGAACGTACGCAGTGAACGAGTTGTGTTGACGCCAACGATTCTCGGCTTGATTCCGTACTCATGGTGATCGGTGGATGCTCGGAAGTTGTATCCACGAGGTTGCCAGTTGCTGGTGCTACTTTCGCATTCGTCTTGGATTCAGCACTTTTCGTTGACGGATTCCAACCCATACATCCTTGGTTTCCTGCCGGTTCCAGTTGAAGAAAGCGGAATGAGAAGGATCCGTTTTATATTGCACTTTATCACTGCAGTGGTGAACTTCTCGCCTTGAACTACAACAAGAGGCTGCAGTAATTTCTGTTCAGGCATACGAACACTTCGCCTAGAAAGCATCCCAGTTTTCAACTCCCTTTCCGTCTTTGGAATATGTCCGGTGATTCGATCGTGTTTTTTGGCAAGTACAACACAGCTGTGGTCTTCTTTGTGCCCATATAATTCAAGCAGCAGATTGGGGAGCCCATTTACTTGATAGGCAAATTGCATCGCCCTTTTTTTTTCAGAAAATTCGCTACCATTGTTTCGTGTTCCCATGATTTAATGCAGTTCCTCAAGGAGATAAAAAGAAGAAATTAATGTGCATCCGCCACTAAGGCAGAAACTACAATTTAGATTACTGCACAAACATTGGTGAAAGATATTGCAGCTGAACAGGGTAAATACTGGATGTCGGTTGTGACAAAGAAGTCGTCGCTTGAGAGAAATTCCCAGAAATAGAAATTTACAGCGCAGTGAAATCAGGTAAAGGGACAAAGTTACGTCGTAAAAAAGGTTTGTAGATAAAATAAATAAAATGTTCTGGGCTTATCTTACACACTTTGCAGGATTTCACCCACATTCTGGATATTTTAACTACGAGAACTAAATCAGAACGAACTTAACTACACTGATACCATGATGTTCTAATATTTATGAAATCAATCTATTACCTAAAAGACGTTGTTAAGCACTTTAGTGGCGAAGGTACTGGATAAAGGACAAGCCGATTTTACAATAAATAAGCAAGCCGTTCCAGCAGTCGATTGGAAATGTGCGACAGTAAAGACTAATAAGAAACAACATAACATCAATGATCCGGAAAAAAAAGTAAGGAGAAGGCATTGATAACTGGACAGTTGGTCATGAGAGCGAAGTTTAACGTAGGGCCACAGTTTGTACTCATATCACAGCAAGTTTTTAGTGAAAAAATGTGCGTTGTTGGGGAATGAAGTACAACTCAAGTAGTTACCGAACGCCAGAAAAGGCTTTCGTATTTGAAAATTTTGTTAATGAATTTGTTCTACAATATATTATATTCTACGAATAAATGAGACGTAACACTAGCCCTGCTAGAACGGAACTGACAGTATTATCACTAGATAGAAGTAAATTAGCGAGGCGACAAACTTGTCTCTAATTCAAAGCGGGCTAACGATTACCCATGGCGATCATCTCATGGGAACACCGTGATAAGGGCTTCCTAGGGATTTCACCAGGTGAACTATCAAGACGGTGACATACCAGCTTTTCGTAAAAACAAACCATTCATCTATTCAAATATACTTGAAAACCTATCAAAGTGAAATAAGCATGGAATCAATCGTGATACAATCAACTTGTTCCACTGCTAAACTCTTATTCTACACGCGGATCTCTATCGCCGTAAATTTCCAAATCCGGTCGCGACGACGTGTTTCTATCAAATTTTACTTCATTTTCACTTAATTTTTTTCATATGCCGGAAGATAAGTTTATATAGAAGCATGTGTGGGCCATGTATGGATTATTTTGCTGTCATTGTTTCAATCAGAACACCTAGTTGCAGGTGTTGTGGTTTTTCCTTCCGTAATAGCAGAGATTAAATGAAGCGTAATCAAATGAATGAGAAAGCGATTACTGCCTATCGCGACATATGTTGGAACTGGGGAGTGAAAAGTAAGAAATGGGAACATTCACTGAAACGTAAACACGAAATAACTTGTTGTGAATAGGCTATAAGTACGGCGCCACTTAGTGACGGCAGGGTAGACCTGGTAAGATCGAGTGGTTCTGTTAAATTCAGATCGATAGGAAAACAGTATCGAGAGAGTTTTTCATTCTAAGCAAAGTTGTTCAAAAACGATAGCATTAGTGAATAATTCCTTATTCACAACTAAATTCTATGCGTAAAATAACACTGCATAAAAATATGATACTTCATGGCGACGCTACAATGCGGTTGCCTAGGGATTACGCTGTACTTCCCACTAATTGGTTTTTTTAACCTCAAACAGTGTAAGAAGAATTCGTATAGCGTTGTAGTTTTTTCATGTCTCGTGATTCATTTATACAGTGAAATACAACAGCAGTTCAAGTCTAGCACTTCAGAATTCTGGAAGTAAGAACATAAGTAGCATTAAGCAATGGGAATATGTTGGTTACTATTCAGTGATGAGGCCAACACTTTTATCCAATATATTGATAATTGTATGGCCAGCTTTGAGAAACAAAATCGTTCTACATTTAGCACAACGAGACCGAGATCCTGGTTTGTGGGTGCAATTACTGCACAGGGTGAAATAGCGTGTGGCATGAGGAACTAGCAAACATACTTGTACATTACCCAACCGCCCCTATCGTCGTACTTAATACACTAAGAAGGGTAACGCTGAAGACGAACCGAGTAGGTGAACAGGTGGAACCGTCACTAATAGTTGCAACGAAGACCAGATCACGAAAGCAGACATCGATCTACATTGATTAGGAACACAGTAAAAGGTGGTGTGAGAGAATACTCTGTAGTAATGTGCTTTGTCTCGTCATTGTTACACGAAACCGAATAGAAGGCTTATCTTTTTACGTGTTCATTTGCCTATCTATTGTTCATTTTTTAAGTTTATGTAATCTGTCCTCAGACGTTCGGATCCCAGTACTGCTTTTATTCATTTCGTTGTCCAGCATCCGTGATCGAATACGTTCCTCAGATTTACGTTTCGCTTCGACTGCTACTTGAGGGTTTCGGCTTCTCCATGGATGCCACTGATGTCTGGTCGAATGGAACTCTGCTTAGGCATTTCTAGGTCTTTCACAAAAGAAAGTCACTGGTCTCTGTGGGTCTTCTATTTATCGTGGTTTATACATCTAGTCTTTCAACTGCGTGAGTTTCTTCAAAGCTGGAACCCCTTGACAGATTATTGTAAAACACCAGCTTTCTAGTCACTCTAAAAACGGTTTTCTCTAACCTTTACTTTCATGGTCTCTTAATCAAACAATTAACTCGACCCTGCTCTTACAGTGTTCCTCATTCGTCGCCAAGGCGTGCCAGTGTTATTCAACGAGCTCCAGTGGACTGAAAAACACGAACAGCATATCAGGTTTCCCACCCAACCCTTCATTCATTTGTTTTTTTTTGCTTTTCTTTCTAGATAGCTTAGCTTACATGACGTCCTTATAAAGTCTTTATTCGGCTAACGCTTCGCAGCCTTTGTCTTCTTCAGAACAAGAATGACTCGAGTCGTTTGTCCACAGCCGTCCATTCTTGCGATGTGGATCCTCGCAGTGAGCTCACTTTATCATTGCAAAGATGCGTTGATCGTTTATGCCGAGATTAAACGAAGGGTGGTTTACAAAAATGTTGCTTTGCTGTATGCAGCGCATGCAACACTTCAAGTCCCAAGCTGGTTTTCTCGCTAACTGCTGGGAATTCATCGATAATTAGAACACCTGAAGAGTTGAAAACGTGACTGCCTTATACAAAATCCTTGTCTCATCGACTTCAAAGCAGCTATGGCTTTTCTAACACTGTAATTTGGTTTAGAAGTTGTTTCAGTGCCAGAATTTTTCAAAGAAAGAAATATGGGACCTAAATTTTTAGATTTCAAACGAAGTCCTGGCATCCAAAAAACTCCAACGTATTTAGGAACATCGTCATGTACGAATGGATGGAATACCGCCTGTTGAATGGCTCTTATTTTTCCTTAGCAGACATGCTGAAAACAGGAGCTATGCGAGACGGTTTCCATTCTCATGCCTTTCGCCTTATCCAAAATTTGCGATCCTGTATTTGCTCTCGTTGGCCTTTCCTATTATGGTGTTAAAGTCTCCAACAGGAAATTTATATTACGCTCTATGATTGTCGATAACTTTCTCCAACTTATAGCAGAATGCATTTCATTTGTGCTCATCAGCTGCATCGGTCGATGAGTAGCAACGATGATTATTATCTTCATGTAACGCGTCAGTTGAAGACGGAGGGCGGCCATGCGAGGGGGCAAGGATCTCGCACGAGTCGACGAGATGGACAATGGACAAGTGGGCTATAAAGTCTACGCCACTGACGTTATGTAACGGGACCTTTTCTCCGCTGATTACAAGGGTTCCGTTGTTTAGTTGGCGTATTTCGGTCTTCCTGATTTTTTGTTTCTTGACATGCAATCACATAATATTTACGAGATTTTCCGCTTCTAGAACCGCTGGAGATTGGCGTCTGTGGAGAGAGTTCCGGCCTCATACATGCGGAGTAAGAAACAATCTCCTTGATGTCTTGTGCGTGTGTTGATCAGATCCGATCCCAGGTAGCGTCCTGCGTAGTCCGAGATATGGTGGCCTCTTACCAGCCCGTTAACCGCCTGGCATCATAAACGGAAGCAGCCAGTGTGCGGGGTACTGAGGCTGATCCACTGCTGGTTGAGCAGTTTGATCGTCCCGAGTCCTGACTTAAGCTTGCCGGGGCGTATCCAGTTTCTCGTCACAATGTGGATCTGAGAAAGTATATTTCAGCAAGGAATCCTTCGCTTGGTCTTCCTTTTGATACTGGGATGAAACATACCTAATTACAAAGAAAAAAATTAGCGCTACTTCCTTGTTTTCCTGATGTAAGTCGAAAGCTATCTGTTCGCTTATATCTACGAAAAGCTCCTCTTAGTTATAGCTTTCGATCACCTGCAGCATTAGTTTCCTCGTATCCATTATCCACGAAAATCCCTGAACTTTTTATATGTTGGACAGATTGCTACTTGAGGGTTGTTGTTGTGTTTACGGATATCGTTTAATGCTGATCGAATCCATTATTCTTTGAGTACAGCAATGCTAGAATGCTCCATTGTGGATTTATGGATTTAAAATGAATGAGCTGAGCCCAGACAATTCTGCAGCAAATTTATAAAGCTATTACAAGCTTTACGGAACATTTCAGTATCAACTTTAATTGAGGGTCTGTGCGAGGTCGTAAAACTCAGTATGGGTTCACGTCTTCTCAAAACCGTTAACCTTTAACCGTGGTCTCGCTTGGTGAAAGAAATCGATCTTCGTGGTCAATCTCACGTTGACAAAAAGTTCTTGAGGGCTTCTATAATTGTATGCTACGACAATTTGTCCATTTCCAGTATCACGAATGGTTTTCACAGATGGTACTTTAGTTTTATTTTGACAGTAGGTAGTTTTCACAGTAGACACTAGTTGCTAACATTTTCTTGTCACAGAGAATCCAATGTCTTTATATTCTTAGGATGGACAATCCTTACGTTTACGTGTTATAAATACGGATCATTACTACAACCCTTTGTGATTTTGGTATCTTAAAACGGTTTTGAGATTTCTGCAACCTTTCCTAGGCAGCAAATAGAAAAAGTTAGCATTGTGATACCCAACTAAAGCCTCAGCCTAATTAGGTCCAATGCCGATTTGGGCTCCTCAGATCAATCCCGTTGACGGATGATTTCTAATGGCACTGATGGATAGAACTAGCTGAAAGACAGGAAAAACAACGACTAGAACGCTATGGTGGTGAACGCGTTAGCCCCGGAAAGGGTAATAGAGCGTTCGTTCCCCACCGCAGACACCTGCGGTCCGGAGTTCTGCAAATATCTCAACATCATTGTGGTTGTATTTCGCATCATACTGTGCCGTGGGAAATTACAGCAGGCAGTAAATAAAAAAGTTAGTATTACTGAATGGTTCGGCCTTCGTTAATGTCGCCACGGGTGATCTTCAGCGCACTTGGAAATTCAAAAAACCTAAGGATGTGAGAAGAAAGAGCGTACAGCTTGAGTCAATCCCTATGAGATGCGTCATACCTTCGCGATGACTTGGGTGGGTCAAGCAATGTATCAAGCCGAAGTTGCTATCTTCTCCTCCAAGACAAGTTCGCCAGCAGTTTTATGACCCTTAAAGTGATTGGAAAAATTCACTAGCTAGTGATGTGGGATCCGACTAAGAACCGATGCATTGTGCATTACACGGCATCTCTAACTGCTGAGGCATACGCTCTCTAAAAAGTAGTATGAGGGATAATGAACGAGTAACACAGTTTTTTTAAAAAATTCAGGTCGTGTTTGATAACACCGAGTGATTACTTAGTTTTTGATGTAAATGAGAAATATTCACTCTTTCTTATGGAAATCGCTGTAAGAGTGGTGACCAGCAGACTCGGGTTGCGGACGCTGGTGAGCGTCTGTGGAAGCTTTTCGTGGCTTACAATTTTGTACAGCAACAATAACAGCGATGGATTTATTGTTATATTTGTCGGTGTCTCGTTTTCCGCACTTGTTAATTGTCGTTCAAGGCGTGGCGTGAAACGATGGTTCTAGCACTGATATTCGGAATTTCCATTTTCTTTATTGTCTCTGTAGGATATTGTGAGATCGAACCTACCAAGAAGTGGTGTAGCGAAAATGACCTGAACGTGAGCCTCAACACGATGAGCAGCGTAAAAAAAATGTTGGTAGAAATCTATCTTTCTCCGCCGAGAAATCTTTTTTTTTGAAAAAGTAACGCTAACCCATTTCCGGCGGTGTGGACACTATAATATCCATACGTGGTGAGGCCATATGGACAATGTAGACGCTATGGTGTTCAATTTCAACCTGGTGCATTCCAGAACATTTTTTGTCGTACTACGTATCTTCATTCCATACATAATCGAAAGCAGATCAATATAGGAGGATTGTGACCAGGAGAGCCATTTTCTTCACATCATGATTTAGAAAAAAGCCTTCCTTCGGGAAAGCTCTTCAACCAGTAATTTATCTAATAACTAAGTGGTTTTTAATTCTAACCGGCATTGTCGTCGTACGGGTATGCCGATATGAAAAATACGGGAAATTTACACCATCTTCGCTTTGCTGACGACATCGTTTTTATAACACCAAACATTAGCCAAGCCGAACAAATGCTTTCCGACTTTGATAAAGCCTTTGGAAAGATTGGCCTTAGAGTAAATATCACAGAAACGATGTTCATGAGGAACAGGTTGGTTTCATATGACCCATTTCACGCTCAAAGGAACGAAAGTCTTCGAATGCTCCAGTTATGTCTATCTAGATCGGGAAGTCAACATGATGAACGACTTAGCTCCAGAGTTGAGCTGAAGGAAACGAGCGGCTTGAGGGAGCTTTCAGGAGCATCGAGGATGTAATGAAGAGGATAAAGAACACCCGACTCCGTGCCCACCTTTTCAACTCAACAGTACTTCCTGCCCTAACGTATGCGTCAGAGACCTGGTCGATGCTTAAGCAGGATTAAAGATCACTCAGCGTTATTGAACGCGCCGTCGAAACGACGATGCTGGAAGCATGCCGTGTCATGCAAGTAAGGGAAGGCATCCGATGCTCCGACCTGCGTCAACGATCAAAAAATCAAAGATGCCGTTCTGTACGCTAAACAGTAGAAGATAAGGTGGGCCGGACAAGCAATGTGTCTAAATGACAACCGATGGACAGGAGTCGTTAGTGACTCGATTCCACGGGATGTCAAAAGTTGTTCACGAAAAGCGTAGAAGGAAGATATGATGCTCAACAAGTCCCTCGAGTGAGCGGAATCCATTGGGCTACTCTTGCACGCGACACGTAAAAGTGGGAGAATTGCAGGCACTCACTCGGGACACTCGACGATCAACGGCACTACAGGTGATACAGGTGATACAGGTGATCATTCGTAACGATAGAGCAAAATCTCTCCCGCATTGCTTCTTTTCACATCGATTCATTATTTCTTCATTGCACAACCTCTCAAAACCTCCACTTATTGAAAAAATTATCCTTCATTCTGGGAAAACCGGAGAGTTCGCAGCCGTCAAAAAAATGGCTCGTGTTCCGCTAGAAGAGCCACAAATATCGGTTGCCATTGCAATGAAATTATTGCGCAAAAGACGATGAAATTTCCTTGCCTACCTTGTGATCTGAGCTATGTACATCTAAGTCATCATCAAATAATTCGAGAGGGACACTGGTGAAACATCCATTCCGTCTCGTCGTACTCCAACGTTGCTTGCTAGACTTTGCTCGTTCGATCGGCAAGAAAAGCACCACGTTTTTGGAATTTAAGCGAACGCCCGAGTGAAAAGGTTAGAAATCTACCTTGGTTGCTCAACTGCACCCCTACGAAATCTACACAAGGGCACCCGCTAGCAAGCATGTGGTGATATATCGTTGGTCACGTTACAAATTACATTTTTTGTTGATCTTCGGTTATTGGACATAAAGATTCACTCATGAAACCTTTACGGTTTTCTTATTCGTTGACATATTCGATCGAAAATCACTTCTGTTACATGCGAGCAACCTTTGCCCACTTTCGAGAAACTTCGCAGTTCCTACTCGTCGACGAAGAAGAACGTCATAAAGCTGAACCGATGAAGATCGCTGTTGAATTACCAAAGGAAGAAAGGAGGTGTGCAGAATGCAAGCCTTTTGTGAAATCATGCAGTAAAGATTTCTTATTGCAGAAAACTCCAGTGTGATGAGCATGTTATCGTTTGAATCATGGTTTCCTTTGATGTTCTCTGTGAATTGTTTGCGTTGTGTTGGCGCTTTATTTCTCAAGCTGTGATACTCTGCATCAACATTTTGTTAAAGGAACGTTTTTTTTTATTTCTAGTAGGATACCCAACACTTTGCAAAGTTCTGTCAAAGATGGCTTTACAAAACAAACAAGAGAAGGTTATCTTCGTTTATATCTCCTTGCTTAGACTGCGAACTAGAAGTTTCTCTTAACTGCTAACTTGGCTTTTTCCCAGTGTATTAAACATGTAAGATATTAATCATATCATCTTTCACTGACGCTGACAAGCAGAAACTTGCAAGAGCTTTCACTTGAATAGCACTTGCCCACCCTCAGAGTAAACCAATACCAGGACACACCACCATTCTTTATCAAATCAGTCGCATGGTGGCAAATCTCCCTCTGATCCACAAGGGTTGGCGACTGCTTGTGTTGATGACGACCTGAGACAGACTTTGGCCAGGCTGAGCACCTCGGGACTAAAGGGAAACACAATGGCTAAGCAAGCAAAACTCCGAAAAATGGAGAATATGCTGTGGACTGCGTGGACCGCACAACTAGTGAGGACGGGCAGTCAAAGTGTCCATGTGTGTGTGCGTGTGTGTGTGTGTGTGCGTGTGTGTGTGTGTGTGTGTGTGTGTGTGTGTGTGTGTGTGTGTGTGTGTGTGTGTGTGTGTGTGTGTGTGTGTGTGTGTGTGTGTATGTGTGTGTGTGTGTGTGTGTGTGTGTGTGTGTGTGTGTGTGTGTGTGTGTGTGTGTGTGTGTGTGTGTGTGTGTGTGTGTGTGTGTGTGTGTGTGTGTGTGTGTGTGTGTGTGTGTGTGTGTGTGTGTGTGTGTGTGTGTGTGTGTGTGTGTGTGTGTGTGTGTGTGTGTGTGTGTGTGTGTGTGTGTGTGTGTGTGTGTGTGTGTGTGTGTGTGTGTGTGTGTGTGTGTGTGTGTGTGTGTGTGACGCCGACAAGCTGTTACTTCAGTAGCACTTTTTGATAAAGAATGAACTAGTTTACTCTGGAAAAACATGGGGAATTCCGAATTTTGCTTAGAAAGAACACATCCAGAAAAATTTCAGGTGCTGTGAGATCCTGCAAAGCCATTTATGGCTATCTCGGTAGTGCAAAAGTTGGAAAGAAAATTCAACTTATTAAGAACGTGCTTGACAAGATTTGCTAAAATTGGCTTTTGCAATACTTAATCCTTAGTATCTCTCATGGAGTAGGTGGACGAAATGATTATTGGAGGCGGTACGGCCTTTGCATTCCTCAAGCTTGACCAGAACGTCGAAATTGAAAAGCCACTTTTCGATGAGGAGGTAACTAAGAGTCTACATACTTCACTTTTACTTCAATTGAATAAGTTACCCCCATCGGCGCCCTCTCATCTGATTGAACGATATTTAAGTTTGAGGATGCCAAGATCGTTAAGAGTTGTTTCCCAAGGCCAAAGAAAAGAATGTCAAGATTCCTTTGGCTGTAGATGTTGTAGTCTGCGATAAATTTGTGGAAGACGAGTCTTCCAAAGTAGTCACTCCTGCTGAAAGGAGTTCCGCCAGGTCTGTGAAAGGAGCAAAGCAGCTGACTATTCTGACTTCTTATTTTTTTGCGGCTACCGGTAGGTTATATTTATTTCAGCTGTTAATTTATTACCAGATGACGAAAACCTTCGCGTGTACAAAGAATCTGATGTGAAATGGTCGTAGCATCATATTATTTAACGAAATAATTCATTTCATTAAAATGTTTAAGAATTCCCGGATAATGTGTTACTTAGACGGAATAATGGCTTCTTTTAGAAATTTATTCGAAAAGTCCTTTAATCCTCCCAACGGTTTAACACATCATCTTAGCTGGGAGGTGTTCCTGGGCATCGAACTGCGATGTACAGAGCTGAGTGTCATCTCCCTGGTAGGGTCTCCCAAACTGAGTAGGACTCCGGCGTTTCCATCAGGAAGCCTAGCTAACAGCTAACCTATACCAGGATACACCATCGTCGTGGTATCAAAGTTGCATGGTGGCAAATCTTCCTCTGATCCACAAGAGCTGCACTGCCTGTGGTGGCAGTGACCTGGAGCAGACTTTGGCTAGACTAACGTCAGGACTCCAGGTAACCACAATGGCTAAACCAGCAAATCTTCGAAAAACGGAGATTGTGCTGGAACCCGCACAACCAGTGAGGACGGGCCATTCAATTACCAAGTATCAACTAAGTCCTTGTTATCTGGGTGTGTCAATTGCAGAGGTTGCTGGTCGTTTGACTTTTTATGGTGATAAATCCGATTTTTTTGCAGTGTTCGAGCCTTTCAAGGAGGCTTATCTCTGGTTGAACAATTTTTCCTTTGATCTGTAAGCTTTGGTCGTTAATCGTTTATTCGCAGCACTTCGTTGTCATTTTATGACATTAGGAACCAGTGTCTCTATTATAGAATAAACACAGTTCGTAAACTGAAAACGAATGGAATGTTGAGTGGCTGTTTCAAATTTCCATTAGCGATTGGATTGCTTAGAAAACTTAGGTGAGCTTTTTGGATAAAGGTCTGCTCTAATAAGATCCATTTGCCGCATTCGTGTTTCAGAGTTACGTGGTTGCTCGATGAGCATAAGTAGCATACAGCCGTTGTGCCTTACCATTGGTTTACTATCACTTGCTATTCCGCATGGAAGTCCACCCTCCTGTTGTATCCTTGTCTCTTTGTTCGACACCTAGGTACATCGGTTAACCGAATCGTGGCAATAACCGCTGAGGATGAAGCAGCATGGCAAATGTAACAGTACAGTCTCCCATATTTCCATCCCATAACGGGCTTAAGAGTAAGTCAGTGCCTGGAAGAACTGCAGTGCTGGAGATAAGACAACGGATAATAATTGGCGATCTGAAAATCTTGCACATAGTTTTTCAGAAAAAAACTTGCCTAAGTAGCAAATTATCTGGTTCCCTGTTTGTTCATTCTTATCTCGAGCCTAGTCTCCCAATTGGCTCTACCTGCTCAACTGGCAACAAAAGCACTATATTTTTTCGCCCGGGGTGTTCGTGAAGAAGCCTGACCACCAGCTCTGTGATCTTCTTGCCGTGAGCTTAATGAAATCCATGGAAACCAGTTGCTAATGGCACCTATCCATCCTTAATTCCTAGAATGTATCACGTATGGCTCATTTGACTACCGACCATTTAGACGTAACTTTCGGTAGCATAGCAGATGCCGTGCTCCACATTTCGTCTCTCGTTTGCGCTATACGGAATGCTCCTAATATTACAATTTCGATGATACTCCCGATAACACCGACAACTCTGCCACCCTGTTCGCTTGCATGCTAGGAAGTGGCTGCTAGACCTGAGTGTTCCTCGCCCTCTTCTCTGCGTCCTCGACGCTCTTGTAAGCTTCCCACGCCAACCACTCAATCTTACCTAGTCGTGGAGTTCATCCACTGGTCACCTTTGATTGTTGACCCATCTATACAAAGATGTAGCATTAGGAGAAACCAGAATGATGTTGTCAGATCCATTTTATCCACAGCTAAACACATGTAACGATGTGTCGCTGTAGTTGTTCTTAAGTATTTGAGACGTTTGAAATGAATGTTCATTACTCAAGAAGGTGGGGAATCGTTTATTATCATAAACACAACACCGGCATCAAATTGCGAGCGACCTCTCGAGCTCCTGAAAACACGAACCCTTTCGGATGCACACCGAAAAAAATCAAATAAAGGGCGAGTAGAGAAGAACCACTAACCTCGTCATACCCTTTGCACGTCTAGCAATACGTAA
>JADANN010000082.1:0-63221 GCA_018806985.1 Angiostrongylus vasorum | reverse complement strand
ACGCTGGACGTTGGAGTCTCCCAATGGAGAGACCATAACGAAATAGACCACATCATAGTAAATAGAAGGTTTTGCCTAACCGATGTCACTGTTGTTCCAAAATTCTACACGGGATCAGACCACCGTCTTCTTCGTGCAAGAATCTATTTCTCGCGGAAAGGAGAAAAAAGCCGCTAAATTCAAAAACCGAAGTCTCAGAACCACCACAAACTGGGACTTATTCAATTCATTAGTCGGCTGCTGGGAAGATACCGTTGTCGATAACATCAACGAGGAATACGATGGGCTCACTCAACATCTTCACGTTAGCGCTGTGAAAGCTGATAGTTCGAAAGTCACCAAGAGACGTCTGTCTCCAGAAACACTCGAGCTGATACGCCAGCGTGGAATTGCACGAGCGGTAGGCAACCGCGAACTAACGCCCGGACTTGCAAAACAATGCAGACAGGCGATAAAAAGAAGATCTTAAAGAGAGAAGAGCAGCAGTAATGGTGGAAGCTGCAGAAGCTGGGAGAAGCATTCGCAAAGCCCACCGAAGCCTCGCCAATTACAAGACGAAGATGATTGCACTCCGACGCCCAGATGGAACAGTTACAGCATTCAGAAAGGCAATGGAGAAAATCATTCACGAATACTACTCAGATCTCTTCGATAGCCACGTCCACCTTCCGTCATATGAAATGAAGGGGGGATGGATATGTTGTGCCAACGGTTCTCCCTTCCGAAATCCGACATGACATTTCGTCGGTGAAAAAATCGAACAGCACCAGGTCCAGACAGGATAAGACCAGAACGCCTGAAGAACCGTCCGCCACTCCTCGTAAACACACTGGCTCGGCTCTTCATACGTTACCTGTCCAAATGCAAGATCCCTACTCAGTGGAAGACCAGCAGGACCGTGTTATTGTTCAAGAAGCGTGACCTACACGATATCAGCAACCATCGCCCAATCTGCTTGATGTCTGTCGTCTGCAAACTTTCACTCGACTCATCCTAAACAGGATTGACAGAACACTGGACGAACGACAGCCATGTGAGCAAACAGGGTTTCGAAAAGGATTTAGTACAATGTACCACATTCACACGATAACAAGGCTCATCGAAGTATCGCTCTGTCCCACTTTAATCGATTTACTGAAGGCCTTTAATTCAACTGATATAGAAGCAGTTATGGAAGCCCTTGATAGTCAAGGAGTCCCTACTCAGTACATAAAGATTCTTCGTGAGCTGTACAAAAATTTCACAACCAAGAACCACCATTCTACAATGATGTTAACACTGACGTCAGAAGAGGAGTTAGGCAAGGCGATACCATCTCGCCAAATTATTTACCGCCACCCTCCAGAACGTTAGGCGAACATTGGAATGGGATAATATGGGAGTGAAAATCGATAGTCGGCAGTTACATCATCTTCGCTTTGCTGATGACATCGACCTTATAACACCAAACATTGACCAAGCGGAACGTATGCTTGCCGACTTTGATAAAGCCTGTTGAAAGATTGGTCTTCGACTAAATCTCACAAAAACGATGTTCATGAGGAGCGCATTGGTTTTATATGCCCCATTCACGCTCAACGGAAAGAATATGTCCGAATGCTCCAGTTATGTCTATCTAGGTCTGGAAATCAATATGGTGAACGAATTAGCTCCAGAGCTGAGCAGAACGAAGCAAGCGGCTTGGGGAGCTTTCAAGAACTGTGAGGAAACACCCGACTTCGTGCCCACCTTTTCGACTCAACGGTACTTCCTGCCCTAACGTATGCGTCAGAAACTTGGTCGCTGTGTAAGCAGGATGAAAGATCACTCAGCGTTATTGAACGAAAGGACGATGCTAGGAGCATCCCGTTTCACACAAGTAAGGGATGGGATTCGAAGCTCCGACCTGCGTCAACTATCAAAAAATCAAAGATGCCTTTCTGTACGCCAAACAATCGAAGACAAGGTGGGCCGGACACGTAATGCGTATGGATGACAACCGATGGACAAGAGCCGTTAGTGAACGGATTCCTCGGGATGTCAAACTAGAAGAAAGATATAATGCTCGACGAGTCCTTAGAGCGAGCAGCAGAACCCACGGGACACTCTTGCACGCGATATGGAAAAATGGAAGATTTACTGGCGCCCGCTCTAGTCACTCGACGATCAACTGGTTTACACGTGATGCAGGTGATACGATGTCCATTTTCAGTTCAGTGAGTTCCAGAATTTTTTTACGGACTATTTACACTTATTTGATGACGACGGATCAAGGTAGGAAGGGTAAGACCAGAAAAGCTATTTTCTAGACCTAATAATTTGCAAAAAAGACCCTGTCAGACGAGTTTGTTGACCGGTTGACCGGTATTGGTGTTACCAACCAGTTTTTATTTCATTTTAATCGCTAAATAATAGCGTATACATCATTTACACCCATAAAACAACAAAGCTCCCTTCTATAATCCTATCAGTTTCGCATTGCCTCACGCAATGCAGTTATTGAAAAAACTAATGTTCGTTGTCAAGAAACCAACAATTCCATAAACGCTGAGTCATTGCTCGTGTTTACTGGCCTAGGCAGAAGAAAGAGGTTTCGTGGCGAATGGGACAGATCCAGAGAAATGCAAAAGGCAACCTTATTAGATGCTTGCCAAAAACAATGGGCAGCCCTCGTGAAGTGAACGGTAGCAATGTCTGACTCATGTAAGCCTCTGCACCGCTGGTCTCCATTGAATAACTAGAATACTTAAAAAACAACAAAACGAAGGCGAAACCACCGAAGCATCGTCCAGTTTTTGTACTAAGTTGTTCTTAAAAACCTCGTGTCTGCTCATCAAGGAAACAATGAATCATTTGATCAATGTTGAGGTTAAAAGTAAGTCAGACTTGAAATTTCCGTTTGTTGAATACCATTGCCACAAAGTAACTCCACTAAATGACACATGGTGTTAAAATAGAACTCAGCAGTGTAAACGAGTGCTCAAACAATAGCGAGGATATTTTATCTAGAATATTCAGAAAGTGTTCAAATGCTTTTTTTCAATAAAGAGTTAAGGCGAATTCAAATGCAATACTTGACAAACGTGTGAATTTTCTGACAAGATTTCCACAGCAAAATGTTAGAAGCAAAAATGGTTACGGTCTCCTTTCAGAATTAATAGATAGGTCCTCTGCATCTCACAAATGCAAATACATTTCCTACAAATCTAGATCTTTTCCAGCTCACTTTCTCCAATCCACGTATGGACGCCCGAGCATGGCTATACTTGGATTCTAAAGGGAAGGGATCACCTTCTAGAGTGCACAGCGCTCATGAATATGACAGAAACTTCACGCATAAGCCAAACCCACACGCGAAAAGTCCAATAATCTTCGTAAAGTACAAATTAGAGGGAACAAATCGAATGAAAGAACTGGTGGGATACGCACGTAGCGTTTTCTTGGCACCAGGAAGGGGTAACGATGCTAAACTAGAAATCTTTACAGCAATATTTTATGCGAAAGGTATAGAGTAGGGGTTTAGCAGGGTTATGGCGTACGCAAATACACGTTCTCTGTACAGATAATGTTTCTTAACACAATTCACAACCACGCTGGTTTTCTGGCAGCTGGTCAGCTAAGCTTTTCAACAGTTGCAGCACGTAATGAACTGCGAGCGTGACACACTTAGAGAATAGAGATTACTCACCCTCGTAAAATGTTGTCCCATCTAAATCCATAAAAATCTAAAACGCTTGGTGCTTAAAATTTTTTAACGTAAACACAACGGCGGTTAACACTAACTACAGCGACGCATCCGAACACAAGGCCTCTTATTGGACTTCCTTTGAGTACAACATCAATTAGAACAGCTGAAAAATCAATAGTGATGACAGTCTCTAAAATGTCATCGTAAAGACCTTTGGCAGACTTTGCTTTTAATTCACATACAATAGAACCCACAATCTACGTAATTCGTATATTTTATACATAATTTACAATCGCTAGGAACTAACACTCCAACAATCAGCACATTGCACACGTTGTTTACAATAACTACAACGCGCACTATTTACAGTTAACTTGTCTTACGCACTAATTATCCCTACAACCAGCCAACTATCCACATTTTGTAAACATTCACATTTCGTGCAAAAATAAAATAAGCTGCCTTCAAAATTCGTCATAAGAGACTTTACGTTGAACAAGGAAATTCTAATCTTGGTCAGTTCCTTGGCCAAAGTGTGGGAAAAATGGGACAAAGTTGCAAGAAATACTTACAAGATAGTGGCAAAATTCTAGAAGGCGGCAGTGACGAAACGTCAATTTCAACGGACAAAAGAATAAAGTAACACCTCATGTTTGCTCAACAAGTGCATCGAGAACTACTTGATCAATGCCGAGGTTAATAGAAAGTCGGTCATGGGAATCACAGTGTGTTGGTAACTTTATCTTGTGCTTGTTTTTCTTTTTGTGCCTGCCACACAGGACTTCTTATATGAGCCGTGGTTGTTCGTATTCCCAAACTTAGGCAATTAACCCTTATGAAAGTTATACACAATAATAACAAGTGCAACGAGAACAATAGGTGTTCACACAATATATACAATAGCGTGATCAACAGACAGTGGCAACAATTAGAAAGGAGTACTTACAATAACAAAGAGTCCCACAACAGATTCGTGGTGCACTGTGAGGGTAAAGAACTTATAGAACTACTGACAATGTGATGACCAAACTTCACAAGTGAAGTACATTTCGGAGAATAGAGCAGCAGGAACGAAGAGTTCATAGGTGAATGGAGCGACGATATTTACGCTCAGGACGGACGGAGGTTGTCACAGGGTTTTTGTGACATTTCATCTTGCAATGCCGAGCGGGTATAGCTTGGTTGTAGCGTAACGACAGCATACAAATCGCTCACGTGGGATTATGTTCAACTAGTGTGAGAAATGTACAATCATATGAGAACATACACACAGAATTGTCCGCATACCCAGCTACCATACAGAAACTGAGAATTGGCTTTATGTTCTAATTAGACACCCGATTATACAAGAAGATGAAACCAAACGGGTTCCATTAGAAAAGCATACAGTGTCAACAGTGTCATACTCAACACGAAGTTCGCACCGTGTTGTGGTTTACGTAATCACTCAAAGACTGTCCGGTGATAAGGAAACTGGACCTTTAGTGATACAATACATTACGCCCACTTTCATGGCTTAAATTTCTCTCAGCACATTGGACACTCTGTAAAATACAAAGTATATGTAATTCTATGCAAACAATATATATGTAAGAAGGTAAAATTAACGTATAGAAAAGTAAGCCAAGTTTACGAGCAGATGCCGAAATATGCTGCTCACAGCATTGCAGAGGTGCTTTGAAATGATCTCGGAGATAGCTTCATCTTTTGAAAAACCAAAAGAGAATGCCCAGACAGAATTTGCTCAGAATTCGCTGCAAATGTCGGAACAGAGGGCGCTGGAGGGGCGGGGGAACGGGTGGTGGTTGGATGCGAGTAAAAAAACCCCAAAACCCCCGTAAAAGCCCAAAGTATTCGAAAATTTGAAATTGAAACTGGCGCGAAGCATTTGTGTCGCGGTCGACGGGGGCGGAACGAGGTCTGACGACACCGCTCAGGGCTGCGGTGTTAACACCAAATCACTGCTGAGAAATAGAACACAAACGCACTCTTTTCCATCATTCCGAGATCAGCGAAACATTTGTGGTGGGATGATGTCGTGCTGTCCGTACTGGTTACTAGCACGACACCGCGATGTTGCATTGAGCTGCCAAGCGTGTGCCACAAATGAGCTGCAACTACGCCAGATCGCAGCAGGTGGACAGTTGAACTAAAATTGCGCAAACAATAGTTAGACGACAATAACAAAGCAACCAGATTAACTATTAGATTAATTAATGTACATATAACAAAAATAGGAGAGCGGTGTGGTTTGATGCACAGTGGTGAAATGTGCTCGACAATACATACCGAAACGGTTCCTAGATCGAGTCCACGCTTCGGAAGAATCTAACCTTCCATCCTTCAAGTATCGAAGAATTGATATCAGACCTATCCAGAAGGATAAAAAATACAAATTTAATACAACAGTATACCATTAGAAGTCATTATGTCATGTGCACAACCCAGATATTCATAAAATCACCTTTGCGATATATAGTGGTGCCGAATACGCGTCCCTAAGAACAATGATAAACGCCAAACTTTTTCTTCAATATACAGAAAAAAATACAAGGACCCATTCACACTAGAAATAAGGGAGTGGCTTCCACAATAGATTTATGAAGTACTATGAAGGACAAGAAATATATCCGGCAAATACAGTAGGACCCACAATTTGATGCAAACAGGCTAGTTTGAATGAGTAAGCCATAGCAAAATTTATACACTCCTTAAGGAGTGGCCGACCAGAAAGGAATACATTTACAAGATCCGTACGGCATGCTATCTCTCCACGTTTGTGTAGGATTTAGACACAAATAGATGCTGAGGTGAGCAGCGGCATGTTCATCTCCAATGGGAAAAAACGTGCGCGATCGAACCAGCACTACATAGTAAAGATGTGATCGTAGAAAACAGAACAGTATCCCATAAACATTGGGAGTAAACATTTGCATCAAAGTAGTTTTCCATCTTTATAAGCCCATATGAGTTCATTGTAACATGAAGAACTAAAATCTTTTTTTTATGCATGAAGAAGTTGAACGCGAAGGCAGAAAATATATGGAAACATTTTCTTCACACGACCACGTAGTTCAGTTGATGGGTTTGAACGGTGCCAAGTGGGTGGGAGTGTCCCGAATGCCACGATTCGTGGCAGGACCAGAAAGCATTTGGACCAAAAGGATGAAGTATACTACAATATGAAAGGATATATGGACCGAAAACAGGACTACTCCCTAGCAATTTACTTTATCTACAGGACTTTCACTGGCCGATTTATCGACATTAACAGTAAATCTAAAGATTTCGAATAATCGATCAGTAATAAATCCGTTATTAGTAGTACTACTGATGAAATTCTAGCAGTAATGGTACTCCATACCTCCTTGTGTTATGTGATTCCACCTGTCTTAGATAGTCCTATTGAAAGGTAGCAAATCAACGGCTCCAAGGAGTAATTTATCTACCTGAACAGCAACTCTGAAAAGCGTTAAACTACTTATATTCACAAAAAAATAACAAGTATTGGTGTTAAATAAAACTGTAACACACCTTATTGATTGTTAAGGCTGCCCGTCTTGCTCCGCATCGAATGGTGGTTTGCAGAATACGGACGACATTCAAATTTACGCGCGCCACGTGGGATTAGCAGTGGTTTCACGGCGGCTAAGGAAACAGTGATACTCGGCCGAATTAACACTTACCAAGCCGAGTCTTTTGATGCGGGTAGATACCTCTTCATCGGTTCACAGAGGTTTTTACCACATTTTTTCCCATTTTGTCGATAGAAACGATAATGATGCTGAGATATTCACGAAACTCCAGACGGCAGGTGTCTCCATTGGAGATCGAAAACGCTATTAACCTTTCCGGGGGCTGACGCGTTCACCTCCACACCATGAGGGTCGTTCGTTGCCCAAATGTTAGATCAGGCGGGCTCACGAAGGGCCATTCTCTGCATTCAGTAATATGCAAGGAACCTGTTCTCGAAGGAAAATTGTTTTGCTGCAGAAGTCTATTGCTTCTAAAGAGATTACGCCCTCTGGTTGGTGAAAACGCCCAGGAATGCGTTCATTTGAACACTAGGATTCGACGCTTACATAGACTTTTTCGCTATGATAAAAGCATAAGTCGCTGAGAAGAAAATTTAGGAGTGGCTCGGTGTTCACAAAGTTTCCCTTAATCAGTAGGATTCGATATGTTTTGCCGTTCAAAACAGTCATTAAGTCCTATCACTTTCCAACTTACATTTGTTTCACAATTTGCTACACATGATATGTATAAAACGCATCTTAGATATAACTTAGAACTAATAGAAATTTCGTTTGCGTTTTATGCGGGGAAGAACGGCCTTATCGCCTCAGTGGGTAACATGCGAGCACCCGAAAGTGTAGACACGGGTTAGAATTTGGGCTGGGTTCGAAGTTTTGCAAATATCTCAGCATTATAGGGGGTTATAATTGAATTTTTCAAATAGTTCACTGTTATTCATGATCAGCAAACATTAGGTTGGTATTACCCTGTTCATAGTACAGGATACCTAACATTTCGACGGTTTCGCCTTCTTGAGAGCCGGGAAAGGCTAAATTGACACTCATTCTAATTCAATCTACTCAGCCAAGCACTTTAGTAACCTTAGCAGACAAAACATAGTGGCTTACATCTGGTTGATAAACAATCTTCATTCGGCTAACCTCTCGACGTCTTCGTCTTCATCAGAGCCGATGATCCTGATCATGATCGAGAAGACGAGCAACTGTGGGCCATCGACTCCAATCATCGGCTCTGATGAAGGTGAATACGCCGAGAGTTTAGCTGAGGGACAGGCGAAAAGAAGGACCTGCATGGTGTTGTGGTGAACGCGTTAGCCTCTGGAAAGAGTAATAACGTGTTCGTTCCTCACCGCAGACACTAGCGGTGTTGAGTATTGCAAATATTTCAGTATCACTATGGTTTTATGTCCAGATTCAAAAAATTTTTCTCGTCTTTGAAGAAATTTATCCCGTTTTTTAGGCAACCGTTGATCGGTTCACATCACAGCTTGTTTCGTACCTACACCCGAGGTTCAGTGGAGGCGAGGATCAACCTCGTCTAAGCTTATCAAAGAAAGAATACATGTTCACTAGTCATAGCGAGGTCATTGAAAAGTCGGCTTTTGGAACATAATAGATAAATTTTTATTCGCATTATAAACAGCTTGTTTTGAACACCAACCGAATTGTTCTATTCAAGTCTCCCAGTTATTTGGTGGAGACCATCCGAAAAAATCAGCCAGAGGTATGGTGGTAGGTCGCGCGTGGGCACAAGACCTCATTGCTGTTCATTTTCGAACTTTCTGAATTTATCCAAAACGTAGGGTGCGTGTGGCGCAGTGGTCGGAGGCGCTCTGCAACACACTCGTGGGGGTCGATCACCTTGCTCACGGCCCACCAAGCCTTCTATCCCTCCGAGTGCGGCAAATTGGTACAGGACTTGTGTGGGAGGATAGCAGCACTGGGCTCGATAAATCGGTAGGCCACCGCGAGTCATTGTGAAAGCCAGATATGCATTCAATCACCTCCAAAGCGATGCTTAATGAAGTTGAATGCAAGGCGCCATCCCTCAGGATTGATCAACGCCGAAAGCTTTTACCCTTTTATCCAAAAACGCTTCTAGAGTTCTACGCTCTGATGTCTTGCATTCCTGTGCAGGGATAGTCACTTCTTCTTCAATATCTACTTTTTTTAAAAAAACAAAAAAATTGGAAAAAAAATCAAAATTGCGTCTCGTCATCCGATAAGCGCCTACTGGAGTATTCGGTTTCATTTTAAATTTACCGACTAGATGAACTTTTCTGTGGACACAGACTGGTTTACCTGCTTAGCAACGTATTCGTATCTAAAGGCTTTACAGGGGGATCGGACTAACCGTATTCGAACTCATGTAGTCATCGTTTCTACCGTTAGGACAAAGTATGCAATTCCGAATTATGCAAAGACGCCTACATAGGCGGTTGCGAACTAACTGGCGTTTCAGAGTGTCCGTTGTATTTCTTTCACTGTTACCGAATTTTCTAGACCAGCCCGTCTGAAGCAACGTTTTATAGCTGGACGTATCTCGTTCGAAATAGAAGACAAGGTGGGGGGAGGTTTTTTTCTACACCTATCGAAGAAGATATTTTCCACACTAATTTTAAAGATTTTTCCCTTTGCCCTGTTCCTGTGCATATATTGGCGGCTGTTCAAAACATATTTCTTACAAGTGACCCTTTGGTGTGTAAGGTGTGAGAGGAGAGGAGGTGAAATGGTGTAGTTTTGTCACTTGCTTCTCGGATAGGTTAGTATGAATGTCCAGAAATGGAAGCCAAGTTTCTTTCAGTTTCTCTCGAGAGTATTCTATGTACCCCGAATGCTCGTTCGATAACTCAATGCATTTGTCCATCTTCTCTTGTTTGAAGCAAGTGATAAAACAACTGTTCCTACAGGAGAGTAATGGCCGGAGATTGATTACCGGTGCTTCCAAATTAGACACCAGGGCAATGCCACGGCTTGGTGACAGTCGCTATCCCTGTGCCAACCCTCTAATTTGTGCGTAATATTTACCAGACTTTCTGAGGATCGAGCAGTTTAGGCACCCCTTTAGGAGGGCCATGAGCCGCTGAATCGAGAATCCATATGTGTTTATTGCTGCTTTGTGTTTCAGAACGAACTCGCGAATATCTTGCGTAGCGGGCTCACTCGACGCGTTTATATAAACGGCTGTAGTATAGTAGGACTCTGTCACGTATGCGATATTAGTGCTCCGTAGGACTCAGGACGCGCGTTGTGTGGACGATCGAGGAACATTTAGGTTTTCGTGAGATGGGCTGGTATTTGTTAAGCAATTGGACCAGAGTTACGTTTATAAAGCAAGTTATTCTCTCCATTGGCTCGTCTACACAACCGATGATTGCTCTAATCATGCAGATTGAGGTATCGCTATTCACAAGGTCATCAGTGCACAATAAATTGTGCGTTTTGGTGGGTAAGTATGAGGCGGTCATAGTGGCAGTTCTACTTTGCATTGAGAAGTAATCGCTGCTCAATTTTCTATGTTGACTTTTGAGTTCCTTTTCAAATGATGGACGATAAAGGGCGGCATCTTCGGGATGTTTTAATGCTATCTTAATATCTGACCGACAAGGGATGAGTATAAACTTTTCATCCCTAACTGACACTCCAGTAGTTTTCGATCTATTAGTTCTTGAACCTATCGTATTACTCATTTTTGTACTGCTGTAAAGTTGGAACTAAACTTTCTGTCGCTATTGTCGTTAAGGATTTTCAAAACTTCGTCCGAATATATGCGAAAATTGATATCTACTTCGTCGTTGGACTCTTGTTGTGTAAATAACGTCATAGGAAAATATCTCCGAGAAGAAGATCGCATAGGTGATGTACACACTGCATAACGTCTATTGAAACATTCCTAACAATAAGATTGTCACAACCGCTGCATGCATGGTAATCTTTCTAGCACGTTCAGCAGTCTGCTTACGATCGCGCCGCTCTGTAACTGCCTTGTGAATCCCGCATATCACCTCCATTTTCCGAACTCCTGGTTTCGCTTGCCTGAACGAAATTAGGGGTCGGCAGTGTCGAAGCACTCTCGCTTCCAGTGGAACAGAACTGGACGTCAGTTCTGAGGTCATTTGCTGAGGTTTCCCGCACGCAGCCATTACATGCCTTCTGTCCCTCCTTCACGAGGCACGTCTTCGTGATCAAGTGAAGGAACAGCCGAATGTACGCGAAGTATGGATTCAAAAGTTGTGTATAAACCATGAAGAGACAGCAGTGTAAGTACTACTTACTCTTCCTAGTAATATATGGACAACAGACCGCAATTTCATCATTTGTGTCTTCAGATACCTTCCTCTAGTTGCAACTTTCAAGCACATCAGGTTTTGGTGACTTAGGCGAAATGATCGTGTTATGAACTGTCGTCAGCACAATGACATCCTTCGTTCTATCGTTTGACATCAACACCGTTATACAGCTCCGATTTTGCTGCCCTACCACGAATCATTTATTCAGCTTAAAGAGGTTTTTTTCTTCTTGTTTCTTTCAAGTTCATGTTTTTCCTATAGTTTCCCATAAAATGGGTTCTTGTTTGCAATAGGTCTTCAGTCAAAGAAAAAGTCGTCTCACAACTAACGGTGTATTGATACCTTTCTTTATTTAGGTAAAGGACAAGACCCTCAACACGAAATGTTGTGCAACATCTTCAGGTGTGGAAGGATCGCTATTACCCGTATATGTCAAAATGTTGTAGATGTAACCACCTCTCCCTATAAGATTTTTATAACTTTAAACCACACCTATGCCTCCTTCGTGAGATATGCTCGCGAAGGGCGCCTCCATCTCCAAGCGGCGCCATGAATTCGCCAACACATATGAAGTTTCTTTACAAGTTTCCTTTAGAGCTTATTAGTTTTCCTTTGCTATAGAGCAGAGTTTCCCCCTAGAAGTACGTTAACCTATAAGGCTATATACGTCGTATCTTCTAGTTAGCGAGAACTATCGGGACTCACTACAAAACCGGAACGTAGGCCAACCAAACATTGACCCATCGACAAGTGTTTTTTTTAATTCTCAATCGTTATTATATGTCATAATCATGATACTGGATAGTTTTATCCAAAGGGATATTTGGATGTACTACAAGCAATTGTAAAACACTTCCATGTGCCAACAACGATGGGATTACCACGCGAACTATATCAAGAAACTAACTATAAAGTAGCAATACTACACCGCTGAATGAATGAAAGAAAAACTCTTTTCTAACAATGTGATGTCCTCAACCCCAGTTCTCAGCTCTCCAGATATCGAGAATTTATTGTCAAGAAAACCAACATTGCCGTGTAGAAATCGTGGACGAGTTTGCCGTTTTCAAAGCCTCATGGAATCAAAGGTGATTACGTATGCATTAGTAAAACAAAGAGGATAAAGTGTTCGACGTTGATCAATCCCTAACGAGTCCGACATGCACTGGACTTCATCAAGCATCGTTAAGATTGATTGAATGAGCATCTGACTTCAGGTGGTCTGCCCATTTATCAATTCAGTGCTGCCCGCCTCCCAAATTAGCCTGCTATCTATTTTCCGAGCCCAATGTGATGAAAGGCTTGCTGAAGCCGGAGTGCCGTACCTAGGACCACGAGTGTATTGTAGGGCACCCTCTAGCCCCCTGCGTAATATGGGCGCATTTTTTTAATACATCGCAAATAAGTAGCAATGCGGAAGTTTTCAATAATAAGTGACAAATCTTCAGTATGTGATGAGCTGATAACCCCACCACTTTCCCTACATTTCTTAGTGGTAGGATGCGACACAGGGTAACGTTCTCGTGAATTCATATCACGCAAAAAGGATTTTAAGAATAAAAAATCATCAACTAGGAAATACCTTCACTCCTAAGCTGTAAAAAGTACTTCCGTGAGATAGAGCCCATTTCCATATACGGCGCGATTCCAGCACTTCTTTCATTAATTCCTTTCTCTTGTAAGTGTCACCATCAAGGTGATGGCATTCGTATGCGAGATCGGTTGTGGTTTCAGGATCTACAAGTCCCAGTGTATAGCTTTCGCTCAGTCGATGCTTATTTCCTTGAGGCGTAGTGAACTGGATTTCCAAACTACAAAAAGAAACGACCTATTGTTAAAAGTGTCGGTTGATTTTGGAGGGCATCGTTCTTGTGCTGTTAACGTCACGGTGCCGAAATATCGGCAACTTTTTTCCCTGCATGGCACAGAGCTGGGAAAACTGTCATGAACAACTGGATACGCAGGTTGGGATCTACAAATTGATCAGCATCCTCTGCTGAAAGACTGAAGCTTGTCGATAGTTTTACTTTTTTATTTTCTGCTTTCTATACTTTTTATGGCAGGTTATCAAGCGAAATACAACCACAAGATTGCTGAAATATTTGCAAAACTCCGGACCGCAGGTTTTTGCGGTGGCGAACGAACGCGCTATTGTCCTTTCCGGGGAGTAACGCGTTCACCACCACACCATGCTGGTCCTTCGTTTCGCCTGTCTCTCAGCTAGTTCTATCGATCTGTGCCGTCAGCAATCACCCGTCAACGGGATTGATCTTGGGAGCCCACATCGGCATTGAACCCAGTTAAGCCGAGGCTCGTGTGAGACGTGGTCTCGAACGGTGACCCATCATGATGTGTTGTCCTTCTAACAAGGTGTTCCCCATCTATTGAGTTTTGTTCCACGTGGTCTGCAGTTCCATGCCTTCTGCTTGTGGGAGACCAGTTGAAATAATGTGCGATTAAAAAGCCGTCTCCGATGTTCTATCCACTCCTATTTTTCGTGGAAAGGATAGTTGGTGGTGATATTCCAATTGTGATAGATTCCGTTCCTTGTATGTTCTGAATCGAAAGAGATTGGTTTACAAGTCCTACGCTATCGATTCTGCATCGCAGCGACAAATTATGTTATAGTTCGCTTGCTTTTACCCAAAAGGGAAGGAAGAGAATGCCATACTCTTAAAAAAACACTTCGAAATTTTCTGAAATATCCCTATGTTGCGTTTCTTCTTTTATGCTTTATACGAAATCCTCACTTGCTGATCTCGATGTGAATACTTCTGCAAATGGCGCAAAATCTAGGACTTGATTGCACACAGCTTCTCTTCTTTGGAAGCTCTTCAGTATTTCATGACAACTAAGCAGATCTGCCTCTAGGTTAAGAACAGCTTGTTCACCTGGTATCATTAAGGAGTACCTTCTATGCGCCAAGAACACCTGGAGAAGGCACTGCTAAGAACGGAGTTGTTCTATACGACTTGTTTCCTTCCACATAGTGATCAGACTTCCTCTGTTCTTTTCATTTCTTTCCTTTTTTCTCAATACCATAAACGGTGTTTAACTAGTGGCCACTTCATTTCTGCTTGCATTAGGTCTTAAACCCAAGCGTGAGTGCGCCAACAGTCCATACTTTCACCACAGTCCTTCCAGATTTAGACAACCCAGAAAGACATGCTGAGATCTTAGCAAACTTTCTGTATCCATTCTATTGAACAGTTAACCCGGGCTAATTTTAGCTCGCGATAATATTCCCGTTATTTTTACTGCTTTTTGTAACAAATAACAGTGACTCAATGAGCTGAGTGTGAGGACAAGATAAACTCATGAGTATATCTGCAATCACTTCAAAGGTTCCTGGGGGGTGTCGAATGACGATGTACATCAGAACTCATCTCCAGAAAGGTCTATGAAGCTGAAAAGGTGCTCAATATTTTATTTATCAATACATTCCCATATGAAAGCCTAGTAAATGAGTAAATCTATGACATGGCAGTCTTATAGGCTTCCTGTGGTTATGTTGGCGCCAAAAGTAGTATAGAAAAGGCATAGAACCAAAAGTATGATGTTCTTCATGTATTTTCCACTAATCTAGTACATGACGGCGACAAATGGGCTTTGCTGGTGCTCATTCGTGCTACTCGATAATAAACGGACCCACAAATGTGAGTCGTCCGAAAATAGACCAGTACATAGCTTGAAGTCGATCTTTCTGGGCACAGTCTGGATATTGATAAAATAACCCATGCATACATGAACATTTCTACGTACATATAGTTGACTTAATATCAAAAGGACGAAGCTAAAAGCTTCGTATAAGCTCTCGGCGTTGATCTATTCCCGAGGGATGCCCCATGCATTCGACTTCACTAAGCACCGTATGGAGTGACTGAATGTACATCTGGGCTTTACAATGACTCGCGGTGGCCTACCGATGTATCGAGCCAGTGCTGCTATCCTCCCAAACAAGTCTGGTACTAATTCACCGACTCCGGAGAGATGGGAAGCTTGGTGGATCGTGGCAGCGGGGACCATTTAACCTCGATAGTAAAATAACCTATGTGTTTTAAATTGTTGAGCTTACAACACGATGATAAACTTCTATTTCGGCTAACGTATCGATGTCTTCGTCTTCATTAGAGCCCTCAGACGTCATATAAACAACAACCGCCCTGTACAAAAGAGCACGCCGGGTTGAGCATGCCTCATTTGCATGGTGTTCCACTGACGAGAAGATCCGTCTCGGCGCGATTACGAAGACGCCACATCGAGAAGAACAACTGTGAAGCCCCGGATCATCTGCTCTGATGAAGACGAAGATGTCGATACGTTAGCCGAATAAAAGTTGTTCATCAACCTCGTGTAAGCTCAACAATTTAAAACATACTTCTAAAGAAGCTCACACCAGTTGTCTTCATTTCGGAAAATGGGAGATTAAGTATAGCAAATCACATGAAGGATTTCCAAACTAGGGTTTCCGAAAACCAAACTCATAAGTTGGAACCCCTTCGATTCCTTCGCTACTAATACAAAGTGTTCACCAAAATCTTTCAGAATTTGAATTCCTTTAATATAGTTGTTATCCAATTACAAATATAACTCCTTCGAACAAATTCTGTGCAAATTTCGCACAGTAAATCGGCACATAGATAGACAGTAAAAGCAGATGAAGACAGACTAAAAGCTATTAACGAAGAACGTGTTTTGTCGGATGAGCTCTCTGTAAGACGAGTTCATGCAGAAAATGTTGAAGAGAAACGTACTATTGCAAATCCTGATTTCCGAGTGGATGTTGAAACTATAAAGTCCTCATACAGAACTTGTGAGATGCTAAGTACGAGTACTGGCTTTTGAAAATTATGTAAGAATTAGATCTGTGAAAAGTTGGTTGATTACAAATTTCGCTGTGATAATTGAAACAGTGGTAACAAAGACTAAATAAGAAATGATATTTTACTGCTTCCTTACTGTATGTCATTTCATATTACAGTGACAAGACTTCATAAGGAAAGGACAGCCACAACTCTTGGTCTCTCGTTCTCACTGAACAAAAAGCAGACAAATTATCAGTAGACGTAAGATTTTGGAGTATTTGCCTTCAGCAGCTGGAAATTAGTACTAAAACCCTAGATACTACATAGAAATTGTTTTTCGTAACTTTGTTAGAAACATTAGGGCTAACGTTGCTCACTCTGACCATGCTCCCACAAATATTTAAAACGGGAGAGAACTTGTAATTCTGGCGACAAATACACCATACCGAGGACGAAATGCAAAACCAGTTAGTATTGAAATCACAGCTAGTGGTAAACAGATCACGGCTTTTTGCCTCTTGGCGATCCTTTGTCTTTCTTCAATATACTTTTCTTTGTATCTTCTTTCTTGCTATCCTTTCCTTCCTTTTTCTCATCTTTTTTCTTGTCGTCTTTCTTCTTATCACCTCCATCTTCCTGCTCATTTTCAGCTTTTTGCAATGCCAACTAAAATTACTTGCTTAAATCAAATCAAATCTCTGGAAAAATCTACTTGTAAAACATGTCCTCCGTGGGCTTCGTATCCAATTCTCAGCGTGAGTAATCCAAAGACTTACTTTATTCTCAATGAGATTATGTAGAGCAATCACTGATCGCACCAGTGATCCCATATAAACGCACATTAACTGGTCATTTGTTTGAACATTTTGGGCAGTCACATAGTCGGGATGAGTAACATCTGGTAAGAGATTTAAAACCTCCTAAAGAAGTTCAAATTGAAGTGATAAAATTAAGAAAAGAGTGGCATCCACTCGACGGCGCAGAAATGGTGGGGATGTTTCTAGTTTAAATGTCAGAAAATTCAGCAAGAAAGATGAAGAAACATAAAAAAGGGAGATCTACCTGAATGTGATAAATAACAGGATGATTGATGGGAAGACGACTTGCCGCTACATCTTGTAGATACCTAAAAGAACAGGCGAATTGCCTCATTGAAAAGTGTGTGGAAATTCTGGCTGTAAAGGAGTAAAGGCAACACAAAAAATGATCGACGCACTTCTCAATGTCTAGCAATTGTGAATGTAGGCCACGAAGGCCCATGAGCTGATCCGTAATTCGTTGCGACAAAGTCCCGGCGGTTTGGTCCTTGATATCTCTCAACAAGTGTTCCACGCCTACTTCTTCCGCTTCTTCTGCACCGATTTCACTGGCCACGTGTTCGAAAGTCTTGATGGGAGGAGTGCCATCCTAAACTTCTACCACCATGAACGTTGACTAGTTTTAAAGTAACTTCACCTATGAAATTGCTGACAAGAATTAAGAATTAAGCCATACGTCGTGAACTTCTTGAACTTCAATATATGCTTCAGTTGGTAATCCGATATCTTTTGGTTCCGCTTCAATAATTACTAGGACCGGATGTGGTACGAATCGTTTCATCTGTTCATTAATCGCAATATCATTCTGTAAGAAAAGCCAGATTAAATAAGGCAACGAATCAAGCGGAAGAACCAGTAGAAATGAATCCAAAGACGTGCTCAACTGTTACTACTTCCTCCTACGGAACAAGTTCTCGCTGTTAACGGACGTTGAAAATCAATACCTTATGCAGCTTTGGTCCGGTGTGATACCAACCTACAATCTTCTCCTTAGCAGCCACTTTGTGGAACATTATATACATGCTCTCCAAGTAGTCCATATCAAGGAACCACGTACTTTTGTCCTTCTCGTCCTCATCGAATGGCACTACAACATTCGTGTTAAAAGTGTGAAAACATCTTCTTGTAAATAGATAGTGTTTGATAGGACCGCGCTGATGTATTGGTAAATCAAAGCCAAACTGCAGCAATGAGAGAACACTGATTCTGGAAGCAAAACAGCCGTCTAACGCATCCCGAATTGATTGCAAAGAATTTTTTTGACTGTGATTAAAGTGCAATATAGAAACGAAGACCTAGCACTCTTAAAGCTACCTGCAAAACTGTTTCCAATGTCCAGTGTTTTGTCTTTCTTCATGGAACCGAGTAGAACGCCAACAACTCGTTTGACACTCTGCGTTTTGCTGACGCGGTTAAAATGGTCCACTACACTTAGTAGAACAAGAGGATGTACTGTCACCTAAAAAGAAGAACACTGCAACCGTTTTACTCGCTGTTATGGGAGAACTACAGGAGCATCTATAAAGGTAAAATGACGGTTCAACAAGTCCTAAAACTGCACTGATAAACGTTAACGAGGACAAGAACGTTAAGCGAAGACTGAAGGTTAATAAGGGAGTCGTAACGAAGAGTCAGAGGAGGTAGAAGTCAATTCAGCAAATTCTGATGATATATTTATAGATGCCGTACTTACTTTATGGACCGGTAAGTTGTTGTGCGTTGAGCTTATGCAATGGGACAGATTCTTCTGTTTCATTAGATCCAACGACTGCTGTTTTTCTACCTTGACCTCGTCCTTATGTGGAGTCATTCTGAAACATCAACTCTGCAACTAAAATTACAAAGACAGAAAAAGAGATAAAACATCATTCATTCCTAGTCAACCATGAAAATGAAGAAAGGGTAGACAACTACGCCGCACTAAAATCATCATTAACCACGGCTAAGGCGTGAAGTAAAGGACATGTTCTGTAGTATCGCGTAAATCGGTACACAATTTGAACTTCCTGGACCAATATACCGGTTCGCCTACGGGTGCTCAAGCACGGGGAGGGGGTGCTGGCTTTGTTCTCATCGTTTGGATGTTCGTTTTTTCTTCTTGTTAGCTCTTAACAAATAAGTCTTCTTCGTGATAAGCCCCTTGTTCTGTTTGGTAGTGGTGTTGCTTTCTGTTTTGAAGTGGTTTCGGAGTGTTTTCAGTGAATGAACGTGACCGATTCCCACTGTCTTCAGGACGTGGACGTCGTGGAACATGACGACCTCGTTGAGGTATGTTACAGAGCTGTTCGGCTAATGAACTACGATTTATTGATGCTTCATGAACTCAGTGACTTTCAACTGCTGGGGTTGGTACCTTTGCAGTACCTACCGTAATTGCTTCAGCGTGCTTCAAGTACATACTTCGTAGCTCCTCTAGCTTAGCATTACTTGGTAGCTCATACTTAGCTTCGTTCATTTTGTTTTTTGCATTTTTGCAAAAACAGGAACATGCGACCAGAAACCCTGCTACATGATGGCTCTGAGAATTTCATCCTTTGTTTTAATCTTTTTCGAGCACAACGAATCTCTTTCATCTGATTGGTTTCAAGTGGTTTAGCCGTATCGCTAAGTAGTACGGCGCAGCTGCTTTAAAATGGTTTAAGTGTAGCCCAAAATCGACTTTGCGTTTGTTCTGAGATAGATTCTGAAGATGGCATCGTTCTCTATGAGATTCTGAAGATGGCATCGTTCTCTATGCTCCGTATGATTGGTTTTTATCCTCCATTTATTCATATGCATGTATATGTGCTTTCATTTCCTTCTGTATAGAGTATATACTATGCACCTTGATTTAACAGGACCTCACTCTTTTGTTGAGAAGAATACAGAAAAGAATTTGGATCAGCTAAGAAAAAGCCCCATTTCCATTTCAGGAGAGCCCGACGAGCTACATATCTAGCCACGAGTGCTATTCAGTACGGCACACCCTTGATAAGATTTTTTGGCTGTCCAGTTATCAGAAATGGTGTGGGTTAGGGTCCGTTGTGAAACAGTGATATTCACTTCTTTCGGAGGACACTATACTGTCATAGCACTTTATACTGAGGTGCAGCAATTTCATTGGTGCCCGCTGAGCATGGAGTTTCAGGTGTTAAAAGTAATGCTTTTCTGCCTTCTGAAGAACAAGATCTATGAATAAAGACTCCTTTCTAACGTAACAGCTTTAATGGTGACGATAGCATTTGCCCATCATCAACATCATCTACGAAAGACGTATCCATATTGCTTTGTACAAATGAAAGTACGCCTAGTTCATGCTTACGGTTCAGTTTGTCCCCTTCTTCCAGAAACAACTTGGTCTCTTTTGTTGTGCTTTTGGCTTTCGCCAGCTCGGTTTCTAATGCTTTCTTCTGGCTTCTTATCTTCTGCTTTTCTTCTCTGTCCTTATACATCTTTGTGTATTTCTGGAACACATCCAACTGTAGTGTGATAGGGAAAATCTGTCCATAATCGAACTGCACTACCGTCAGTCTTCAAAACTGGTTTTAACGCAAGCAAGGTATATTCCCTTGTTCTTTAACCCGGTACTTCAATGAAAGTTATTAATCATTATAGCTATTGTAAATAAATAGCTACTAGTTACTGATAAAGAATGGAATTTTATAAAAGCTACTAGTTACTGATAAAGAATGGAGTTCTATAAACTTACGTCGGGGAAGGACGAACAAAGCTTTGTTTTGTCATCAAAAGTGAGCAGTCACCCGTCAACAGAATTGTATCGGAGAATGAGGACAGTTGATGAGGTAGTCGGTGATAATGGTACAAGAAATGACTGAGGCAGTGTGGTATTTCGTCTTCCTTAGATTTCCAATGGTAGTCAAATTGGATGAACCATTTGCTACTGCTTGAATGTGGTGAGCAAACGAATTTTTTATGAATTGTTTATGGATGGATGGATATATTGGCAAATTCCTTCTAATGCGGATCAAAGAAATCTGGACTACGGGTCATGGGTGGGCGACGAATGTCGAAGTGGTAGGATGATTCATTAGTGTTTGTCGTTTGGTAGAAATTTTTAAAGTGCTACTGTTGAAGGATTACTACTACTACATTTTTGAGTCCGATTCCATTCGGATCCAAAAAAAGTAACGGCAGGGAGCATATTCGAAAGGCTAGTTGCTAACTTCCATTTTGCAGACAATACATAATGAACGAGGTGAATTCTTCAATAGAAACTGCGAGACTCTAAACTTCAAAGCTTGCAGAATCGTAATGCTTTAATTGTGTGTGTGAATTGTGCGCAAGGAGGATACATTGGAAAAGTTGTGTTGCGATCGTTATAAATACTTGGATATTTGAATACTTGGAAAGCCCGTCCTCACCGATAGTGCGGGCCCCACCATAATCTTCATTTTTCGGAGTTTTTTGGTTTATCCGTTGTTTCCCTGGAGTCCAGAGGTCAGCCTAGCCAAAGTCTACTTACTCTAGGTCGTCACCACCACAGGCATTCGCAACCCTTGTGGATAAGAGAGAAATTTGCCGCCATGCGACTAGTTTGATACGAGGACTGTGGTGGATCCTGGCAGTGGTTTACTCTTAGCTGAGCTTCCTGGTGGAAACGCCGGGCTCCTCAGCTTGGAAGGCCTTGCTGGGGGGAATGAATCCCACGCTGGACATCGCAGCCTGACAGCATGAATACCTCTTACCCACGATGATGCAGTAAACCGTTGGGAGGGGATCTTTGTAAACTGTAGAAAATGAAGATTAGAATTTATAGATTATAATACAATTGCCTTTAAGTACAACGTTTACAGTGTCACTGGAAGGTTATGAGCAGAAGTTGAGATTATCTAATACTTACATGGGCACACTTTTCGCAAATACTTGGTTTGGTGCTCGGTTGTAGAGTGGACGCTAGTACAACGTGCTACAAATTCGTCTACACAATTTCCTTCAATCATCATATCCTGATGTCGATATTCGATGCCCATCGCCGAATTCAAATCAAACGAATGAACTCGGCCGAAAAAACGGGTTTTTTTTAGTTTTTTTTTAGCTTGTAAACTATTAAATCTAGGAATTGACACCCGCAACGTCTGGGGCAATATTTTTAGTGAATAAACGGTCACTATTAGGAAAAGTTGCAAAGATCACTGTTGATGACTGAATCAGCCAGTATTAAAAAATATGCATTGAGATAAATGCGTACGAGTATGTCTTACCTAGTTGTGTTCAGTACCATGGCTCATTTTTGTTACCAGCTATTCCACTGCGAATAAAGATCACTACGTATCGAAGGTTCATTCTTGGTGTGCAGATTGTCTTCGGAAGACTACACAGCTTTAGTCGCAGTAGCAAGAATATTTCTTAGTTGTGGTAGTCTCATCCTGTCCATTTCAATTTCCATCCAACGAAAATGTCGCATTTAATTTTAATTACTGCAGGTTCTTTCCCCGTGCCAACGTGCCGTCTCCTCCGGTGAACAATCACTTGATGGGAGCATTGATGAGGAAAGAGGAGCCCTATCAGATTCTGACGTCAACTGTGTTGCGAGAACTCATGTATGTCATCTTAACATTATTATGTAATTCCTTGATGCAGATTTCATGCGAACTATTACAGAATTTCGAATTACAGACGTTAGCATCACAAGTGAAAGGTCCATCATCTGATGCCTTTGGAAGAGTCTTGTCGGATGGAAGCTGTAGCGAGGGAGAAGGGTTCCGAATGGGAAGATTTGCTCGGAAGCGGACAACTAATGAAACGAGTTGTCAGGGAGGGACACGGTGGGGAACGACCAACTGATGGACAGTGGGTCACAATCAAGGTGTGACTACCTGATTCAAATTGTTTACGTGCAACACTGTTTGCATGAGCTTGTCTACATTAGGCACATTTTTAAGTCAAGGTCATTAAGGTTGATGATACACATAGATATGTTAGTTCATCTTTTGAGGTTGTGGACACTTTACGGGGAATTGATTCACATGACAGGCTAACGTTCATACTTGGATTCAGCATGGTGATCGATGGTTGGTGTAATTTTCAACAATTTCTGAGCCTAATATTATACTACTCCCGTATTGTTGAGTGACATTTAGCGTGGGAGTTGACGACCAAGCTTATGTGTGTGCAAGAGGTGGCTGAGATCCGTGTGAAAGCACGCCTAGCATATGGTGAATGCGGTCTCGACGATATAATCCGTCCAAATCAAGATCAAGAATATCGAGTAGGGTTTTTGTTGATAAACTAATCAGAATCAGGTGCATTACAAATCGTTATTCTAAATATCTTCAAATTTTCTGCTGACAAATATGAACTATGTGAGAATTTATTTACGAAACTTTGCAGATTGAACTGCTTGAAATCGGTTCCTCTCCAAAATACACAACTATGGAGGAAGGAGAGCTTTCAGATTTTGTTCTCATGCTTAAAGATCGAGGAAACTTTTATTTCAACAGAAGAGAATACGAGAAGGCAATATTTGTTTATAAAAGGTGTGTTTCCACAATGTTGAAATTGCCCTATTATATATTATCCAAAGTATAATACTTGGATACTTGGACGGCCCGTCCTCACTAGTTGTGCGAGCTCCAGCATATTCTCCATTTTTCGGAGTTTTGCTGGTTTGGCCGTTGTGCTTCCCTGGAGTCCCGAGGTCACCCAGGCCAAAGTCTGCTACAGGTCGTCACCACCACAGGCAGTCGCCACCCCCCATGGGTCAGTGGGAGATTTGCCACCATGTTTGATATGAGGTCGGTGGTGGGTCCTTCTATCGGTTTACTCTTAGCTAGGTTTTCTGATGGAAACGCCAGACTCCTTCTCAGCCTTTGAGACCCTGCAGGGAGAATGAATCCTCCAGCTGTACATCGCAGCCCGACACCCAGGAACCCCTTCCAGCTACGATGATGCGGTGAACCGTTGGAAGGAGTATACAAGTATAGTAAGCGGATCGAGTTGCTACAGTTCATATAGGTACCACTAAAGTAATTTTTTAGTCATGTTAGATTGAGTTATTTTCTCTCCTGTCGATACATAGAGTTTAGGCATGCATGAACATCAAGTTTTCTCAGGTGATGCAAAGCAGTTCGCGATATTCACATCTTTT
The DNA here is from genome assembly GCA_018806985.1 of Angiostrongylus vasorum. Classification (NCBI taxonomy): domain Eukaryota; kingdom Metazoa; phylum Nematoda; class Chromadorea; order Rhabditida; family Metastrongylidae; genus Angiostrongylus; species Angiostrongylus vasorum. The sequence continues at coordinate 39,019 of JADANN010000082.1, read as the reverse complement.
CCCCGTCTCCTTTTTTTTCTGAAAAGTGTTTCGAATTCAGAGCTTCGAGTATAATCGAGGTTCCTAAGGATAGTGAAGCGTTATCAAAGTTATTTTCTGCTCTCCATTCCAATCTTGCTGTTTGCTATGCGAAGGTTTGTTAAGAGTTTTCAAAACAATGTTAACCTTTTTATTTACTGCCTACTATATTTTCACGGCAAGGTATCATGTGAAATAGAACTAAGACGATGCTGAGATATTTGCAAAACTCCGGACCGCAGGTGTCTGCGGTGGGGAACGAACGCGCTATTACCCTCCCTTTTCGGGGGGCTAACACGTTCACCACCACACCATGCAGGTCCTTCGTTTTGCCTTTCTATCAGCTAATTCTATCGATCAGCATCATCAGCAATCACCCGTCAACGGGATTTATCTGGGGAGCCTAAATGGACGTGCGGTGCGGAGTTTTGCAAATATCTCAGCATAATAGTTTTCAAAACACAGTTTGAAATCCAACTACTGTGCCCCGAATAATTTGCTCCTGCAACAAAATTTGACATTTAGTTGGAGGATTGGAATGAAGTACTCAAATGCACTGAAGAATCATTGCGTTTGCACGCTGCAAATACGAAAGCGTTATTCCGAAGGGCAGCAGCGCTTGTGGCTCGTAACGATACCGAAGAAGCAATGAGCTGTCTGCTACAAGCCCGAGAGATCGATCCTCATGATACGGTAACTACATTTTTTCTCTCTAACTGTTCGTTCAGTGTGGACCAATGGTTGTTCAAAGTCATCCTGTTTTAAATGAAGTCCAGTTTTTTTCCCTATTACAAGGAGGCATCGACTAAATTCTGTTTAGAGATGGTGAACACTGGCAGCAATATATGTCGTTTTTTTCGATTTGGAATATTTATTTTGCCATAGTTCATCTCTGTGCAATAGAGATTTATGACGTCCAGGCTTTGCGATTGCACTGTGTTGATGTTTTCCGGCCACCTGTGGTGTCATTTAATGCTGTATATCCACCTCTGGCTTAATTTTTAAATATTATTTTATATCTTAGCTTGAACTATCTGAAAGTGCCCTACTTTCATTTAGGGTCGTGCAGTGTGAGATAGAAAGATTGGGGGGCATTCGGAGACGTCGTCGAGCGGAAGAGAGGGCACTGTACCGAAAGATGCTGATTGGGGCTGGCGACATTAACGCCCCAAGTCGTAGCTTTGACTTTGTCACATATCGCCTTATCGCAATTGGAGCTTTTTCGTTGGTCACCTTTGCCTTGTTTGTGTTCTTCCTTTACCAGCTATGGAGTTTACCAAGTGATCAGGAGCTCTGACGAGTGTCAATTAAGAGCTAGTTTCAATACCGGTAATGCACATTCGTCGTTAAGAATTTGTCCCTTTATAATGTAATATCTCGTCGCATTCCTATCATATTTTCTGTAGTTGTATAATCATTGTATTCATCACTAGTCTATGAGCGTTCTGATTAATTCTGCAAAAAGCAGTTATTGCGTTGAACGTGAATTCCTGTAGCTGTTTCCTTATAGTATGCTATTAATATCACCGTTGTTTCCCATATGCGTGATCCTTCTCACGCGCTCCGTCTTAGATTTTTAATCCCCTCATGTACAGACGAACTAGCGCATCTCGTTTGAATTCACTTTATACTGCTTCCGGTACTAAATTTCTCTTCCAGCCAGCTTCACCGAACGTTCAGCTGATCCGTGAAGTCACCGTTAGCTTATACATTCGCTCAATCTTCTACTTAGGGAATGGTTTCAATTTCAGACCTAAATATTCAGACCATATTTCATATTATGGGCTTCTATGAAGAATCGAGTAACAGTAGTGAGTGTCAAAGAGTTTAGCAACAAAATAAATATATTGTGAAAGTATGCGTTTCATGGTACTCTTTAAAAACTTGCTTACGAAGGCCCATCCGTCACTAACACATAACGGACGGTGCTAAACAAAGTGCGCAGCGGCTCGAGTAGCCGGTATGAGCTCAGTTTGAGTGGTTCTTTTTTCTGTTGTTTGTCTTGGGGCACAAAACCCTTTACCTATAATTCTTGTGATCAATCGATAACTTACCCAACAGGTTTTGCGGCGAACGCTGAGCGGAGAAAGAACTATATTCTCTACGTAGAGGTGTACAAAGAACCTCATCTCGAACGAGTTCATTGACCTGTAATTTTACAGGTATTTGGCTGTCCTTTCAATTATGGGCTCTATAATGAATCACAGGGACGCTTGTGGCGCAGTGCTTGGAGGCGCCATGCAGTACACACATAAACCTATCCCGCGCCCGTGGGTCACCAAGCCCTCCATCTCTCCGGCTTTGGTACCAGACCCTGTCTGGGAGGATAGCAGCACTGGCTGGATACATCGGTAGGCGACCGCGAGTCATTGTAAAGGCCAGATATGCATTCAATCACTTCCAACGATGCTTAATGAAGTCGAATACGTGGTGGGTGCATCCTTCAGGGATAGATCAACACCAGGTGCCTTAGCTTTTAATAGCTTTTTGTAATGAATCATAATCATTGCATGAAATATGCGAGTATGGAAAATACTCCATAGACACGACATAACTTGCAAAGCACTTCAAAATTCGGCAGCAATGTCGTTATGTGATTGACCATAGTAACATGTTGTAAATAATAGCATACACAGCATTCATACCCAAAGCTCGATACAGCAATCTCTTCTACAGTCTTGTCCCTCTCAATTCTTTTTAGTTGTCAAAAACTGTTGTTTTTTCTTTATACTCTTGTTGAGCAAACGCGAGGTGTTATTTTATTTTTTATTCACGAATGAGCTGACGTTTCGGCGGATTTCGCCTTACTCAGGGCCTCAGGAAAGGTCAAGTTGACAGCAATCCACCTGGCCAAACACCTCCATCACCAAACAGAGAAAACGCTACACCAAGCTTTCAATCACATTGAACACAGAATAGCTTCTTTGCACACTCACCGCTTTCTATGAGGCTTCCACTGTCGCGTGGAGAATAACCGCACTGAATTCACGTGGAGGCGTAATGTGCCCCCTCCCATCAAAATAACAGCCTTATATACTGCCCAATATCACGCGTGATAACGAGGGATTTTTCCCTACGGTTCATTTTCGGATTTCTGGAATTAATCCAGAACGCCTCGAGAGTTCTGCGCGCTTGTGTTCTCGATTCCTGTGCGAGGATCGTGACACTTAGTTCAAAGTCCTCTCCGTTATGTCTCTGGGTCCTATGTGTGCCTAGTGGGATATTTGGTTTAAGTTTACTGACAAGGTGTTCTTTTACGCGGACACAGTGCTCTCTCTACTCGTCTCGCCAATGTATTCGTCTCCGCACGCCTTTCAGGAGATCAGACAAACTATACCCGAGCTCATGCAATCACCGTCTCTACCATTAGGGCAAATTATGCAATTTTGACTTCTACAATGCTGAGATATTTGCAAAACTCCGGACCCCAGGTGTCTGCGGTGGGGAAGGAACGCGTTATTGTCCTTTCCAGGTAGTAACGCATTCACCACCACACCATGCGGGTCCTTCGTCTCGCATGTCTCTCAGCTAGTCCTATCGATCACTTGCCATCGGCAATCACCCGCCAACGGGATTGATGTGGGGGGCCCCAGTCGGCATTGAATCCAGTTAAGCTGAGGCTGGACAATAGTGCGTTCGTTGCTCACCGCAGACACCTGCGGTCCAGAGTTTTGCAAACATCTCAGCACTGTTTAAGTTATATTTCGCAACATACCCTACCCTTAAAAAAGAATAGGCAGCAAATAAAAAGGTTCAGATTATGCAATTTTGCTTTGCACATAGACGGTCATATAGGCGGTTACGAACTAGCTGGCGCCTAAGAGTACTCGGTGGCATTCCAACTACGTTTACCGAATTCTCTAGACCCGCACTTCTTAAGCAGCGTTTTATAGCTGCACTTACATCATTTGAGATGAAGGGTAGGATAAAGGGGGCCTTTTCATCGCTAGAGTTGTCGTTTCGGGGCCTAGGCTTTCCCCTACACCTATCCCGAGCTACAGTTTCGTAGCCATTCGAAATGGCTATTCGCCGTGCCAAGTTCCGGGACTCCTCTCTCTGCTCTCTTCCCGTGCCCACGTTGGCTGCTGTTCGAAACATGCTTCTTACAAGCTCCTTTTTTGTGTGTGAAGGGTGAGAGGGAGAGGTAATGAACAAGTATGTTTTTGCTACTTGGCTTTCGGTACCATTTCGCAATGTAGCCACTTTCTGATAGGTTGATTTGCACGTTCAGAAATGGAAGCCAGTTTTCCTTCGGTTTCTCTCAGGGTGAACTTATTATACTCTGACTGTTTATTCAATAACTCGAAACATTTCTCCTTCTCCTCCTGTATGGAGCAGATGACAAAACAATCATCTATATACCTAAAGTAGAGTAATGCCTACAGATCGATTACTGGTGCTTCCACCTTAGATATAAATGCAATGGCAAGGCTTGGTGCCAGTTGCTGCCCACTGCCAGCCCTCTCATTTGAGAGTAGTACTATCCTGACCATCTGAAGATTGAGCAGTTTAGGCAGTCCTTTAACAGTGTCATCAACTGCTGAGTCGAGAAGCCATAGATGTTTATTGCTTCTTCGTGTTGTATAAGGAGCTCGCGGATGGTTTGCATAGCGGGAGTCATTCGAAACGTTTGTATAAAGGGTAAATCAAATTAATAAATTTGAATAAAGGGCGGTAACGTCGAAGGACTCCATCACGTACGCACTGCTGGGACGCGCAGTACGTAGACGATCCAGAAACATCTCGGTATTCGTGAGGCGGGCTGGAAAGTGTTTCAACAACTGGGTAAATATTAGTGTTAAAAGCCACGCTATCCTATCCGTTGGCCCGTCTACATGGCTAATGATTGGTTTGATCTTAAATAACAATGTAGACACGAGATCATCGCTGGATACTAACTTATGGGTTTTGATAAGTAAGTACAGGACAGGACATGTTGCTAGGTCAACTTTGAGTTGAGAGATAACTGATGGTTTCAACCCAGCTGCTCTTGCCATTTTAACCCATTCGTTGTTTAACTTTCGGTATTGACTTTTTAAATTCCTTCTCAGACGATGGACGATAAAGGGAAGCATCTTCAAGATGCTTTTTCATTATCTCAACATCTAACTGATGGGGAATTACGACAAGCTCTCCACCCTTATCACTAACGGATAGTCTTATGTTTTTCATTTTTATCAGCTCTCGTACCTCTCGCATACCACGTTTTTTGCACTTCAGTGAGGTTGGAGCTGCATCTTTTCGCGCGATAATGATTAAGGACTTTGAAAGTTTCATTCGTAAACACTCGAAATTTAACATCAATTTCATTCCTGGGCTCTTGTTGTCTAAAGAATGGCTGAGGAAATGGTGCTATTGGTAGGACCCCCACTTGGTGTTGTTCGCACCTATTTTTGCGTTTCATCTCTAGTTTTTTGCGGGGTCTGTCTTGAAGTTCATGCAAACTACATGCGACCCCACGCAAGGTTACTTTAGAAATGGGTTCAGGCGGTGAGAAACTCGGTCGCAATTCTTATAACGAGCGCGCACCGTCAGGGAGAGTCATGCCTCCTAACACGGTTAGCCTTGAATTTTCTTGCACATTATTCATCCTGCTGTGACCTGTTTGATGTTCGTTAGCGGTATTTCTGTGCGCTCTTGAAGCCGTGTTATGCGATTTACTCAAAAGGTCTTCAAATTTTCTCCGCAAAGTTACTTTAGCATTAGACCTAATAGAATTGCAAATCAACACTACCCCTTTCTCCTCCATAAGCGGTCCTGCAAATATTGAGCACAATAGTTTTCCTTCGTCTCGCCTTCTTCCACTTGGCGAACATCTGGTTTTGTCGGTTTCGTAGACAGCGTAGTACTCGCAATTCGATGTCCAGTACTCGGTGAGTGTCCTCTGGTAATCCGCATATATCGTTGTAGTCGTCTTCGTTTGATGAAGTTCGGGACGACTCGGTGTTTTAGACAGTGGCGGAGGAAGTGTATTGACTGTCGAGCTAAGACGATCTTTTGTCTAAGTGACAGCGCTTCTTTTACAAGTCGGAAGTATCGTGCTGGTACGCCTCGTAATAAATCCCACGACCGACTTACTATCAACCTCAGCATTGATCAAGTAATTCTTCGTATTCTTGTTGAGCAAACGCGAGATGTTATTTTATTCTTTATTCACGAACGAGCTGACGTTTCGGCGGATGTTGTTTTGTTTTTGTTTTGTTCGACTGTTTTTGTTAGAAGACCAACAAGTCCGTAAAGGCCGAAAATCGTGGGCCTTTTCCAGAAGCGTTCTGTGTTTGAAGCAGCTGCGACGACATGCATTCCCTGGGATGTGTAGAGCTTTTGCTATGCTCTTCCTACTTGGTTGATAGCTTATCCAAACTTAGGCATTGTAGCTCATGAAAACCCATTGTTTTACACTCAAGTTGCAAATGAGTTTATTTCGCGACAGGAGAACAATGCCAGTGAAGAAGGAGTTACGGAGATGTCTCTGCCATACCGTAATGTAACGCTGAAGATGACACTGAAGGATACCTTTTTCTCTGCAGTAGAATGGTGTATACTTTAGGGGAATTCTGACATCAGAGAGTGCGACCATTAATGTGATTTTACACATTTTCTCCCTTAAGATAGTTTTCAACACCGTTACCTTTTAATGAAGTTTTAAGCGTTGTTCTTGGAAGTATTTATTTACATTTGTACAACCTAGTTCTCTTGATTTGTAGAGAATTGTCCGTAATTTAGACCTTTGTGTCAACGAACAGTCCTCTCCTATTGTAGCACAAATTACAGTTTCGATGAGCATGCAGGAAGGTACCCGTAGAGTATTTCGGATAGCCTAACAATGCTACTTTTATTCCCCCCATTCTTCTGTTCGGGAGGTCTTCTTTCATTGTTCTTTGTGCAAGTACCGGTCAGATTGGTCCTCTAATGAACAAATTCTCAGCCTAGGAGACCTTCTTATCCCAATTACTGGGATTGCAGATGCCTTTCTTAAACAAAGCCAATCGTACGTATTTCTCTTCAGGACAGTTCAGTACTCCGTTCAGTCACAGAACTATACCGATGTACACCATAATTCTGTATTTGCATCTGACTATCGGCTATGGGGCAGACTTTGGCCAGGGGGGCAGACTTTGGCCAGACTGTCCTTGGGATTCCAGGGAACCACAATAGCTTAACTAGCAAGTCTCCGAAAAGTGGTTATTATGCTGGGGGTCAGCATAACTAGTTAGGACGGGCCGTTCAAGTATCAAGTAAGTATCGGTTATCTAGGACTCAGCTTATTACATTGTCCTCGAGTTGGTTGACCGATCGCAGGATTTGCAACCATCACAGGAATGATTGTCTTCTTGGAAGAATGCGAATAGTAAGTCAGCACACTTCCTTCCGATTCCCAGAGGCCAACAATGCCGTGAGAATTCCGTAGTTTGGGCTATCGGGATCTCCCGTGGAAATCACCTCGACTAGAACCCAGCCTGTTGATGAAAAAAACGACAGAACTTGAAGCTGGAGCAGAAGCCACAAACTGATGATTCTTTTCACAAAATAATTCCGATTTTCTTTTATAGCTTTGCTTTGGTGTAATGCTTTACATCTTTGTATTTATGCCCATTTCGAAGCGCAGATTTTGCCCTAATATGTCTAACCCAAGTGTCGAAAATAATGGTGAAGACATCATCATTATGAAGTCATTTCTTTAGTATTTCTGCACAGAATGGATAACTTCATTTCCTCGTCGTGTTGTTTGTGACATGTGAAATGGATTCTGTGATTGCTTTCTTCTGTGTAAGCAACCGGTACCACGACGTTCTGTGATGTGGTCAGACAATAATGCAGGCAGAATCACCACCACTTCTGGGTAAATCTGGGTTAAATCCCGGGTAAATCTTCCACACCAGAAAAGAGTTCTCATGTAATTGACAAGGTACACCATGAACTGCAACATTTGCCATCGGCAATGATCAATCCAGGGACAGCAGTTGCACTGCAAGACAATGACCAAAGCGTTTGTTTGATAGAAAAACACAAAAGTGAAAGGAATGGGGACACGGAACTCTACCTTATCCAGCATACCGCCAGCTGATCTCTCCAAACACGGCGATAATCCTTTGTTTAAATGACCTCTAACGACCACTTCCTCCGCCAGTTTTTTTTTGAGATTTGTCACAGAGGTATAAAATTTCATATTGGAAATAAATCTGCTCTCTGTAGTCAAAATGTAACACTTTTTATTCCGTTCAGTACAACAATGACGCCCAATTTTGGGTCTTAACGGCTTGGGAAAAACCACCAATTTTCGGCTCCTCGCGAGACGAATTGAACTGAGTTGCAAATTTGTGTCCTATGGCGACTTCAGCGCTTTAAGGGACTGTGTATATTCTTTCAATGAATACGATGTGAAAGTAATTGCTGCTTAACACTTCATCACTTATGTGATGACGTGACCCCCTTCATTAGCCGTAGGTGAGGGCACTGTGGGCTGGTATGACTCCTAGGGAGATCATTTTCTTTGCAGTGGTTTAGTGGTTTATTTTGCCAAGTCGATTCTTTTCCCGTGCTTGTAGTAAGCAGCCGATAGCTTGTGAAACATAAATGTCGCAGCGGGCATCGTCCACGGAAAGCTATTCACTGCACTAAGTACTTTTAAAAAATCGATCTTCTGAAAGTTCGCTGTTTTGTCAGAGACTGTTGGTGATGAGAGATGATCTTTGAATCCTCCACCAATGTCACTGTGATGTGTTTCCAAGAATCTTGTTTCGGCGTGCACGACTTAGTTTTCTATGGATTTTTTTCATGACTTATATTTGGTAGCTGATTGCAACAAGTCTTTTAGAGGTACAGTCACTCTTCGCCGTTACAGTCGATAGAGTATAGGTACAACTGCCTGCTTAATTTGCTCAAATTGTGCAGAAGAGGTGGCTACATTCGCAGGATTTTGATGTCTACAGCTTGGAATTTGCGGCACAGTGTGGTGTTGAAGCTGACATAGTGACCGGATGAAATAAACAACTCTACATCGATAGCTGGTACATGAGCCTTTTCTTGGCTGAGGACACTCTAGACAGGATCCATCGCAGAGCTATGCGAAGAACAGGAAGGTATGCCGTAAACAAGTCACCTTCTGAAAATTGAAAGAAGGACAACTGATGGCTCAACAAAACCGGAACTATACCAGGCACCGCCGTTCAGGTATTAAATTAGTCGCAAAGTGGCAAATCTCCCTCTGACGCACAAGTACCAGCGTCTGCATGTGGTGGCGACGACCTGAGCAAAGCTTCAGCTAAGCTAAACTAGGGACTCTAGTAATTTATAGGAACCACAAATAGTTCAACCAGCAATAAACATAGGTTCTGTACCTCAAACACACGGCTTTCCCGTCAGCTGCAAGACGTCAATGGAATCAAGTCGAACGAACACACCCACGACACAACATGAGGGCTACTTCTTGCTCTTCACCGATAACACCAGAACAGTCCTCAGATGCTGACTTTATGTGGACCTTGAGGCCGCTAGTCCCATCGAACTCTTTGTGATCGTCCACAAGAGACGAAAAGTAAAAAAGACCAATATACGTTAATTACATGACGGAACCATTGTCATTCGTACACTGAAGTCTTCGGTGCCGAAACATCGGAGGTGTTAGCTTTGTCGTACATCAATCTATTTTCCATCTAGTGACCTCATAAGAAATCCTCCCACCACGGTTGGCCATTTTTCATCTCCAACTTCCACGTCAAAAGAAAGTCAGTATCATCAACTGCTACTCACCAACTTGTATAGCTGATGAGAGCAAACTGGACGAATTTTAGAATCACTTTGAGGAAGTAATCGAAGTAATTGGCAACGAAAAGTCCTATAAATTTGTTGTTGGAGCTTTCAACACAAGATCAGGAACAACCAACGAAAATGAATACAGGATATGGAGATTCGGGATAGAACGATGGGTAGGAACCGTCTTGTAGGACTCCTGCTCGTAGCACGTCTATTCCATGGCAATTCATCATTCGTGAAGGGAGAAAATTATCGATGGACATGGGAGTCTCATCGGGAACACCCATGCATAGATCGATCGCATTCTCATGAACAAAAAAATGGTGTCTCTCCGACACTTCAGTGGTGCTCTGATTTTGTACTGGATCCGACCATCGCCTTCTCCGCATGAAGGTTCGATTCAACCATAAGCCGGAAAAGATCTCCGGCCATTGTCCAAGAAAACGAAATAAGTTTTGTGTGATAAAGATTCTCAATAATATTCTCTTCATTTGACTAGCAGATACAAGAAGAATCGACTGAGGACCACAAGCTGCTTGTCGAAGGAAGTAAAACTTCTATCGAATTCGCCTTAGTTCTTCAAAGAAAATGCTCAAACCGCACCTCCACTACAACTAAGAAGTTGATCGAGAAGCGAAAGACCCTGAAACTTCATCCAACTGTAACGCACCTAAGACGACTGGTAATAAACACCAACCGTAGCAGATCTTTGCAGAGGGAATTACATCGGTATAGGCAAAAAAGTTGATAGCAGCTCAAAAACAATCTACTCTGAAATAGTGCCGTTGGGTTCTGTGCGACTGTAATGTAACGCTAACCGCCATGATGAACGAAGATGGGACTATCACTTTACCCCCGCCATGATAAGGAACTGATAATGGAAAAGTCCCATACCAATCCTTATCATTCTACAACCCCTGTCGGACCCGAAATCCCCGCTGGTGGAAAACCACTCGGGATTGGACCCTCTAAAGCACAAGATACGATGGAAAGCATGAAGGGAGGCACAGTTCCAGGACCCGATAATATCACCGTCGACTTCACTCCATCTGGAGGCCATGAATTAGATGTACTGCTCGCAACCCACATGATCTTAGATTCAGGAGAAAATCCCAGACAAGTGGAGAACGTCGCGCACGATAGCGCTACGCAAGAAGGGTGACCCGGGCGATCTTGGTAACCACCGTCAAATATGCCTGTTGAGTATACTCTACAAGCTGTCCACGAAGATTATCCTGTCGCGTATTTCAAAGACATTAGATGAGGCGCAACCAGTCGAGCGAGCACGATTTCAACAAGAATTCCGCTGCATGGACCACATCCATACCATGTCGCAGATCGTAGAAGTCTGTAAGAAGTATCACATGCATCTTATCCAAACCTTCATCGACTACGAAAAATCGTTTGACATTGTTGAAACAATGCAAGCCTATCAGCGCTCGTCGACAAAGAATGCACCCGTCTATATACGAAAATAGCTGACTATTATTGGAATTACAATACCAACACACAGCTTTTTCACCGAACTTCACTTGTACCTGTAGAAAAAGGGATTCCACAAGGCGACACAGTACCGCCACAGCTGTTTATTGCGGCACTGCAGTGGATAACGAAGTCACACGATTGGGACCAGAGGGGCATACCCATTGATGAAAAAAATCCTATCGAACGTTCGTTTCGCGAACGATATCGTCATCTTTTCGAGGAGCATCCAGTGAAGCAAAGATAATGCTCAATGGACTGAATGAAGCGGGGAAAAATACTTGAATACGCGTAAATAGGACGAAGGTCTAATTCATAGCGCTGAAACGAAGAAATGAACTGGATGGTTCTCTGAGTACACAGACCATCTCGTACGTCTACCTTGGACGTACAACGAACATGGATAACAACATAATTGAGAAATTAAACAGAAGGAAAGCAGTATGCGTTGCATTCGGGCCCATTCAAAGAAGCAGCTGACCAAAACACCGCGCTCACCTTTCGATTCGGTTCTCCCAGCGCTCGGTTATGCAGCAGAAACGTTGGCTGATACTTCATCCACTTTAAGAATGCTGCGTGCCATCCATAAAGCGCTTGAACGATGGCTTCTGTCATATAACTGGCACTCATAATGTCTAACGGGGACGCGCAGCTTAGATATCCAAAACTTATCCCATCTTTGGTATCCAGGGGACCTACATCGATAGCGAAACACATATGGGCCCGTCACATAATAAGGAGAACATGTGACAGATGGATGAAAATAACAGTGAAGTGGATTTCTAAGAGAATGTAAGCGTCCTCTTGGAAGACCACACAAACGGTGGGCAGACGTGTTGAATCCCAGTGATGAATGCATGTCCTGCAAACACCTTTTGCATCCCCAAGAAGACTCCTCAGTGACCTATCGTCTTATCGCAGCGAAAACCCGTCTCCAAGAGCCGAATTCCTGTGTTCAAGCGGATGCACCTCTCTGCCTGTTCACTGAAAAAGTCCTGATGGTGCATAGTATCCTCAAAAGCAAACCTCAAAGCGACCTCGTCGAAGATTTTTGTGAACTAGCAAGTGTACAGGATAGTTTTTCATAATAAAGCTCTGATATTTACATCTATTTTGGAAAAGGTATCCACGGAATACAAAAAGCCGGAAGAAAAGAAATATCTGTGAACCGCTGAACAGGTGTGCACGCTTCCCATTACACATGATCAAGTGCTTGTTAATGAAATTTACTACAAGATATGATAGGTGAGCATCAAAAACCGAAACTGTTTCCCGCAAAAACCATGGAATTTAGCATCCGGTGGCCTCACTTCACCTCATCATACGAACACTGAGCAGTTCACGCTTATGCTGATGTGTTAATCCCATTAATGGATTGGTACTGAAACCTGGGAAATTTTTCCAACCTTCTGTAAAGATTGAGTATTTCATGGTGTTTCAGATCCTAAATACGAAGTCACCGGCAAGGTCAGCCAAAGTGAGAGATATTGCACAATAACCATATATGGGACCATTCAGAGATCACGTTTGAAGGAAATACATGAAATCGGAGCAACAATATTGTTCAATCGATTTTTCCTGAATGTCGCTTTGAAAAACAACACTGGACACCAACTAAATAGAAATTGGGAGTCTGAGTCACATGTAAGAACTTTGCTACTGTCTCCATAATATCCAGCATTGTTTTGATTTCGAGGTTAACATTGCGGAAGCATTTATTACATCTTAAGAAAGATAGATAATGAACATCAACAGATAAAAGATTTCATTCGTATTGGCAATTTGTCTCGGCAATACTCCATTCTCCAATGATTGTTTCCTACGAAGAATATAAAAAATCGACGAGATTTATTGATACTGACGATAAAAATGCTATTGTACCTGTTTTCCTAGAATTACTCCATCATCGGCATCAACCACTCCCAACTCAAAATCGTTATCAGCGCAACAATCATGGTAAAGAGTGAGCTCCAGTGCTTTGCGCATGATAGACTCGGCTTCCGCTCGTGTCAATTTATCACCCTGAATTAGGAAAATCTTCTCAAACGGTATTTTATCTTAGCGACAAGATAGAACAAGACGACTTGAAGAGATCTGCTTCATAGGAATTCTAAGCAACACGAACAAGCAACTGTTAACACCCTACTTTCACCCTTTTTTCTTCCCTCGTCCTCAACAACCTGATTGAGGAGCATGGCTGCAATTCCTGTCGCAACGTGCTTTGTTTGATATGCAACCCCCTCAAAATTTAATTAATCACGAAGACGACAAAAGAAGTAATGCCGTAGTTATTTAAATGTACACTGAATCAAACGTAAAATAACACCTTCTGTGTAATTACACCAACAAAGGGAGTAGTGCTGTCCTTGTTATTCTTCTCCTCATCTTCTACACCAGCTACAACCAAAGTATTCCAAAGAGGATTCATGCGTGTTCGGCGAGCGTACATTAAACTTGTTAAATATCCATGAAGAGCTTTAGGTGAAAGATCTTGGCCGATCATTTTCCATTCAAGGACCTATAACTTACACCTCTTAATGTGGAGCAGACAGATGAGGTACATCCACAAAGTGGAGCAGACGAGATGAGGTACATCCACAAAGCAAAGCGTGCCCACCTGCCTTTCAATAACGTTCTGTAACCACTGGAAATCAGCATGGTCTCCACCAAATGCGATTATTATGTTGTTGTTTACCTTATATTGACGAGAGACGTTCTAAAGTGCATGGTTTGGAACAATTCAACAGATGAATGTATACAGAAAAATTTTTTTAAAAAACCGTCCTTTTCACATTTTTCTCACTCAACAATACAAGGTAAACGACAAAAACATTTTACCTTGTACCTAGCAGTTTTTCCGTACGAAACAACACGATCAGTCATTACAACAACACCTTTATTGTATTGCATTGCAATTACAGAGGTACCAGTACATGTCGGATTGCTAAAACATTCATCCATACATAATTTGACGCTTGAAGGACTATGAAATAGAAATAAACTCACAGAGTCCGCTGCATGACAGTAGATATTTCAAGGAAAACCTGTAGACGATGTATAAATCATTTAATGCAAAAAAGAATGACTGCAAAATAGCACGTACTCAGGCAACATTACTGAATGCGAGGTATGTGCCAGATAAACATATCATTCAAGGAGTTTAAGATAAATTAAAACTTCATTCATACAACGAACAAAACAAACAACAAACTGCACCTGTACAACAAATGTCAATCACAGCTTTAAACCAACGAGTATAAACTCATTTCTATTTTAATCAAGAGTTGTTTTACATCAAATAACATACATAAAGCTATCAGCAACAGTTCAGTACAGGAGGTGGAGATTGCACAGAGATTATACCTGTCATACGTGTTAAACTGTTGAGCTTACGTGAGTTGAATTGAAGAGGTTGATGAATTAGTTTTATTCGGCTAACATCCTCGGCAACGTCTTCGTCTTCATCACAGCCGACGATATATCAACTTCGTGTAACCTCAACAATTCAATACACGTTGGTTAATTTCCTACCGAGGTTAAACGGTTTTTTTTAAACGGTAGGTTAGTGAAAAAACGGCAGGTTTTCAAATACCTGTCATATTTTCTTTTAACAGTGCTTTTATAATCACTCATTATTTCGAGATGTTGTACCAACAGCAGAAGAAAAGAAGTGTTTAAATTCTAGCAAGCATAGAAATAATAACAATCAACATAAAATAATGAAGTCATTCGATTGGGACGAGAAGGGCATACGTATTGATGGCAAATCCCTATTAAATCTTTGTCTAACCAACGACATCGTCATTTTCTCAAGAAGTACCAACAAAGCAGAGACGATGATCAATGAGCCCAACGAAGGGCCCAAAAGCGATCGGACTACGCATAAATTGAAAGAAGACTCAGTTCATGAAAAACCCATGGTGCGAAGCGAACAAACTGAATCGTATGGTTCTCTGATTGCAGAGTTCTCTGATCGTACGTATACTTCCGACGATCAATAAGAATGTAAAACAACATGGAGGATAAATTAGACAGAAGAAGGAGAGCAGTTTGGGGCGCTATCGGGCATCTGAAAGAAGCCACCGACCAAATGATAAAGGATAAAGGATAAAGCTCTCGCCGTTGATCAATCCATGAAGGATGCGCCATACATTCGACTTCATTAAGCATCGTTTGAGGTGATTGAGTGCATATCTGGCCTTTACAATGACTCGCGGTGGCCTACCGATATATCGAGTCAGTGCTGCTATCCTCCCAGACAAATCTGGTACCAATTTGCCGACTCCGGAGGGATGGAAGGCTTGGTGGGCCACAGGCGCCGGGATCGATTCCACGTGTGTGTTGCAGGGCACCTCCGACCACTGAAGGACCTGAAAATCCGCGTTAACCTTTTCGATTCAACGGTCCTCCCAGCGCTCTTTTATGCTGTGGAGACGTAGGCTTATAGTTCAACCACGTCTAGAATACTGCACACTACTCATAGAGCGCTTGAACGATGTCTTCTGAAATATGACCGGCACACTCAATATCTAGCCGGAATGCGGAGCGCTGATCTTCGAAATCCATCTTCGAGATATAGTAGAATGGACAACGATAGCGGAAGAGATCGGCCGGTCATATAATGTGAAGAACGGAAGATGGACGAAAAGAACTGTAGTGTGGACTCCACGTGAACGCAAGAGTCCCCAAGGACGGCACCCTACACGTTGGGCGGAAGTACTCGTAACCAAAGTTAGTCGCCCGTACTTGTAGCAGCTGCGGTTGTTTTACAGATCATAGTACCAGACTTGTACGCACCACTATACTCGTAAAAATCACCACCATGGACGATGAATGAGAGGGAAAGAAACGAATGGCAAATGAGCTGCGGTCTGCACAATTCATGAAGACGGACCGTCCAAATGTCCAAGCAACTAAACATAAAAATATAAAACCGAATGAAGTTCTAAATGAATGAATTGGGGCGCACATAAGAAAGTAAAACGTCCATGAACATAGCGTTTTCCCTTTACTTGAAAGTCTTACCCGCTTTTATTCGGAAAAGCTTACCATCAAAGTAAGCACTAGTCAAAAGAATTTCCAACTCCGAGCTAAAGATATCGGGTAAAGAAAATTAGAAAAATTGAAAACGTAAATAAAAGGATGGTAAAAAAGAGACTCATTTTAAGTAAGAAAGACTAGTATATGCCCAATGGTCCGTGGAGGATTTTAAAAAAATCAGATCTCCTTGAACAGATCAGCCACGTCATCCGTCTGAGAATTCTCAGTTGGAAGGAATGAAAACCGGAATCGATGGGCTTTACAATCCCATCCTTTCTGTTTACATGTCCAACGACAACACTTTTTGCAGAACAAATGCGCACAACCCTGGCTAGCTGGCTGACTGCACCGTGAACAAGGCGGAAATTTGGCCCTTTTTGATATTGTTGTCCTTTGCCCATTCAGTTTTCGCCTTTCCCTCTTTCTTGCTTGCTTCAAAGAAAGACCCAGTTCATCCGCAATTTTCTGGAGGTGTTCTTTCCGTTTTTCCTTATAATTCTTTTCCCCTTCTGCTACTAATGCCTCCCTAACAACCTCTGACAAACGGAAGTATGGCTTACAAATCCAGTGTGGCGTTTTTGAAAGAGCAATAGGATCCACTTGTTTCTCTCCAGATCGAATGCGTTCAAATAAATCTCTCGTGAACTTCATTTGTTCACGTGCTTCTTCAGTATCCGCTGCCAGACGAGTTCGAATACGTATCTCCTCTACGATCGATTCATAGTCCTCTAGACGATGTTCGGTGGAAACACGAAGTCGAAGGTCGGAATATTCCAACAAGCTATGGTGACAGATCCTAAAAATATGTGCCCGTATAGAACTCGTACCCGCTTGGTATTTACGCGCAAACTCGAGGTATTCTTTAGCAACTAGCCAACTTTCCTCATTCTTATTCATAAATAATAACGGATTATGTAGTATTCCTTCTGCAGACATCACTGCTGCTGCCTTTGTTTCAGCAATACACCTTTCTACGTCACCAGGCATCTGAATGTTCCCATTAGCTACAACGGGAACATCAACAGCCTCAACTACGTCTCTAATACGTGACCAGTCGGCTAGACCAGTGTCAGCACCTTTCATTTCACGAGTACGACCATGAACCGTTAACATTGTTGCGCCTGCATCAACTAGTCTGCGTGCATAATCGACAGTTTGCTTGCGACAGTCACGAATGCGGATTTTGCATGAAACTGGCAAGAGGCAAAAATCCCTCACAGCTGATACCATAGAACACACTAAGTCCACTTCATCCTGTAAAACACTGGTTATGACATACTGCTTGCATCCAGATTTCGCAAATAAAAAAAAATGGTTGGCGACCAGGCTTTGCAGAGTGGAATAATGAAATAACATTTAAGACACAAATAGTCGTAAAAATGGATAGTAATTATAGTAAAAAAAGGACGACAATTTTACAAATGTCCTTCTGGACCTACGAAACTGATGAACACGCAGAAATACAAGTGCTGAGATCACGACAAAATCGAGTTTAAAACTTGGCAGTCTTCACTAGTTCGTATCGATTTCGAAAACAATAACGAGTTGAATATTGACAAACAATTTCAAATCTAAAGGAGGACAATTACGCTGAGATACAGACGAAACGAAGGACCTGCACGGTGTGGTGGTGAAAGCGTTACCCTAGAAAGGGTAATAGCGTGTTCGATCCCCACCGCAAACACTTGCAGTCTAGAGTTTTGCAAATATCTCAGCGCGATTGAGGTTATATTTCACATAAGACCATGCCGTGAAAAAAATATAGTTGGCAGCAAATAAAAAAGCTAGTATTAAAGCAAGATTTACGTAAATACCTGAAGGTATGCACCGTACCGCCCTTTCTTAGCCACCATTTGTGGACAACCGAGATTAAGATCGACTCCATCACATACGCCTTCAACCAAACGACAGGCCGTGAGAAATGTATCGGGGTTATTAGCGCAAAACTGAATAATGAGTGGACGATCTGCCTTACATAATGTCAATGAATTAGTACGGTAAGTATGGTCATAAACAAACAAATGAGCATGGATCATTGGCGTCATCGTGATGTGAGCACCGTGCGCACGCATAAGCATTCGAAAAGCCAGTTCACTACAACCATATAAAATTGTTGAAATCCTAGAAATCAGAGGGTGCTCTTGCTTTGAAAAATGAAAACAAAAGAAAAAGAAAGAACATACCTCTGGTCAACCATAGGAGCCACGACCTTCACATTCTTCCTCCCGTCTATATAAATTCGCCAGAAAGAACGTTTTGCGGCAATCTAAACTTATTAATTACATGTTTGAACACCGAACTATCAAGCATTAAATGCTGAAAGTATCTGAGCTAAAGACAGAACAACCTGATCTGCACTATTCCGAGTAGGCGGGCCAAGAGTTAGTTTCTTTGGGATGTGAAAAATCTCGAACAATCCACGTTGTTCCTCCTCAGATAATCCACGTTCCTCAGCCTCATCTACACATTTCTCGACGACCAACTGCTCAATGTTCTTTTGAATCATCCCTTAGATATAAAAAATGCAGTTCTAAATAAATAGGCTTCCTCGGGTACTTAACGTTCGGAGACCAACTTTTCTTCAACAAACGAATAAACTGGAAACAATTTAATAAGTTAATGTCTAGGAAGTGCCAATTCAACGATACCAAAAGTACAAATTTAGACATAATCAACTTCATCTATGGTACAACAACGACAGAAATCCACCAAAACCTTCGGAAGGCATCAAACAAAGTAGGGCTATATTACTACACAAATCTAAGATAAGCTAAGCATGTAAATTATATATGTATATATGCAACGTATATACATGTACATATATACACATGTATGTATGCATTCATGTACATATGCGCATGCACATAGTCACGTGTATATATACATAAGCATGTGTAACTGTATACAGTGTATTAAAGTAAAAAAGAGAACAAAAACAGTTTTCTACAACAATGCGATGGATAAATGGCCAGATTAATAGAAATACGAATACTGTAAACATACACCCGATCGAGTTATTCAGAAGTAGTTACTGCACCTGCACCAATAACCATCTCAACACCAGCTGCCTCGACCACGACCCCTCTGATAATTTCCACCTTGGAATGGTTCACAGCCACCGTGGAAGCCACCTCGTCCACGATTATGCGGAGGGCCTCGAGGTCCACCAAAACCACGCATGCCTCGGAAATCGTTTGGAACTCTAAGACATACAAATTAGGATGCGTAATACCGCATACGATTTCTAGATTGTTTACATAGAGAGCGTAGAAGACCTACGGTTTTCTCCATTGATCGCCTCTTGCTCCTCCACGCCCATAAAAGTCTCCACCACGAGGTCTACCACGAAGATTTTGTGGGTAACCCCCAGTACTTTGAAAATAAGGCTTTTGATAGAACCCATCATTTCCACTATCTCCATAATAATTATTATCACAGTTGTGTTGTCTCTGAAAAAGGAGGGATATCCTAAATTGCAAATTTTATCTTCGAAATTTAACCCACGAGAACAAATATGGTCACTACAGTAACCTTGTTTATGATAGTCTATGTGCGATGGACCCTCTTCGACATAAACAGGCGCTTGAAGCCTGTTTTGCTGCAGCGGATACGTTGGAATTTGACCGGAAGGAGCACTGTGCGTTGGTACTGATACTGGTGGCACCCGTTCATCTACGTCCCCGAATCCTTGTTGTACAACAGGTGGTTGAAAATTTGCCTATGATCAAAACACGTGTATATATGTGTATATGTACATGCATATATACGTATATATAGATATATATATCCTCTGCACAAAGAATAACGACGCATGTCACTAACAGGTTGTGAGTTCTGCGAGTTTCCTGCTCCTGCTGCTGCTGCTGCTGCAGCTGCGGCAGCAGCAGCAGCTGCTGTTGCCTGCTGAATTGTTTGGAGGCTAGGAATAGATTTTAATAGTGCCTGAATGTTCGGTGGTGGTTGAGTGGTAATTGGAGGAGGCAGCGTCATATTTGATTGTTGGGCAATATTTGAATTGAAATTGGGAGGTTGACTAGTGCTAGGAGGAGGGATTGTCATATTTGCCTGTGGAACGAACGACGTTTGAGAAACTCCATAAGTTGTTTGACCTTGGAATGACGGTGCAGCGGAGCTAGCCAGAAGTTGAGAAACTATAACACAGCACAGTTTGAAAAGAGAACAAACAAAAAAGTCACAACCTAATCCACAAATAAACCATTTTCAGAGAATATTAGCATACCATTGCTCCCACTGCAGTTCAAATGCGATATTGGCAAGGTTTGTTGAGGAACAGTACCTCCTGCAAATCCTGGAGCACGACTTTCTAGCACTGTAGGTGGCGCAGGTGGAGGCGGAAGATTACCCGATAAAGGAGATGTTCCTCCCACATCGATAGGGGCGGAGTCATCATCAAGGTCCATGTCAGCAGTCTCCGTATTATCCCTACTACCAGGTACACGAAACGCTGAAATGTTGAGTCATTAGGCAAAAAAAGCAGCTTGTCGATATTTCAGAGCCACAAAAATTGAACGGAAAATGTAGACGATGATCTTATACTAACGACTCAAATGGATGTGAGGTTTTCGTGGTGTCGGGCTGCGATGTACGGCGGGGAATTCGTCCCCACGGTTGGGTCTCACGAGCTGAGTCCGGCGTTTCCATCAGGGAAGCCCAGCTAAGAGTGAAAACCAATACCAACACCAGGATCCACCACCGCCCTGGGATATCAAATCGCATGGTGGAAAAGTCTCCCTCTGATCCACAGCGGCTGGAGCTACTTGGGGCACACTTTAGCCAGGCTGACCTCGGGACTCCGGGAAACACAATGGCTAAACCAGTAAAACTCCGATAATGACTATTACACAACTATCATTAAATAATAACGGCAACAACTAATTAAAACAGTGACATTTTGAGGACACACTTTGCAAGGCGTTTTCGACACCAGTAGCGTATATGTCATCATTGGCCGTTGGTGAGGGAGCATCTCGAGGGGGAGTCGCTGCAGGATAGACACCTGACTTCTCCATTTCCTGAATCATCGACTCCTTTTAAAATAAAATTCAACCGTGTTAAGTCGAAAATCACTATAATGTTGAAAAAATATAACACCCATACATTCGAGCAAAAAATATTTGAAAAAGCAAAAATCCACTGTTTTGAGAAAACTGGACTCACTAACAAGTCGGTGTGAACCTCACGAATTCCTTGGAAATATTTTTGATATGCCTGAAATTAAAAGGTTACGAAAAATCCCTTTTCATAAATTACGATCTCGATATCCACGTCCTATATAGTGTGCTTAAACTACTGAGGATCTCTCCATAGCACAATGTCGGAAAAATTTCAGATGTGCTCATCACTTTTCAGATGAATGAACTAATGACTACATAGTGAGTATTTACCCTAATCAGGGATTGATAAAGCTTTGACATTAGCACCAAACGATCACAAAGCCAGGGACAAAACAGGAGTCTATACTGCGGGATCATATGTTCTAACACTTTCGCAACGATACCTACTGACTTCAGTGCATACTCTGCATTGATATTTGTCCGCTCACCATTTTAAAACAACATCTCAATTCATGCTAAATGTTCCAACTAAATAAATGCCATTAGCGTCACAGATTAGACGATCTGCGTCTACAAGGTATACGCACTCTTCTTCATCATCGAAATTTAAATTCTAACATTTTGCAGCTCACGAACCTTATTTCTTTTTGATTTTTTTAAATTTCGACCCATATTATGGACACAAAAGCAAGTAAACGACAAGAATTTCGTTCGGACATGATTATATTCCTCAATGCATCGTTGTTCATTGCGGCGGCTGCCGCGGTTGTATAGGAAAGTTCAAAACTCCAATTTTACTTCCAATTTTGTTCATTTTTAACCCCAAAGATATTCGAAATCAAGTGAAAACTTTTCAGAAATCATGTACACCCCTAATACGATAGAACAACATTTCCTCCTAGCTTGTTAAGTCCAGTGTTTCTGAACTGCTGTACTCTGCCAAAAAAAATATCGAGAAATTAGCACCGTCGAGAAAGACTGAAATATGAAGAGTGGCATAACTTTCTTTTATAAACGAGATGTTATATTCTCTACATAAATCCTTACGTCTTCAACAACAGTGACATCTTTCAGCTGGTGAGAGAAGTTCCGTTTTGCGAGCTCAAGAGTCTCAATGAGTTGCAACATTCTTCGTTTTTGTTCCTCCATTGAATGTCGAAACGATGAAATCTGACTGAGCACCTAAATTCAAACTTCAGCAGTGGTCAGCAATATTAATAATCCCCTATACAAATTATGGATGATTTTAATTCAAGCAATGCATTACTCTAAAAGTAGAATTTCGAAAGGCATTGCTATTTAAGGATGAAATCAAAGTGGTAACAATGTCAAACATAAGGTCGTTCCCTTGATTAACATAACATAAGGTCGTTCCCTTGATTAACAAAGAATATTGTCGTGGTACCTGTTGAGTTTCCATAACAAGTTGTGCAGCCACGGTACGATCTAAAAACAGCTAGGAAGAAATAAGTTGTATTTATTAAAACCAAACAAACAATGAAGTAAGTGGCGCAGAGATCATAACCTCTCATCCTCTCCTTCATGAGGGCTTTACAGTCAAAATCCCCGTTTCGAATAACCTCCATTCCACGATTCACTATTAATCGCCCCTATAAATAAGTAGAAAAGGCGCTAAGTCTACATCCAAGATGCTGCTAAGAATTTCAAATGGGCTTACGCGCTCAAAAAGCTCAATCTTCCTGTAGACCTCTTCAGAGTCAAGTTCAGCGAAGCTTTCATCTCCATCACCATTCTCTTCGGATTGCAGCATGTTCTTCATTACATTGACGCTGGCTTCCGTGAACACTTGTCGCTCGCCGAAGATATCAATGCATCGATTCATAACTTGCTTAACACATGGAGAGCTCCTTAAAACTAGTAAACTCGAAAATACGCCATGAAGATGATAGAAATCATACATACTCCACAAACATAACAACTCCCTACTTTCCCATTGTGACGGCACTAAGTACGGCTGGTTGGAAAGCCGGAATCAGAACATCCATGTGCTTGTTCTTTGCTCGTTGAACAACGTCGTTCATTATATAGAATAATGCAATGCGTTGTTCATCTTTTTTAGCTGTAAACAGAACAATGAAAACGGGAAATAGGAGGCAAAGCAGATAACAAAAGCTAGAAGGGTAAAGCTCTCGGCGTTGGTCAATCCCCTGAGGAAAGCGCCATGCATTCGAGTTCACTAAGCATCTTTTAAGGCGACTGAATGTGGCCCCCTATGATGACTCACGGTGGCCCACCGATGTATCGAGCCAGTGCTGCTATCCTCCAAGACAAGTGTGCTACCAATTTGCCGACCCCAGAGGGATAGAGCGCTTAGGGAGCCACCGGCGCAGCGACCGATCCCATCTGTGTGTTGCAGGGCGCCTCCCACCAGTGTGCCACTCGCGCCGCTTGAGCGCATAATAGTAGGAGTTCCTCAAAGAAAAAAAAAGTGGTGCTAAACACTTAAGTAGTGAAAAATCGTTCTGTCCAACTGCTTCAAATAAAATGAAACCTTGATAAAGTGAACCAACCAGGAATTTAGCAATGCCATATGGGACTGGATCAAATATACCGATTCTTAGTGAGAAGAATGTCATCACTAGTTCTTAAATGATAACGAAAGAGGGAGCTTTATCAAGCAACTGCCACGTTTGCTGGCAGGGAACTGATTTGAAACGTGGGGTGGCCTTAAAAGCACAACAGTGCGCATACGATAGAAGAAATTGTATAGGACTAGTAAGAAAGAAAAAGGATAAAGTGCTCGTTATAAATCCATCTCACAGATACACGTTAAGCATTCGACTCCACTAAGCTTCGCACGGCGGGCTGAACTCATATTTAGCCTGTATAGAAATACGGGGCTCCATCGACGTATTAAAACGAGCTTTCACCATCGTCCAGTCTCATCGTGTACAAGTCTAACACCGATTCGCCAAGATGGTGAACATAGCTAGCCCCTGAACGCCGATTTGAACACATGGCCAGTTGCATCGCAAGGCAGCCTCTAGCCACTGCACTACACGACCAGTAAAGTCAGTTTTACAAATAAAAAATTAACTGAGCAACCAAATTAGGAATATCCTGAGACTTGTTCAATTCTATCCATTTCCAATGAATGTACTTGCATGGAAACTTCCTAGTGAATGGTCATCCGAAGATGAGAACAAGTTTCAAGAAAACACGTTAGATTGGACAGCGAAATTAGTTCTCAATAATTCCGGTACTGCTCGAAGTGGTCCTCAATTGTTGTAATCTTTCGATCGGCACTCCTTTTCAGTATACATGAAGCAGAGAAGTGACATAAGCTTACCTATCTTGAAACTTTCCAGCCAGGCTTCAACAATAAGGTCGATAGATCTCTTGTCCTTGTAGTGCATCACCCATAACGAGATTGTTTCGATAGCCTCTTGGGATAAACTATGAACCTAAATGGGCATCCTCAGTTCCAACGAAACCAAATCCGGAAGAAAAATAGCTCCAAAAGATAACTAACATCTTGGAATCTCCGCATTATCGCATCCATTGTAAGTCCCGTCATGGTGTTTGGAAGAACAATGGGAGTATTTGTGATCGCTCCTCTTTCCAACCTGCCTACCGCATGTATGTGAACAACACGGGAAAAACGAATAGCAATGCCTTCAGAAGATTACAAAGAAAAAGCTGAAAACTTGGAAAACATGGTCGGAAAGCAGACGGAAATAGGAGAACTACCGACAACAGAAACTACCATACGCAAAAAAATACGTCGGAGACACAAAATAGAAGTGCACGAATCATCGAATAATAAAACATTAAGGAATAATCCAGCCCGCCCTCTACACTGAAAGAAATGTTAAGGAAGAAAAAACCAGAAGGTGGAGGAAGGAGAAAGAGAATGAATGGAGAAGAATTTGAGAAGTCGTAATGTCATCCAGCTATTTAAATTTTCACCCTTTTACAGAGGACGCTTACGGTTTATGAGACCGTACGGTGGTATTATGTTGGAGAAAATGAATTGGTGTCCAGTGTCGTGTTCCTTTTGAAAAAATTATGAATACGATTGGAGCTCATTGTTTACGTCGATTTCAGTCAAGCATTCACAGTCTTTCGAGTAAGACCATTCTTCTTGCAAAGGTAGGACATTTGAATAGTTCAGTGCTGCCGAACTGGTGGTCCGTCCTTCCATCACTTCAAACGGACCATGTGAGACTAATGTTATTTTCAATATTAGTAGAAAAAGTGGGAGTTAAGATTATTTTCAAGAGCATTGTCAACTTTTCGTGGGATGCTAGGACACGCTTTTCCATTTGCTTTGCTTTGTTGGTGAGCTTACAAGCTGCTATTAATTTTTCTTATTCCTAACGTTTCCACTCGAGAGTACTTTCTTCTGATCGGTATTGCATAGGGGTTACTTCTTTTTTGACGTATGTATTTGTAGGGACGCCTGTATCGCAGTGCTCGGAAGCGCCCTGCAACACACCCAGGATCGATCCCCGCGCGCATGGCTCACCAAGCCTTCCATACCTCCAGGATCGGTAAATTGGTACTGGCTTGTCTGAGAGAATAGTAGCACTGGGTCGATACGTCGGTAGGCCACCGCTAGTCATTGTAAAGGGCATATATGCATTCAATCACCTCCAAGTGATGCTTAGTGAAGTCGAATGCATGGCGCATCCCTCAGGGATTTATCATCGGCGAGAACTTATTTTATCCTTTATATGTCTTCATAGTCGCATCAATTCGAGTTGAATGAAGTTGAATATGACAAGTATATTTAAATCAAAATTCGAATAACGTCTTGCAAATATTCATCCTTCACTTTGATGCTTAGTTTCCACTTCGAATACAAGAAAATTGTTCGGGAGACAGTCCATTCTCTGCAATCTAAATGGGGGAGCTCTAGCAATGCCATGGCAGGACTCCAGGAACTATCAACTGGAGTACCACTCAGCGACATCCGTGAAGATGACGACAATCCTCAAGCAGTAGCCGAACCCACCAGCGAGAGAGTTCGGAGTCCTGCGTGGACGATGGATGCGAGAAAAACGAACCGAATGCAGGACGTGCTGGGATCCACAGAATAAATGTGAACGGTTCGTGTAAAATAGAGAAGTAACGCACTTTGTTGAGGGAAACCTGGGGAGCTTTCTAACATCTTTGATAGCCAAATATTTCTCTGCATGATTAAGCTGACACGAGGTTGATGTAAAAGTTCCTACACCAACCTCCTATGATCTCAGTCATGTTGAAAATTATCGACTATTGTTGCCAAGGTTTGATGAAAGTCTATTTTTTAAGATAAAGTATTTGTTCGCTTCTTTCTTACACAACATGCGCACACGTGTCCTTCTGTTAGTGGGTACTTCTCGACACTGTACCTATTTCCGTACTCCAGGTTTTCGTTGCAGGGCCCCCCGATTTGTCCGTGATACTTCCACTCGGCTATTTCTCGACTTTTTCCACATCTCACCAATTTCTTCCGGGTAAGCAATTGCATTTGCTAGTATTCTACAAGCATCGGGTTTTTTACTGCTCATATACCATGCCTTTTTTGACATTTTTTATTGTTGTAGAACGCACGCAATGCCTCTGTCAGACATACCAGACGTCGATATTGACCCTTCCGGGACGTTCAAGTATATCCTTATTCAAGCAAGTTTTCCAGTTTCTCATCCAAAGCCTTTAATGTGGCGTAACAAATGGCTTACTAATAGTAATCAAATTAGTGAAAGCAGCAAGTAGGGCCGCTCTTGCTAGTGAATTTATTTGTCAAAGTAGAACATGAGAACCATAACCCATTTGTAGGCTGTTTGGCAAAAAGTAGCTCCTTCAACTTGTTAGAATCTCCAGTAGCGTAAAAATTACTTCGAGCTGAAGTTATGTGGAAAAGTCGAAGGGCTAATTTTCGGTGTCTTTGCTGAAAGGATGGACCCTTAGCTGTAGATCACAGTACTTTCACCTCCTCCCTCCCAGTTCTTTGATGCGATAAACTATTCATGCTTCGTACTATATTAAAAATAAGTGGTCGAACTCTCGGTGTTGATCAGTCCATCGAGGGACGCCCCATGCATTCGCCTTCATTAAGCATCGTTGGAGGTGATTGGATGCATATCTGGCCTCTACAATGACTCGCGGTGGCCGGCCGATGTATAGAGCCAGTGCTGCTATCCTCCCAGACAAGTCTGGTACCAATCTGCCGACCCCGGAGCGATGGAAGGCTTGGTGGGCCTTGGGCGCGGATATCGATCTCAAGTGTATTGCAGGGCGCCTTCGACCAGTGCGCTACACGCATCGTTTCGTGCTATACTTTTCAAAAATTTCTGCTGAACTGGATGTAAAAGTATCTCATAGAAATGAGGTCACTTCTGCAGTTCCTGTTTTCAGTGCTCTGATAAATCGAATAACGATGAAAAGTACATAGTGCGGGGATACTACAAATGCAATTTCCACGCCGATATTCTGAAAGTTGCTCGCCATGAAGCAGGTTCTTCATTTAAGTTGAATTGTGTTGGTGGCGGAAGAATAAAACACGAAAACGATGAAAGACGGATCCTTGTATACGGATATTCTCAGGTAATCCACCTTTATTCAGTTGCCAACTGCTTCATTAGTCATATTTCTTGCTCACAGTTAAGAGTTACTTGGATACTTAGATGGCCAGTCTTCACTGGTTGTGAAGCCCCCAACATTATTTCTACTTTTCCGGAGTTTTGTTAGTTTAGCCATAAAAGAGTTGCTAGCACGTGTGCTGCTGCCTTATTCTCGGTGGCGGCCGCGTGAGAACAAGGTCCAGTCTTTCCTATTGCGTGCTCTTCATTATTAATCATTAAAACAAATGCATACCTACTGAATCACCTTAAAGTTGACCACGCCTTCCTATTCCACTCGTATGTTTGTGTTTCGGCTTCCTTTTAGTATTTATTTTAACAATTTCAAGGCTTTTTTTAAAAAATTTCTTTATACCCTTTGCGTTATTCTGCGTATTTTTCCACGTCCTTGGAAGATTCCCTTCTCATGGTTAAAATAAAAGCCTTGCTGTGTCATGAGGCTCCTTGGTCAGTCGCGCAACATCTATTATTGAATATATATGCATATATCTGTATGTATATATGCATATGTAGATATATTTGTATTTCTTTCTTCTTTAAATTTTGTTATTTGTTCACGTTCTATACAATAACCTTAACTAATCGTAACGAATGGATTGAGATGTTTGATGACTTGCTACGAATCACCAGTTAGCTTTTTAAAAATCGAATCTTATCGATCTCAATCACATCAATAGAAGACGTATTGAACTTGGCTCTTGATCGAATGCTCGTTGGTACTGATGAAGAAAAATGTAATAACAATAAGAATTCAATTATAATCCTCGTGGTATAGTCTTGAGAAAGTTAAATGAGGATTGATGGTTAAAGTGATGGTGATGAAAGGCAGTAGTAAATGGTCAAACAATTTCACGACCTGACCGCCTTTTCTTCGATGTTAACTTTAATACACCAGCCGCACAGGCATACAACTGGTGGATTATCTTGAATTGTTTGTATGATATCTCTGATCCCTCCCAACGGTTTACCGCCTCATCGTGGTTGGGAGGTGTTCCTGGGTGTCGGACTGGGATTTATAGCGGGGATTCATACCTGGCCAGGTCTCCCAAGCTGAGAACAGAGTGCGGCGTTTCCATCAGAAAGCCTAGCTAAGAGTAAACCAATGCCAGGATCCACCACCGTCCTGGTATCAAAGTCGAATGGTGGTAAATCTCCCTCTGATCCACAGGGGCTGCGACTGCCTGTGGTAGTGAATACCTGGGGCATATTTTAGCCAGGCTGACCTCAGGACTCCAGGGAACCATAATGGTTTAACCAGCAAAAATTGGAGATTATGCTGGGGGCACGCACAACCAGTGAGGACGGGCCATTCAAGTATCAAGTATCATGATATCTGAGGTCTGTTGTGAAGCGAACAACGTAATGACAAGAGAACATTCACTTCTGGAAGCCAGCAACTGCTGAAGAGATTAAAAGAGTTATCGGTTTTTACACTTCTAGGCGAAAGTTTTCCCTCTAGCATTTGGCAGACAATGCGATCTTTAAAAGGATAAAAACTCTCGGCATTGATCAATTCCTGAGGATGCGCCGTGCATTCGACTTTACTAAGTATAATAAATATGTATCGTTGGAGGTGATCGAATGCATATCTGGCCTTTACAATGACTCGCGGTGGCTACCGATGTATCGACTCAGTGTTGCTATCCTCCCAGACGTCTGGTACCAATTAGCCGACACCGAAGGGATGGAAGCGGCTTGCTGAGCTATCGGGTGCGAGCATCCGATTGTTGTCGCAGGGCGCCTCCGACCACTGCGCACACGCGCGCTATGCGATGATATATAATGGATCAATCTACCTATTGAGTTTTTTGAGTGTGTACGGGTCCAGCAAACTGTAAATGTCATAATGAGTTTCTCTTGTTGAATAGAGACATTCCTAGTATACATTCCATGTAAGGGAGAGAAGTATCAGAGCAAATCATTCAAAGTATGCAGTAAAGGCGGTTACATAGGCAAACATGTTTTGTTGTCGGAGAAGGCTATTGGATTGGCGGTGTTAATCGACGGCGATCAGCTCGTAGACGATACGATGCTGAACAGAGGATGTCTGGACACCGATAACTGAGACGCGAATGTCCCTATAGTTGAAGAATCAATAAAATTGAATTGGCATGATGGTGTACATATTGAAAGGTAAAGGAGCATTACTCGTAATGTCCACGCTACATGACGCGTTATTTTCTAGGTACTCATGAACACGCTATGTTACCTAAAGGTAATACCAAGGACTCGTGTTTGTGAAGAAAAACGGGTAGATATCATGTTCTTCGTAATTTAAGAAGGTAGTTGGGTTGTCTCAAACTTTCCAGCCGATCGGTCTGACGTCTGATGAAAGAATGGAGAATGTAGTATAGGAATGTGTAAAAAAATTCACGATGAATGAGACCAAGATTCAAACGAATTTGACTGTCCCTCAAGTTAGTAATGTTTGCATACCGTTATCGCTTATTATTTATATCGACTGATCTTATTTCATCCCACCCCCGACTATTCATCCCCCTGAAAGTAACAGACGATTGCCAAAAACTCGAGCCTTTGGATGTTTTTAAAGAATACTCAAATAACATGACTCCAGACGTGGTATAAAATGTGCCAAAAAAAATTAGTACCAGATACAGTCTATGTACGGAACATTTATGTTTAGATTGTTTTAATGGTGCCAGCAAGGAGGGAAGGTGCGCAACAACGGTAATGCTCAGTATAATCAAAGCGCTGGTTGGATTCCACCACGGGTTCGCCGAGCCTCCTATCATTGCGAGCCAGAGTAGTTGGCACCAGACAAGCGCACTTCTTCCAATCCATTTGGGAACGCCCGAGCACTGCCATCTGAGGATTTCAAAGATAATTAACTGGACCAGCATCCAACGACGTTCTTGACGAAATCGAAGGAATCCTCAAGCACCAGCCGAAGCCATGCGAAAAAAAGTTTGAAAACTTTCGCGGATGGTGGACGTGGGAAAAGGGAGTCGAATGAAATTTCTGGGAGCCGCGTAGTGTGATACATATGGTGTCGGCTCATATAATATTAATAAATGTTGGATGGAATGTTTTCAAAGACCGGGAAAACATCGTAGAGTCGCACCATATCAGCCGTGGGTGGAACTACTATACTTTGATTTCCACTTTGTTTACTAGCAACAGTTCTGTGGTACTAGTTGTGCGCACTAAGAAGACAAGTTGTTGCAGAGCTCTGTAATACAAGCGAAATAGTCCTTAAAATGGTGTTTTGTAAGTTTTGGTGTCAGAAGTAACTTTTCCTGGACTACACATGATATATAATGTAGTTCGGACATTAACAGCGGGTTCCGATCTACATTTTTAAAGTGGGATATCTCAGCTCAGAAAAAAAACCTTATTAATCGAAATAAAAACCGTTAGAATCTACACATTTTTTGCCAGCAGGGAACAAGTTATACCGGTTGCTTTGAATGCTGGATTTCTGGGGGCGACGAACTGATTGAGGTCAATTTCATTATTGCCTTGGTTCCTAAAGCATTTATCGCATAGGAAGTTATTGAGGTGTTTGAAAAAGAGCTCTAACGAATGTTATGGATGAGACAAAGCTTCGTAGCTCAGTTAGGGGGTGCGCCATGTTTAACAACAGATTCGCCGCGAAAATTTTTTTAAAAACCAATGTTGCAGTCGAACCGTTTCCGGTGCTCTGGGACTGAGCTTGGATTCGTTGAAGCAGATTTGTCGACGTTGCTGTTTTGACATCTAAAATTCTAACCTATTCTAACCTAGTTTGTAAAGTCAATTTATATTATAACTGGACTATTAAATTAGAAGGCCGCGTGTGGCGCAGTGGTTGGAGGCGCCACTGCGACACACGTGGAATCAATCCCCGTGCCCATGGCCCACCAAGCCTTCCATCCCTCGGGGGTCCACAAACTAGTACCATACTTGTCCGCGAAGATAGCAGCACTGGCTCGATACATCGGTAGGCCACCGCGAGTCATTTTGTAAAGGCCACTTATGCATTCAGTCACCTCCAAACGATGCTTAATGAACTCGAATGCATGGCGCACCCTCGGGGATTGATTAACGCCCAGAGCTTTATCCTTTTTTAAATTTAATTGTACGGAGCGAAAGTGCATAAAATATGCTTTCCAACTATATATAATAGTATAGCATTTGTTGTTAGAGTGTGTTTAAGAAGAATAAAATTGCGAATCCGACATTAGAATTCGAAACTAAAGGCATCTGTGGAAGGACTCAGTACAAGGTGTCGGTGAAGAAATGTGTGGCAAAAGATACACATGGAAGGAAAATGGATACCTCTCATCCAGAATATGTTAGTGAAGTAATGTGTAAAAGGTTAAAATTTTAAGGGCAACAGTATTTGTTAGTTTCATGGTCACGCTTGGTAACGTCCACTTCCCACTTTACATAAACGTTGAGTTTTATTGTGGCCAATGAGGAGCTCATCAGTATGGTGTAATGCAGGTAGTCCGACTTCATTTCACCCTGTATTGTGGTCGGTCCTAACACCGCTTAAACGCGACCCACCATTTAGCCCTAGTTGTTAAGTGGAGCACGGTAACGCTATCATCTCAAAGAAATGGAGATTTTCGTCCACAGACTTTTACACTCTTTTTACTTTAGGGTTTTGGTCAGGCTGACCATTCAAAAACGGTCGACATTCTTAAGAAGCGCTATCCTGATTACGATATCACTTTTTCCAACGAAGGATACTGAGTGTTCGTGGTTTCATGTTAGTTCCATGTATTTGTTTCGTACTGGATGCGGATTTTGTTGTCGAACCCCATCGTTTGTGTCCATGATGATGCATAACAATTTGCTTCTTTGTGCTGAGATTGTATTCTAGAAAAAGGGTATTATTATTGGCAATAGTTTTTGTTAGAGGTGCGAATCTTGGTGTGTGTATTATAATAAAGATTGACATTGTTACAGTGGTCGCTCCGGAAGAATCCTTGTAGTTATCTGGCACGCTCGTAACAGCATGCATTGGTTTTGATGGGTACGTGTCGGAGGACGATGTAGCCATTAAAGTTGAGATACATTAGGGTTTCTTAAAAATGAACGGCCGATTTCAACTTCAATCTTCAGAGTGACATAGCTTGAAATTGGCTTCATTGATCGAGATATAAACCATTCGGATCTGCAAGTTCTTTTTTTCCAATGGGATGCAAGTTTACCTATACTGGTTGCATGAAGTTTTGGAATTCTGAACACTACGAAGTCGTTCATGGCAGCCTCGGCGTCGGCTTGGTTTCTCAAGCAATTCTGGCTCAGGAACTCTTCTAGATACCTGAGTAATTGTAATTGGTAATCCATAGTAACAATTCCTTGAACAGTTCCCACCTTTTCTATAATATCATATGTTCCTATATTAAGTGTTTATTGGTATGTATCCTACATCTATCCTTGCATATTCTGCTAATTGTTTCTTAGCGACGATGTCATGCACCTGGCTGGGAAGGAATTCTGTACCATCTTTTTAACAACTGTTCTCCGTCCGACAGTTCGAGCACTGAAGAAGAAGCTCCCAACTACAGGCATCCGCTTTTTGTATAAGCTGCTGCATCGCGTCTTATAAACTGGTCTTGTTGAGCTGATGCGAGGTTGGTATAGGTCTTCGTTGTCGTTGTCATTGTTTTTGTTGTTGCTGTTGGTCGATGGCCGACGCTTCGGCGATTTCGCCTTCCCTCAGAGCCGTGATGTTACGAGTGGGACTGTTCTTTGTGGGCTTTGTATAACCTTCCCCAACATTCTCTGCAAGCAGCCCCTATCAGATTGTACAGAACTGAGAAACATTCTAGAATCTCCCTTTAACCATTGTCTCTAGTTCCTTCTGTCAAAACCATGCCCATTACAGAAGGAATAGAAAGAGCATTATTAGTGATCAAGTCAGCGTTCCAGTGTTTCGCTTAGTTTCACTCAAGTGTTTCGCTCGTGCTCAATTACGCTCAGCCCTTCCACTCCACTAGATATCGTCAGATTGTTAAAATTGCATTGTTATTGTTGCCATAAACAAGTATAACCCAGTTTTGAGATTGTGCTCTGTGGCAACAACAAAAGGTTCTGCGTGGGCAACTCGCACAAAGTCGAGCGTTCTACTTGAAGATAGTAATTTTTCTGTGCCCAAGACTGACCGAAGACCTATATTCCACTGTACCAATTAATATATTTGGTGCACTGGCCAACCGTTTGACACTACTATTCTAATGTTACACTTCACCAACTAATACATAAGTGAGTGGTTTGAGGCGTATGGTGGACGAGGCAGAGTTACGTAGCACAGATTGTTCGACTTCTGCACTCGCTTCAATACTATGACGTGTAGCACTCGTTATCATGCGGAAGGATTGATCGTTATGTATTGAACAATGCAGGAAACAGCCGTTGAAGTTTCTGGTGCGTTTATCGATTTCCTAGATGGATTTCACCGCCGTAGTAAGTTCCTCCGACAGAAAGCTGTGATGGATCAAACAAGCGGCATTCAATCAAGCAACCATTATAAACTTATTTTGGTTCAATTTCAGCTTAAAGAAGTATTGCAGAGCTTCACTGCTGCCGAACCACTCAGCAAATTGTTGCAGTTGTCATATTGAATCCATTTCTCCCCAGTTGTCGTCGCATGTCGCAGTATGTTCGAGAAATGGGTCATTCTTGTTGCGAAGGAGTGCCGACAATGCTTCAAAACGAAGAATTTATTGTAATTCAGCCCGTGTGGCTCCCGTTGTCTAGCTTTTTTCACTTTCTAACTATTTTTAGATGGGTGATTCTTGTTTACGGGTGACTGCTGATAAAATTGTTTAAAAAGGGGTTAAGAGAAAAGCAAAGCAAGAGCCTCGGTAGTGTAATAGCTGGCACGGTGATCCTCTGGAACGATAATCGCCGGTTGGGAGCTGGGCTCAGGTCTGAGTTTTGCAAATATCTCAGCATCATTGTGGTGGTATTTCACATAATATCCAGCCATGAAAAAAATAATAGACAGTAAATACAATTTAAACACTGTGTCTAGATGCCTCGAAATACTTCAGAAGCCTATATTGAGAGTTCTCCCGTAAGTTGAGGTACAATTGTGCGCACATTTGTCTCTACCTCTGCTTTCAATTTATCGTCGTCAATAGCAGAAGGACTTCTGCGATCTCCCTTCATCCTCAAGCTCGATTCGCCACGACGAAATTCCCCAAACCAAGCTTGCATTGTACATTCGTTAACCTCATTTCCCATTAATGCTGGACCCGTTTCCGCTGCTCTGTGAGCGGAATTGAATTCTTAGAGGCAGATTTGTCGAAATCATCAATCTGAAATCATCTTTCAATCAGTCAGCACCGTCTCTGACATCTGAAATTCTGACCTATAAAATTTGCAAACAGTCAATTTACATTGCAAGTAATTGTACGGAGGGACAGTGTATAGAATGAGTTTTCTAACGATATATAATAATTCAGCCTAATACAGTACAGCCTACGAACAAGAAACAGTTGCTAAGAAGTGTGGAAGAAGAAGGAAATTACAAATCGGCCGTCGATTTCTGCGCCACCTCATGCTTACGTTTCCGTCAATTTGACTACTGCCTTTCAAAGCGGTGAAGGAAAATTTGCTGACGACATACAAATTTCTCTATTCTACCACGATGAATTGTGGAATTTCCGAGGTCTAGGGGTAATTCCCTTCCAATAGTTCACCGCATCGTAGCTGGAAAGGTGTTCCTGTGTATCGGACTGCGATGTACAGTGGGGGGGGATTCGTCCCCCCGGCAGGGTCTCCCAAACTAAGGAGTCCGGCGTCTCTATCACGAAGCTCAGCTAAGGATAAACCAATCAGTATCCATCACCGCCTTGGTATCAGAGTCGCATGGTGGCAAATCTCCCCTCTGATCTACAATGGCTGCGACTGCCTGTGGTGGTGAAGGCTTGGGGCAGACTTTGGTCAGGCTGACTTCGGGATTCCAGGGAACCACAATGGCTTAACCAGCAAATCTCCGAAAAATGGTGACTATGCTGGGGCCCGCACAACTAGTAAGGACGGGCCGTTCAAGTATCAAGTATCAAGCAAGTAAAGGATCATTCTTCCGACCCTGATTTTGTGTCTCGACTAGCGAAGCGACTGAGTAGGAGGGATTTTGACAAGGTCAGATCGCCGACTGCAAATATTCAGGAATTATTCTTCTTTCAGAAATTGAAATTGTAAACGATTTCAAAACCAAAAAAAATTAGCTGAGAGACAGACAAGAAGAAGGACCCGCATGGTGTGGTGGTGAACGCGTTAGCTCCCGGAAAGGGTAACAGCATGTTCGTTCCCTCACCGCAGGCACCTGAGGTCCGGACTTTTGCAAATATCTCAGCATCGCTATGGTTGTATTTCGCATAATACCCTGCCATGAAAATTGTAGAAGCAGAAAATAAAAAAGTAAGTAAAAATAAGTTGTTAGTTAACAGGCGACCATCATCTCGTGCTGATCTTGTTCTCCAGGAGGTTCAAGATCTATCTTCAGTGCCGTAGTGCGGAAATGTTCGATCTCTTGTATAGCCTTCTTTATAACATGGTTCCATATGTTCCGTATCGCCGTTGAGTTCTTTTTGGAAATTGCACGCGCTCAACAATGTTAAAAATTCGCCTTCAGCTGACACCCTTCTTTGTCATTCTTAACCTCGTCTCCATGTGTGACTACTCTTTTTCAGTTCCCGTATGGCCAAGTTATTCAGCCATTCCGACATTATCCAAAGAGAGAACCCAGCTACTCTGTCGAACATACGGTCCGCTTTAAATTAAGTCTTGATTGCTTAAATGATGTTGTATGCAAAACTACACAAGAGAACGGACTTTTCCACACTAAGGTACCGAAGATAGATATGGAATTTCTTGCAGAACAGGACTGATATGAGATGGTGGTCGCGTACCTAACTATGAGCAGGTCATCCCATATTTACACAATCTCATCATCGCCAATCATGGTTACAAAAAGCTCGGAACTAGGAGAGTAGAAGCCAAACATTTCCAGAAAACCATGTCGAAATGGCTAAATGTCTAAGATATACAAAAACCGGAAAAAGAGTAGTAACACGTGGAGACGTGGTTGAAAAATAATGTTTAGCGGGAAATTTATGTCCCCTTCAAGCCATGGCTAGAAGTCTTTGAGAGTCTGTCAAGTTTTCAAATACACAGAAAGCCTTGTAGTTATCGATGAACCAGCATCGTTGCGAGCTTGTTAAATTGGTGTGTCTCGTGGAAAGGGTCCTTCTTCCAGGTTCGAGTTGCATAAAAGCTATGTTTAAAATTTTCAACTAGAATGGAAATCCACAAATAGTTGGAGTTCAGTAACGTTCCTGTAGGTTGCAGTGCATTCATTTATACACATTTCTTTGCCATTTTGAGGGACTCACAGAAGTTTGCTCCCAGGTTTGTTCTTCCAGTCGTCTCAAGGCGTGTTCACCTTACTGGGTTTACAAATCTGTTATTCTCTTTTTACAGCAATCGCGAGGTTGTTATTCATAACACCTTTACTTCCTTACAAATATTTTTTTTCGAGAAGCCGATGGTCGTGTAATTATTGTTCAGATTTTCATCTTTCTGTTTGCGTTGTTGAAGCGTTTGACCTAGTAAATTACATATTAATGTACCCTTCCAAGCTCTGAAGAAGGCGATACTGCCGAAACGTCAGCTACCGTCGTGTTGTATGTGTTATATTTGTAAGGAAGTAAAGGTGTGCTGAATAACAACCTCGCGATTGCTGTAAAAA
This sequence comes from Angiostrongylus vasorum, assembly GCA_018806985.1. Classification (NCBI taxonomy): domain Eukaryota; kingdom Metazoa; phylum Nematoda; class Chromadorea; order Rhabditida; family Metastrongylidae; genus Angiostrongylus; species Angiostrongylus vasorum. The sequence continues at coordinate 1,349 of JADANN010000082.1, read as the reverse complement.
AGAAAACAACAGATTTGTAATCCAATGCTGAGGTTAATAGAAAGTCGATCTTGGGACTTGGGAACTATTACTTTATTACTATCACTGGGTTTCCCAAACTACCAGATTTGTATCGTTCGTTATCTACAGAAAGCTTTTTTCATAAAGAACTATGACCCTCCTTGCACAGCAGCGGAAGTGAATTGCACTCTACATCAATCTCGCAAACCTAACCTGTCATTACCACTTTGCGCACTTGTAGAGCTGTCGTTTTTTACGAGCAAACGCTAATAAATATGTTCTGGAGTTCCTAGTCTTGGCATCATGAGGACTTTTTTCCGTGCAGATTCACTTATAAATGCCCGCTTCAATTTATAAACAAATGAAGATGAAGCAGTTAGACATTGTGTGTAGTGAAGAAAGCCAGAATGTTGTTTCTCAATGACAGATCACTATTAAGGATCATAATCATAAGGAGATTATGCAGAGATATGAGCAGAACTCGGAACCCCATGTGGACATCGAACGAACAATTACCCTTATCTCTAGCTCACATGCTCTCCTAGTCGATCCCCCTTGCGTTGCCTTTCTCTCGGAGAATTTTGGTTCTAGCGGTGCCATCAACAGTCACTCCTCAACGGCAATGATCTGAGAAGCATAAGCCGGCATTGGACCCTAGTTAAGCTGGAGCTGTAGTGGAAATCACAGTGTTTTAACATCTATTTTCTGCCCATTCTTTTTCATGACAGGGTACTTTTATTAGCTATCCTTTGTCATTTTTATGGCAAGGCATTTTCAATGTTTTTCCACTTTTTTCCTATTTTCAAGTGAGAATATTTCGGTTTCGACTGCAGCTTCAGTTGCTGGGTTCAAAGTCAGCCTATGCTTATCATCAGGTTATCACCGTTAAAGGGTGATTGCTGACATCATCGATAAAGTGGAAACATGGCTGATGGGAAGGCAACGTTGTGGCTTTTGTTAGTTCGCTGCGGTAGATAGCACGTGAGCCCCCGGTAAGGGGGTAGTCACAGGTGGCCCACCTGTGACTCTCTGTTTTGACCATATCTTGGCATCCTTATGATTGTATTCGACATTGTACCTTTCCATGAAAAAAGAATAGGCAGTAAAGTAAGTAGGAACTAAAAACATCGTGATTATACTGTTTCTCAGCGTCGCGCATTGCCGAGTGTCATTTCGTTTCGGAATTCGTCAAGGCCATTCGCTTGGCAGACAAGTCAGCGTATGATCCTTTGCCGACCAATTGACCGACTCTGTCTGACGGACGAAGGGTTTGTTTTAATGGGCTGTTGGCCAAGAAGCGCGCCGCCATCGCACTTCCGCTGCGTCAGGACTGTTTTCGTAACTTTCTA
>JADANN010000081.1:0-51341 GCA_018806985.1 Angiostrongylus vasorum | reverse complement strand
ATATAAGCACACATAAAGCACAGCATATATAAGTCGAACACAACAAGTACCATTAACAGGTCACGACAGGACACTTATCTTCGTCCACACTTCCACTGTTATTCTTCTACGCTTTGTATTTTATAACATATACGATTCCATCCCCACACAAACAAACGAAGTGTAAAGCGCAGTTGCGTGTTCCCACTGAGAGGCAATAGCAATCGTTAAACAGAGTGATCAGCTACTTCACGATCAAAGTAGCTCCCTAATACCAGGAAGGAAACATCAACGGCGATTTTTAGTAAATTGCTTCTCCTATTGTTCTGAATGGAGCTCTAACATACATCAGCGAGGTGTTACTAAAACTTAACATAATCTTCAAATCTCTACGTTGCTATACTGAACACCGAATTCGTTGATTAGGTCACCTCAAGATCTGCTGTTCTTGATTTCCTCTCTGCTTTGGTTGTTTTCGGTTAGTCATTGATTCTTTTTTTCCAGATCAGCAAATTAAGTCGCACAGAATCATAAATTTTCATTTTTTACTTAGTGATGCTATTCTGGACAATATTTCCGATTACTGGATGAAGACAATGCTCTAGCGCCAAGCCCATCTGCAACTTATTCGTGGTATTACGATTGGAGACGACGGCAAAGTAGTTTGTAGTTACCTACGGTAACACTTACAACCTTTCTTTTTAGGTTTATGCATGAAGAACGACAGTGACAGTGCAGTGAAATGCTTCCGTTTTTAAGTAGTCACTGTTTTTTTTTCGTGGTAACGAAGGTGTGAAGAAATAAGATCAGTCAAAGTTTGGAAAATGCTACGCGTTGCACCACTGCCAACGACTTATGTCATATCGGCAGCACTCACTTCACAAACTAAAATATCCATTCCTGTCTGTATGATTGCAATGTAATTTTACATTGATTTCGATATCGAAGTAGAGAGAGTAGGTTAGGAGCAAATCTACTCGTTTGTCTCTCTTTCATCTCGCTCGTAAGGCCGTTCAATCTTTAGCAAGAAATTTACGTACGAAACATTTTTACCAACTCTATCAACAGTTCATAACTGCTGCTCGCATCTCTTCGATAGCCACGTCCACCTCTCGTCATATGAAGTAAAGGAGGATGAGTACGTTGTACCACCGGTTCTCCCGTCCGAAAGTCCAACATGCCATTTGGTCAGTGAAAAATCGAACAGCACCAGGTCTGGACAGGATAAGACCTGAACACCTGAGGAACCTTCTGCCAGTTCTCGTAAACACATTGGCTCTGCTCTTCACACGTTACCTGTCTGAATGCAAGGTCGCATGACGCTCGAGACATTCTAAACAGGAATGACAAAACACTGGACGAAGGACAGCCTTGTGAGCAAGCAGAGTTTAGAAAAGGGTTTGGTGCGATGGACCACATCCACACGATAACAAGGCTCATTGAAGTAGAGCGGGAGTACGACAGACTGCTCTCTATCGCTTTCATCGATTTGCAGAAGGCTTTGATTCACTTGAGAAAAAAAGCAGTCATGGAAGCCCTTGATAATCAACGAGTCCCTACTCAGTACGTAAAGGTTCTTCGTGAGCTGCACAAAAACTTCACATCCAATATTTCACCATTCTACAACGGTATTAACATCAACCTCAAAGGAGGGGTTAGGCAAGGCGATACCATCTCACCAAAATTATTTACCGCCACCCTGCAGAACGTCATGCGAACATTGGAGTGGGATAACATGGGGGGTGGAAATCGATGGCCGGCAGTTACATCACCTTCGCTTTGCTTATGACTCGTCCTTATAACACTGCGTATTAACCAAGCGGAACGTATGCATGCCGACTTTGATAAAGCCTGTGGAATGATTGGTCTTCGACCAAATCTCACAAAAACGATGTTCATGAAGAACGGATTGGTTACGTATGCGCCATTCACGCTCAACGGAACGATTATCTCCGAATGCTCCAGTAATGTCTATCTAGGTCGGGAAATCAACATGATGAACGACTTAGCTCCAGAGCTGAGCAGAAGGGAAACTAGCGGCTTGGGAAGCTTTCAAGAGCATCGAGGATGTAGTGAAGAGGGCAAAGAACACCCTCCTCCGTGTCCACCTTTTCGACTCAGCGGTACTTCCTGCCCTAACGAAAAACGCGCAGTTGAAAGCACAATGCTAGGAGTATCCCGTTTCACACAATTAAGGGATGGTATCCGAAGCTCCGACCTGCGTGAACGATAAAATATAAAAGACGCCGTTCTGTACGCCAAACAGTCGAAAATAAGCTGAGCCGGACACGTAATGCGTATGAATGACAACCAATGGACAAAAGCCTTTAGTTACTGCATTCCTCGGGATGTCAAACGTACTGCAGGTAGACCACCGACCTGATGGTCAGAGTTTTTCACAAAGAGCCTAGAAGAAAATACGATGCTCGGCAAGTCCCTAGAGCGAACAGAACCCATTGAGCTACTCTTGCACGCGACAGGAAAAGTGGAAGATTTACTGGCGCCCGCTCGGGTCACTCGACGATCAACGGGACAACAAGTGATACCGGTGATTTTAATTAGAACGAGCTCTTCATCATTTGCCAAGGGTGTAAATTTAAAGAAGAAAAAAATATTAAAGAAGCAATAGTACAAACAAAAAATGAACTATAGGGACGAAATGCTGCAAATAGCCATAATTGCCGCTGCTTTTCTATAAGCACAACAGAATAACTTGAACGAATAGTGCAATAGCACAACCACATATTGGACCAAGTACTTTGAGTATGAGCGCCGCCTCTGTGACTGTGTGCTGCTCGAAGGAGATTTTCCAAAGTTCTTTTTACTCCATCAATAGCCCATCTAATGCAGATGTTGGAAAGGGCGTGGCTCGAAAAATTTTGTTATCTCCACTCATTAATTTTCAAATTATCCTCTTCTGTCTTAGTTTGTTTTGTGATGAGCAAACCACTGCTGTTGTTGATGGGAGTACTCGACACAGAGAATGTTCTCAATGAAGGCGCGCATAATTCCGTCTGCGTGAATACCGCAATTTGACAGTTCCAGACAGCTTTCCTCTAGAACTGAATGAGAAACCCCTGAGAAGATTTTTTCAAGAGTGCCTCGCCATGAACTGTGAACCTCATGGAAAATCTATTCGCATTTTTAGATTCCATCGACAAGGCACCGCCTTCGATCCTGTTGTCCGAGCAAGTCTTACGAGCACGCCCTTCTAGAGAACAGTTGCAATTCAAAAATATTCGAAAAAGTGCTGATAAGCTGATTATCTTGACGTTCTGAATGCAATAATAACGAGCTGAGTTATAAGAAAAAGATACAACGCATACGAAGAGAAGAAGTACGGGCTTGTGCTTTGGTAAGCTTATTTGTTAGTGTTAACTTTAAAGACGCTCATCTTTTTTCTGGCGACCCGTTAAACGCACGTTTCTTTTAATTCGGCCTTCATCGGATTCGCAGTGACGACAACCGTGCATGGATCGGCCCCAACACCTCCAAATGTTCCAGTACGAACCAACCCGAAACGATGTTGTACGAGAGACAGCACACAACACCACGTTGACTGTTAGGAATGGCTGGAAACACGTCCATTAAAACGGATGGATGTCATAAATAAACCGTTTTACCGTGAATAAAAATGGTTCCGTCAATGATCCAGCCTCCAGATAAAGTTAGCAAGCAGACAAGTTAGTGGTTCGCACTCAGAACCATAGACAGGAATAAGTTAGATTCAGGATTTGTCGCCGTCCTTTCAGAAAAGTAGCATGAAACAGCAAATCTCCATTCGGTCCACAAGAACACTACATGCAAACCCTCCAAATGAGAACTATCTCCATAGTAGTCATTACATGCCACAATTGGACATTATTCTATCATCCACTTTTTAAATCCCATTCGCATCCAAAATTTCCATATTTTGCCATAGTATTATTTTTTCCCAATATCCTTGCAATTCTATGAGTTCCCATTATGCCAGTCATTTTGCGAACTGTACAGTTAATTTTATGGCATTCATCTACCGTAATGGTAGAGCTAATGCTCCTCAACATATACTAAATAGATGGCTAGGTCGCTCTCAAACCAACGCTCTCCTACTCCATCTATTCGACCGAGTTGATAAATTGGTACCCAGGGGTGTGTGGGAGGAAATCAGCACTGGCTTGATACATCGGTACTCTCATAAATTTATGAAGATGGAGTTGTCACAACAACTTCAATTTTTATGTCGAAGTTCTTTCTGCAGAAGTAGCTGCATCGAAATTGCTGGTTCAAACACCGGATATCGGTCAGATATACTTCCAGCACTTCACCTGAGCACAAATCGACATTGACGAATTGTTTTATTCTTGCAAGTGCTCATGCAAAGGGCGCCCTTGGCACAATGGTCAGAAGTGTTTTGCAAAATTACATAGTCTTAGTTCAATCTGCACCCTTTCTGTTTCTCAGGGTTTATTATTGCCAGTCTTTTTTCGAGGCGATAAAATACACTGGCTTGGTAAATCTACTGGGCTCCCTTAAGTTATTGTATGAGTTACTTATGCATTTAGTCACCTATGTAATGCTACGAATGGAGTCAAAACTGCATCGTGTCTTAAATCATGCGGTGATTCCATAAATGTTTAGCATCCTCAACAAGGTCCATTTCATGAGGAGCAATACAGCCATGAATGTCTTGCACTTTGCCACTGTTCAGTTTGTACATAGCACGCGAATTGAAGAAGGCTAATAAACAGAAAGAGGCAGAATCTCTTGAAGTGGTTTAGTTTACACATTTTTCGTGTGTCGTACCGCGGTTTGTTCCTCACTACCACCCATGCTCCATACATATTCATGTTTTTTTTTCTTGCAGTTGTCAGAGCTTCTTATTCACATTGAGCAGTCTTTATTATGTCCTTTCCACTATTCTAAAGACCTTCCTTTTCTTTCTAATTACTTTTTTTTTCTGGTTTTTTTCTGCTGGGTAATATTCTGGAAGTTTTTTTCTCACCTAAAGAGGTTATCATATGGTCTTTTCACGCTAATTTTTTTAGCTGATTAAACCTTCTCGGCATTCATGCGAACCTTTGTTTTTTGGCACTAATCAGTAGGGTAATGCTGGGACCCATATAAACTCATTCGGCTTCTGCTCGAAGATTGTCTCCTTTACGAATGTCCTTGATTGGTGGTTCTGTCGAAATTTTCTCCGTAATCATGTAGTAACCGGGCCAACAGCGTTTCTGTTTGGATTGCAAATGAGTGAAGCATTCCCAGAGGAGTCTGGTATCAATTTCCCGATACTGGGCAGTGATAGACTTGATAAGCTCAGAGTGGGGTCGAACCAGTACCATTCTTCTTCCACTGTGTCAATCGCCCCCACCTACGCTGACGTTAGGTGAGAAAACAATAGTTGTGGCGGAAGGTATCCGTACAACTTTGAGAAATACCATAAATGGATAGTAAGCGATGGTAAAGTTTTGCGTGAATTTTAAAGTAAGTCTAAGGAATTACTTAGTTTAAGACTACGAGTTCCGATGAAAATAGCTGCAGAATGGCAGCGTGTTCAATATAATGCTGACTTTGCAACTAATCTACTCCGTATTTGGCTGGAGAAAAAGCCCCTGTGGTTTTGTAATAGCAATCACTCATTTCACCAAATCTAAAGTACTTACCTTGTCGCATTTGAAACCATAAAGTTCATGTTTTATTGCTTAGGTTTTTCTCTCAATATATTTGGTAAGTGTGATTAATCTTTCTGCACCATGTCTCTAATCTCTTTAAGAGTTTCGTTGCTCAGTCCTAGTAAATCCTGGGTCTTTTGCTCTTGAAACCCTAAAATTACGAGTGTTCTGAATAATATAGCAAACCAACATGGCCTTCAGCTAACTAGTAAAGTGCATTTTAGATGAGTATACCAGATGAAGTGGCTATGCAGTTGGCAGCTCATATAGTTGAATTGAAATCGAAAGTATTTAGTGTCTGCTTGCGGAACGTCTGTGGAGCATCAAAGCAATCAGTGAGTTCTCGAAGGCGTTCAAGCCAGAACAAGTCACCATAGAATTAAACCCCAAATGTGACATTATCACTATCAAAGATCTGCCTTGTTATGATACCTTCAGACAAGTTGATTCACAAAGTATCGCGGCAGGTGCTTGGAATATCATCATGTTTGGGGGTGATGATAGTGTTGGTGAATCAACAGTGCGAACATGGCTCCGGAAATTCGATCTGGTGATTTCGGCTTCGAACATGAGGAAGGCCGCGGACGTCTAGTGAAGTTGACGACAACGAATTAGAGGCACTAGTAGAAACAAACACGCGAACAAATGTTCGAGAGCTCCGTCTCACTTTCATCGATTTAAAGAACACCATTGACTCAATTGAGATGAAGCAGTTATGGAAGCCTTTGATAGTCACGGAGTCCCTACACAGTAAATAAGGATTCTTCGTGAGCTATACAAAAAATTTCACAACCAAGATATCACCATTCTACAACGATGTTAACATCGACGTCAAAAGCGGATTAGGCAAGGCGATACCATCTCGCCAAAATTGTTTACCGCCTCCCTCCAGAACGTCATGCTAACATTAGAATGGGATAATATGGGAGTGAAAATCGATGCTCTGCAGTTACACCATCTTCGCTTTGCTGGCGACATCGTCCTTATAACACAAAAAAAATTAGCCAAGCGGATCGTATGCTTGCCGACTTCGATAGAGCCTGTGGAAAGAATGGTCTTCGATCAAATCCCACAAAAACGAAGTTCATGAGGAACGGAATGGTTTCGTAGGCCATATTCACGCTCAATGGAAAGAATTTCTCCGAATGCTTCGTTTACGTCTCTCTGGGTCGGGAAATCAACATTATGAACGCCTTAGCTCCAAGCTTTAGCAGAAGGAAATGAGTGTCTTGGGAAGTTTTCAAGAGCACCGGGGATGTAGTGAATATAACGAAGAACACCCTATTCTGTCCCTACGTTTTGGATTCAAAGGTTTCGTGCACAGTCGAAAGGACGGTGCTAAGACCACCCGTGTCACACAAGAAAGGGAAGGGATCTGAAGCTCCGACCTGTGTCAACGACCAAAAATCAAAGATGGCGTTCTTTACGACAAGCAGTTGAAGATAAGGTGGGCCGGACACGTAATGCGTATGAACGGCAAGCGATGGACAAGAGCCGTTAGTGACTGGATTCATTGGTATTCAAACGCACTCCAGGAAGACCAACCACCCGATGGTCAGAGTCCTTCACGAAAAGCCTAGAAGAAAGATATGATGCTCAACGAGTCTCTGGAGCGGGCAGCACCCATTGGGCTACTCTTTCACTCGACAGGGGAAAATGGGGTATTTATTGGGGCCCCGTCGAGTCATTCGTTGACCAGCGGGACCATAGGTGATATAGGTGACTTTGTTTATGTGGCAGATATTAGAATAACAGTTGAATAGTAGTGTTTCGGGCAGAAAAAAAGTACTGAGATTTTTTGTTTTTTTTTACCGTACATTACTTCTCTGAACCGTTTCTTTTTTCTCTTTCCATACCGTTTCCGTACCATTATATCCAATTCTGTTTTTGAGAAAAAAGCTGTGTGCAATGTAGGAAAGCAAGACATCGATGATATAACTCAACGCCACTACAACTTTGTTTACCAAAACGACAATCATCGTTATTTGTCCGCTTTTGTAAAAAAGTGAAAAGTTTGCCTAACGCAGTGGGTGTTAAATTCTAGGATTTTTTGGAGTATCGAATCCTTCGAATGGATTTCGGAAGCATAAGCTCCTTGAAGTAAAACGAAGTGATGGAGAAATGGCAGTTCGTTGGTAAGATACCCGATGAATATAGTCCAGGGAGCACTTTGGCAGTACAACTAGCCCAACTTTTGCAGCGACGCGTTTATGCAGCTTATAGTTGGACATCGTTCTGCATCAGAATTGCGCGATTTTTACCGGTCGCAAACGTCGCGTTTATTGGAGTGAGGAACATTTCCAACAGAACTGATAACATTTTCAGTCTCTACCTCTTTCTTACCATCTTACATAACCTGAAATTTCTTAGCAACAGCTGCGTTATGTTCTTGCTTCGCAACTAATTGTGAAGCGTTCGTGAAGTCTTTTCGTATTAACATATGCACTCTTATAAAAATAATGGGAGGACTTTACTTATGGTCAAAGGAGAAACAAGTGACAACATGGAGTAGGAGAGCACAAATCATCTAACAGGGTGACGTTGAATTCCACGTGCCTTCTGAAGACAAATACCGAAAAAAGTACTTGTCTTCAGAACGCTTGTGGAATTCAATGTCACCTGTTAGATGATTTGTGTTCTCCTACTCCATCTTATCACTTGTTTCTCCTTTGACCATAAGTAAATTGATTGGTCTTATTTACTAGGTGGCAACTATAATTAGTGTAACTAACATCTTCGTATAAAAGCCGTATATTTGTCCTTCTCGTTAGGTTACTGTAGCTGTATTATATAAAAAAAAAGCTCTCGGCGTTGATTAATCCCTGAGGGATGGGCTGCGCATTCGACTTCGTTAAGTATCGTTGGAGGTGATTAAATGCATGGATTCTACAATGACTCGCGGTGGTCTACCATTGTATCGAGCCAGTGCTGCTATCCTCCTAGATAAGTCTGGTACCAATTTGCCGACCCCGGAGGGACGGAAGGCTTGGTGGGCCATGGGCGCGGGGATCTATTCCACTTGTGTGTCGCAGTGGCGCCTCCAATTTTTGTTATCTACTACCATTAATAGTAACATCCAAGAAATGCGCACGTATTTTGTGGTGAACATATCTCAGAAATCGATCACCCTGTCGAGTTCCTAATAATACTTTTACCGTTATGACATTACTGGGACTCAACGAGTGGTAGATGGTTTCATCTATAGAGGGATAAAGCTTTCGTCGTTGATCTATCCTTGAGAGATGCGCTATACATTCCACCTCATTAAACATCGTTGGAGGTCAGTGAATGCATATCTGGCTTTAAGAATGACTCGCGGTGGCCTACCGATGTATCGAAGCAGTGTTGCGGCCCTCCTGGACAAGTATGATACCAATTTGTCGACCCTGGAGGAATGGAGGGCTTGGTGGGCCTGGGTCGTCGTGATCGACTTCATTTGCGTTTACCATCCTAGAACAGTCTATATAAAAGAAAATAGAGAAAACAAGGCGCAAGCGTTTGTGAGAATACGAGTATGCGGCTGTTGTTTACTTTTTTTTATTAACAGTTCTCATTTTTGTCTCATTCGATTAATATTGTGGCTGCACTCAACCATAGAGTGAAGACATTAATCACAATGCGAGCACATCAGTGGAGCGAAATCGATCTTTACGGGGACACTGAAAGGGCAAAAGAATTATTCTTCGAGAGATCTTCCAAAAGACAAAAGGATTGTAGAGGGAAGGAGTACACTATTAGGAGTGTGTTGTATTGGATCTAGGATCACCAACAATAATATGGTAGTGATGTGTTTATGAAAGTGCACATATCCCTTAACTGAAGGCCTTGAAGCTGCTTAGTAACAAGGATATGTGGGTGGTTTCGAGCCGGTAAATTGGCTTGAGCTATGAATATTGGCCAGCCTCCATGTAGAACCATTCGATTTTCAGTGCTTTGCAAACGACGAGCGAGTGTTGAATGGTGAATTTTCTATGACAACCCTTCAAGTAGCTTTTGAAGGGGGAGTCTTCATTTACGGAGTCTCGACACCGTCGTAACCGCTGCGTGCTTGTTAGGTAAGAAATAATTGTTAAAACGCTGCAGACGGGTAGGGCAGGGCAGTAGTATCGATGCCACACCTCACCAGTACAGTGCTTGGTCCTATCACGCTAAATGCTTGCCATTCACGCTATCCCATAGATTTTGGGAACACTTTCAATCGTTACGACCCAAGCAAGAATGCTCTATTGTGACAATCGTAGGTCTCTAGCGACAATCCAGTAGAGCGGCATTTAAAGACATTCATGAAGAAGACGACAACCCGCTGGAAGCGGCTGAATCCAATACGAAATGAAAACAGTATGCTGTATCTCCCACGTTTCATTCGGCATTGTGATGCTCAACTAAACGTCAAGCTTGGTAACAACCACGTACATATTTCGCAACAACCTTGTGTTAGCTTATCAATGGAATAGAATATCTTCGACGTCAGCACTCCCTAGCCGTGATTCACTTCAACTAAGAATTCTTCGGCACTCGCAATTTCTGATGCAAAGAATTGCTCAAGGCCAGACGGCACGTTAGAATTGGAAATTTGTACGGTCGAAAACGACTTGACTTTGAAGACGACTCGAGAAAAAAATGACAAGCAAAATGTACGATTACCTCTGTAAAAGAAAACGTTTTTCACTGATTTAAGCATTGCCTTGATAAGTAGTTGTCTGCCACATTGGTGGACAGTAAAAGTCGTACTCGCGGCTAGTAAACGACAACACGAGTGAAAGCTGGCGTTTTAGACAATCTATAAAGAAACTCATGGTAAATCGGTGTTGAAGAAGCAGACGAACGAATGTGAGAAAAAGAATTGTGCAAAAATGAAGCAATTATAAGGAAAAGTGAAGAATTCAATTCTGCATCGGCTCAGTTGGTTCGAAAATTCTCAATTTTACTTCATCTTAACCAATCGTTAAATGCTATGAGCTCCGACTTGTCGATAGAAATGCAGTTGGCGAAAATGGTTTTGAAAGAAGTTGTGTGAAGGCTGAAGAGGATAATGAAGAAGTTGAACTGCTCCATCTTGACTAAAGCAACGAACGTCTAGCGGAACGACTGACAGTCACCGCTGGTTCCTCGTGGGTCAACTTGCACTTTTTCGAAACCCTGCTGTAGAAAGGCCTCGCTTTGCCCTTGTTTGATGGGTTATACTTGGGCTAGAAATTGTTCGAAATCCACCATATTCGTAGGACTGACACTGCGTTGTAATGAGTAGGGAATAGGTTCTGGAAAGAACAACTGAACAAAATTGTGGGAGTAATTGTGGGGCCAATTTCTTTAGGCGACGAATGAGGAATCCTCAAAAGCGAAAGCAATCAAGGAGACCATTCCACAAGTTCTGTTTCAATATTGGAATTCTTGTCCATTCCTATTTTAGAAACGTCCCCTCTATTAAACACCGAATATTTAACGAAAAAAACCCAATTCCATTATGTCGTTGCTTAATTTTTTCCGGCTTAACGGCGCTCCCTGGTTACGACAGTTGTTTTGCCGGTGTGGGACGGAAATAGAAACTGCTCATCGTTTCTTGCCTTTGCTGTCTTCGAAGACGGCACATAAAAAATGTGACTAAGAAAATGATAGCTCACTGTCACCTTTATTATGCTCTTGAGCAGGACACAGTTCTCTCCACTTTATTTTGTTCCGCATTCACAGGTGTAAAAATGTGCTGTAGTCCGCCAATCATGATGTTCAATAATGATTTTTTGAGCTGTGGATCTCTGCACCTATGGAATTTATTATTTGGATACTTGGATACTTGAATGGGCTGCTATCACTGGTTTTGCGGCCTTCAGCATATGAAGTTCACTAGAAACGAGAAATTGACTTTCTTTTCTCGTTTCCACCTTGCTCTCAGGTTTGTACACAACTTCCTCGACATTGAGGATTCTGCAAGTAGAATAGTGACAATGATAGTCTGAAAACGGGTACTAGACCTTCTCTAGTAGGTTTAAAAAATGCTGAGTTGATAGACCGATAGCTACCCGAGAGTCACTGTTCTACCGTCACTTCTTAACCAAGAGGTGTTAGATGCATTTCTCTGGTAGAAGAAATGGAATTTCTTCGGGGTGCCATATTAGTAGGCAGCTGTTGTAAAGCTCTTTCACTTCTGAATTTTCTATGCTTACTTCTATTTATGTTTTCATACGTTTTTCAACTGGACAAATTTACGTCTGAAGTAAGTCTAAACATTATTGTAGATCTTTCCAGGTGTTCTTTTTCAAATGAAAATGACTAGATCAGCAATCTTACATGCAGTAATTTCCAGCTCACTACTGACCTGTTTGTCGGTTTTCTCCACACTGCGTGGTTGTGGACAAATGCCACCTGGACAAGGTAACGAGAAAGAAACTAGTGAACTGAAAAGCAACCAGGGTTAATTGCTAGAAACAACTCTGTCACTGATTTGTCTGCGGTCGTTGATGCTACGCAGGGCAAAAAAAAGGGAACTTATGCTTGAGTCTGTACTTTGGACAAATAACTGGATATCCAAAGGCATAAAAATGAAACTTGAAATATTTGAAATTGTTGTTTGATTCGTCTACAAATAGGCGATGTTTTTCACAGGTTGAACGATCAATTTTAATGTAAGCGGTTGTACGACCTCTATGATACTCGCCTGCAGATTCCTTCCTTTTTTCAGTGTCGTTTCCAATTATGAGCGACTGTTGAATCGTGAGTTTTCTATGACGACTCCTCAAGTGCTTTTTGAAGGAGAAGCTTCTATTATCGTTTTGGCATCGCCGTATCCGCTGCATGCTTTTCAGGTAAGAAATAGTCTTTAAAATTTTGTACAACGGTGGGTAGGGCTGTTGTAGCGTTGTCGACTCCTCATCAACACAGTCTGTGGTTCGACCGCGCTCCAGTCTTGCCCTGCACACTGTCCATAAAGCGAGAGTAAATTGCTGTCAGCCTTTTATTAGGAACAGTTGATTCCTAGCGATCCAACTGAGAACGCTCTAGCCTGGCTAAAGCATGTCTCCAGGTAAAATCCACGGAACCAGCATTCAGAGACATTCATAAATAAGACGACAATCTGCAGGAAGCAGCCGAAACCACACATGAAAAATTCGAGAAACTTCGTGTTTGATGGATGCGAGGGAACGAACTAACTATAAGAAGTAGTCCGATTCTCACAATAAATGGGAAGATGGGTCGAGTACAGAAATGTATTCATCGGAATATTTCCTTGCAAATTTTGTTACAACGTGCACAACCATTATTCTTTGTATAAACCAGGCTGTCGAACGTTAGTGAAGAGTTGTGAATTACAATTACGGCTATCCTTCCTTACCATGGCGAATGCCGACACCATGCTGCATGCTTTGCATTTCAGTCGACATTGTCATGCCCAAATAAACGTCAAGATTGCTAACAATCAATAGCATATTTGGAAGCAACATCTTGTTAGCTTATCGGTAGAATACGGTATATTAATTGTCAGCAGGCCCACAGTCGTGATTCACTTCGATTAAAAAATTTCCCGACTTCCACAATTTCCGTAACGAGGAAGTGTTCGTTGTCCAGATGGCATGTCAGAAATGGAACGACTTCAAAAACGATTCGGGAGTAACTTGTACCAAAAAAAAATGTGACGAAATGGTATAAAACAGAAAGTACGATTATCTCCATAGGTGAAAACATTTTTCGCGATTGGAGCATTAGCTTCATTCGTCTTTGTCTCTTCTAATGCTGGACAGGAAAACTCGCATTTCCAGCCAGTGAGTGGTAACCGGAGTAAAAGCAGGACTTTTGAACAGTTCATGAAGAAATTCATGTTTAATCAAAGTGTTAAAACGAATACCTGTGAATGTGCAAAAAAAATAAATCGTACAAAATGAAGCAGTTACGAAGAAAAGTGAAGAACTCATTACTGCACCGATACAGTTAGTTTGCTTCTCAATTTTATTTCATCTCAAGGAAACGTTGAATGCTATCTGCTCCGATTTCTCGATATAAAATGTAGTTGCCGAAAATGTTTAACAAAGACGGAAACAGTGAACTTATGTGAAGGCCGAAGAGGAGAATGAAGGAATTGAACTGCTCAATCATGACTGAAACAGTGAACACCAAACGGGCGGACTAACGGTCACCGCCGGTTCCCCGTGGTCAACTTGCATATTCTCGAGTTCCTGCAGTGAAAACACCCCGTTTTGCTCTTGTTTGATGAGTTATACTTGAAGAAAAATGTTCGACTCCACAATATCCTAAGACTCATATTGTGTAGTGATGAGTGGAAAGAGGTTCTGAAAAGAACAACTGAAGAAAGCTAAGAACTAAAAGTGTGCCAATTTTTTTCGGCGAACGATGAAGACTCCTCTAACGAGAAAACAATCAGGAACAGCATCCCACAGGTTCCGTTCTGATATAGAAATTCTACATCATTACTTATTTTGAAGACGCTTGCCCTATTAAAAAACTGAATATTTTGCGAAATAAAGCTGATTCCGTTACGTCGTTTTGTTCAAAATTTCCGGTATGGCAATACTTCCTGGTTATGGCACTTGTTTTGCAGCCATGCGAAGGAAATAAAGACTGCTCATCGTTCCTTGCTTCCGTGGCAATGGAAAACGGAGTATAAAAAGGTGAGTCAGAAAATGATAGCTCATTCTCACTTTTATTCCGTTCCTGAACAGGACACAATTTTTTCCATTTTCTTTTGTTCAGCATTCTCTAGTAAAAAATTGTGCTGCAATCCGTCAGTCACAGTGTTTAATAGTGGCTTTTAGAACTCTGATTTTCAGCACCTTTTGAATTTATTGCAAATGCCAACCCTTGCACGTTTCCACTGTGCTCTCGGGTTTGCACGAGACATCCTTATCACTGAATATTATGCCAGGAGAGCAGTTACAGAGATGGCCTGAAAACTGATGCTAGACCTTCTCTTACAGGTTTGAAAACGCTGAGTTGATAGAACGGTAGCTACCTGAAAGGCACTGTTCTACTGTCACCCCTTAACTAATTATACGTATTTCTCCGGTGGAAGAAATAGAATTTCTCCTGCGATGCAATATTAGTGGGCAGCTGTTGTAAAGCGGTGTCACTTCCGAATTTTCTGTGCTTATTTGCATTTGTATTTTTGCATGTCTTTCAACTAAACAAATTCCTCAAGTCTAAACAGTATTGTAAATCTTTCCAGGTGTCCTGCTTCAAATGAACATGGCTAGTTCAGCAATCCTACATGCAGTAATGGCATGCTCACTACTGACCTGTTTGTTGGTTTTCCCTACGGTGCATGGTTGTGGACAAATTCCACCTGGACAGGGTAACAAGAAAGACACTGTTGAACTAAAAACAACCAGAGTTAATTGTTAGAAATCTTTCACTAAAACAACTCTATCACTGATCTGTCTGCGGTCGATGATGCTACGCAGGGCAAAAAAGGAACTTAAGCTTGAGTCTATACTTGAGACAAATGAGTGGAACTTCAAAGGCACAGAATGAAACTTGAAATGTTTGAAATTGCTGTTTGATTCGTTTACAAATAGGCGAGGTTTTTCACAGGTAGAACCATCAATTTTAACGTTAGCGGTTTTACGATTCCTGCGGCAATGGCCCACAGCAGTTCAACAAGTGTAACAGCGAGGATCCCCGGTATTTCAAGAAGTGCCGAGGCAGCTACAGGACTCGTGCGAAGACTAATAATGGATGGGGTTTGTGCTGTTATTCAAAGACAATAGTGTATTTGTGAAATTTCAGGCGTTCATAGTGTTTCAGGTACGGCGGTTGACAAGGTGGTGCATAGTAGTTTATGCCGCATGTTGAAAATAACAACCAATACAGTGGGAATTTTTGTAGGTGTTCGACGTACTAGAACAACAGGGTCGTAGCGCTGGCCTCTCGGATGCTTTGATATCAGTGATTTTGAACCAGCTCGCTGTTCAGGTTAACTACTCTCCACTTGAATGCAACGTCGTTTTCACTGATCCCACAGCAAACAACAACATGTGTAAGTATTCAACTCTTAGGAACTCCTTGTGGCTTAAATTCATGAGATCCTTCATTGGTAAAATCTGCTTGTTATGCTACATAACAGCTTTGTATGCCTTTTTAATCGGCGTTCGCTGCTTTCTCTTCGAATATTATTGAAGAGAATTCTTCAATTGCCACGTAATACCTTACGATTGAAAGTGAGTAAATTAAGTTGTTCGGAAATAAACTAAACAAATAAATAAAGGAGCTTCAAACAAAACTTTGTTAAGCGAAATGAAAACCATTTGAATCTGCACATTTTGTTAACAATAAAATAATTCCTATATTCCAGTTGCAGAAAATTCTGGAGTTCTGGAAGCGATGAACTCGTTGAAGCATTTTTCGCGTCGTAGCGGTTGGTGAAGCATTTCTCGAGCAGGAAGTTGTCAAAATTTTTTGAAGAAGTGATAGTCGGTAGGCTAGAGGTCTGGTGAACAAAGCGGATGAGGAAAGGGTTTCGTAGCTCAATTCGATCAACTTCTGGGGGCGCTGCCTCCTCAATGTAAGGTCGGGCGTTTTCGTACAGAAAGATTAGTCCTTTTCTGCTGACTAATGCCGGTCGTTGTTGTTGGAGTCTACGCTACATTTCGCCGACTTTTGTGGCAACAAGCTTCTTCCGTAATCATCTCGCCCGGATTCAAAATGCTGTGATGAACCAGCCCAGCTGAAGACCACCAAGCACTCACCATAACCTTTTTTTGATACAATTTCGGCTTTGGCAAGTGCTGTGTAGCTTGACTGCAATCCAACCGTTGAGCTGAACGTCGCCGGTGTCGTACAGAATGCACTTCTCGCCACAGTTCCTTCCAGAAAAGGGTCCTTTTTGTTGTGTTTTGCGCAGAATAAGAGGAGACGTCACTTCGAGGAGGCGGTATTTTCTTATTATCGTTTAATTCGTGCAGCACCCACATGTCCATTTTTTGTCTTTCCTACGCGATTCAGGTGAGAGCAAATTATTCCTGTGCCTACGGTAAGTTATTCTGCAAGCTCTCGAACAGTTTTTCGCCTGTTTTCTTCCACTGGTGCCTTCAATTCGCTGTCCTCAAATTCACTGGCACGTCGGAGGCCTTCCTAATCTTCCAGATCGAAATCAGCAGAACGTAATTTCTGGAACCGTGTTCGCAGTGTTTATTCACCAATACTACCTCCACCCAAGCTTCTGTTTCGAGTAGTCTGTGCTGCACTGCGACCGAGTTTGAACTCATAAAAGAAAATTTGGCTAAAATTCGTTCTTGACATCTACAATAGCGAAGCTATTAAAACTGGTAAAAAAGTTTAACTTTCGACGAGAAACATAAAAATGGCTAGAGAAAGCATAAAATCAGCTTTCTAATGATATTTGATCATACAATGTACAAAGAGTAATTCACTGGCAAAAAAATACATTAAAACTAAAAAATGTTTTGAAATGGTCATTTATTTTTTGAACGACCTACTACATGTATGGGTGCATAGATGTGGGAGCACTCTTACAACTGTATACATCAAGGCATATATGTTTGTATAAATGTATATGCATCTATGTATATACATATATATATATATATATATATATATATATCTCGTCCTCACTAGTTGTGCGGGCCCCAGCATAATCATCATTTTTTCGGAGTTTTGCTGGTTACGCCATTGTTGTTCTCTGGAATCCCGAGGATAGCCTGGCCAGAGTCTGCCCACAGGTCGTCACCACGACGGGCAGTCGCAGCCCTTGTGGATCAGAGGGAGATTTTCCACCATGCGACTTCGATACCAGGACGGTTGTGGATCTTGGTATTGGTTTACTCTTAGCTAGGCTTCCTGATGGAAACGCCGGGCTCCTTCTCAGCTCAGGAGACCCTGCCAGGAGATGAATCCCCCGCTGTACATCGCAGTCCGACACCCAGGATTAAGAGGATTCTCCACTCCACGTAGTCAAAAACTTCGAAACGTCATTTCTTGCTCACTTTATAGCAAGTTAATAAATCACTTTGCAATCATGACAGATAGGGGGTAACTAAGGCTATAATATACTAGCTATAATATAACTAAGGCTTCTGTGATAATTATGCTTCTTGTAGATAATATGAATATGGGGACTCACTGCTTTATAGTCGGAAACACAGTGACGAGCCTATGTATCATGGGTAATATGTGCATGGTCAGTATGGCAAACACTATTGGACCCATTCCCGCGCAACATCTGATGATTTCTGGACGTCTTACGGTAAAGTGGCTTCTTTTATATCAAAATTTTTTCCACAAGACCCAAAATGATACAGAATCTGCCGATCCCAGCCATTCCTTTAATCGATTTGTTCGCTAGCATCCATCATCGAAGGTTTTCGAATTTCCGTGGGGATTTGTAGGCCACGTAAGAATTTCAGTCTTCTTTGCGAATGTCGTTAAATGTTGGTCAGTTTGGTGCTTCCTAGAGTCGATGACCTTTATGGGTTGTAGGCAGCAATCTCGTCCCAGACAAGTTTGATGTCAATTTACTTTCTCCTTATGAATGAGAGCCTATTTGGTTTAGCCTCTGTTGAACAAGGGGCCTACACATATTGGTTGACCACAGGCACCTCTCTACCTGTACATTTGTTCAAAATGTTCTTTCTCATTGAAGAGATTGTGTTCAGACCACCAATATCATCATGGCGAACTGGTCGAGGGAAATGTGGCAGGGTGTTCTGAACAGAGTAGCTCGTCGCCTGTCATCAGGACCGTTTGCTACGAATTTCTCCGGAGTTTTCGTCACTATCACCTAAATCTGAATTGTTACGTGAAGCATATCCAGTAAACTATTCACTAGATCTAACTTCAGCGTGACGTCATAGTTCTACCGTGGCATTAAATACAGTCCTTTAAATATTTTAGTTTCCGAGCACAACATTTCCAGAATACAACTTCTAACGTAAATCATTCTTCCACGCAGCGACGTTTATTTTTTATTTGAATCGAAGAATGCTAAATTGAAAATCACACTTTTTTTTGAAAGAGTCACCGTTTCGGCTCCTTTACCATGTCCACTCAGGAAAGCTATGCCATATTTTTTATTTTACTCTTTGAATTACATTCTGGTGAAAACGGCAATCTGCAATATGACATTCTCTCAGTTGCCCCGGATGGTGTTCCTCATTCTATAAAAAGAAGGAATAAAAAGAAAAAAAGCAATCTTGCCATTTAAAGGAACTTCAGAGTGAAAAGAATCTTAACACCTGTTTCAAAACCAATTCCTAACACATAACATCGGACACTTCTCTTTCGGGTGGCCGATGCTTAGGATGCCTAATTTTATGTAAGTTACAGATCTGCTTGTTTTTAGCAGTAGAGAAAAAATTTTTGCATAACTGGAGAATTTAAGCAATTGAAAACATGGCAGGGTGTGTGGAAGACTCAGCTCTGTCCACCAGAGAGCTCTTAATGTATATCTACTCTCTTCTATATGTTACTACTGTCTGTCACTCCCCGGAGACGTCTCGGAATTAATGTCCAATCTATTTTGGTGTTGTCACCCAGGTAGAAAATTAGCTGAAAGCAATAAATCTCCCTTAGATCTTAAAGAACACCGTGTGCTAACCTTTCACATGCGAACTATCCCAGAATCAAATTTGCATATAACATGCCGGCGTTTACGGAAGTTTGAGGAAGACTGAACGAAGGATTCGTCGCCGAAAACACACCTCTCTCAGATTCACATCGTGGTGAAGACCTTGATACGCCCTTGCAAGGTTACGTCAGGACTCCAGGGAGGACCAAGTTGCACAACCAGCAATAGGCCAGCCTCAGTACCCCCGCACACTGGGTGCTCCCGTCTATGACGTCAGGCGGTGACACGACTTGTGAGAGGCCAGAAAATCTCAGGTTACGCAGGACGTCATTGGAATCGGATCTGACGAACACACGCAGGAAACGCTGTGGAGATTGCTTCTTACTATGCACGTATAATACCAGAACACTCTCCACAGACGCCGATCTTCACGCCCTTCTTGTAGCCGCAGATCGCATTAAGTTTCACGTGATCGCATTACAAGAAACAAAAATCAAGAAGACCGACATATGCCAACTAAACAAAGAGTCCTTGTGATCCGTGTAGAAAAGGTCCCGTCACGAAATGTCGGCGGCGTAGGCTTTGTCGTCCACCCGTCCATTGTCCATCTCGTCGACTCATACGAGATCCTTTTCCCTCGCATAGCCGTCCTCCGTCTTCAACTGTCGCATCATAAGAAGATCACTACCATCAACTGCTACTCACCGACCGACGCAGCTGACGAGTACGAATTAAATGCTTTCTTCTCTCAGTTGGAGGAAGTCATCCGCAATGATAAAGCGTATCATAAATGCCAACGAGAGCGAATACAGGATTGGAAATTTTGGATCAGGGGAAACAAATGAGAATGGAAACCGTATAGCAGGACTCCTGTCAGCAGCACGTCTCTTCCATGGAAACTCGTTTTTCCAGAAGAAAGAAAGCCTCTGTTGGACAAGGAGTCTCCCAACTGCATGACTCATGCAAAGATCGACCATATTTTGACAAACAGAAGATGGTGCCTACTTGACACATCAGTACTCCCATCATTTTGTGCTGGTTCCCATCAACGCCTTCTTCGCGCGAAGATTCGATTCAGCCAGAAGCTGGAAAAAGAACTCTCTTCATCGACCACGAAGAAAAAAGTCTAGCTATGCAGAAATAGTGACCGCTTTCGGTTCTATTAGGTAGGTGCATATGAAATGTCAGATTTTACTGTTTTAACAATTTCTGAACAAAAAATCTTGTTCTCAATGTTTAATACATACTGTTAAATAACAAAGTCTGCTATTTTCACTGGTATTACCATTTTTCAAGATTTGTTATTTCAACATTTTTTATAGGCCTTAAGTTTAGCGTGAATAGACGTGAGACTCGTGTCCTTTTTGCACGAGTGGAAGAGTGGACATACCGCGGCAGGAGCTCGGAATATCATCAAGTTTGGGGTGAAGATAGTGTTGGTGAATCAACAGTGCGAACATGGCTCCGAAATTCGATCTGGTGATTTCGGCATCGAACATGAGGAAGGCCGCGGACGTCTAGTGAAGTTGACGACGACGAATTGAGAGCACCACGCGAATGTTCGAGAGCTTGCAGTACAGCTTGGCATTGGCACGGTAACAATTTCCACTCACTTGAATCGCATAGGAAAGGCAAAAAAAACTCGACAAGTGGGTGCTGCACGAGTTAAACGATAATCAAAAAATCGCCGTTTTAATGTGCCGTCCGTTTTTATTCTGAGCAACAAAAACGGCTCTTTCTCTACCAAATTGTGACAAGCGAAGAGAAACTGGCTTCTCTAGGACAAGCGACGACGTTCAGCTTAGTGGTTCGATTACGTTCAGGCTCCACAGCACTTCCCAAAGCCGAAGTCGCACCAAAAAAAAGGTTATGGTGACTTCAACGAAGCCGAGATATTTGCAAAACTCAGAAACGCAGGTGCCTATGGTGGGGAACGAACGCGCTATTGTCCTTTCCGGGGAGTAACGCGTTCACCACCACACCATGCGGGTCCCATTCATTTCGCCTGTCTCTCAGCTAGTTCTATCGATCTTTTTGCCATCAGCAATCACCCGTCAACGAAATTGATCTGAGGGAGCCCAAATCGGCATTGGACCCAATTAAGCTGAGGCTATAGTTATAATCACAATTTTAACCTTTTCACTTACTGCCTACTCTTTTTGATGGCAGGGTATATATTTGGGCTCCTCCACCGAAATCCTTGTTTGGATGTGAAAACGCTCCGTGTTCTTTTGGTTGCGGAATCAGTTACCGTCGAAACTCCTCGGAACGAACAAGTTTTTCCAGCTGTTTATAGCTGCATCTTTTCGAATGTGTACTGAATAACGCATTTGATTTTAAAACGTCCAAAGACGTAGCCTTCTCTGCATCTCTTCAATGATAGAGTTCACGACTCAAACCCGGCAGCAGTACGCGGCAGATCTACTCCCGGTGACCATGGCAAACAACGTAGTCGTAGCTGACGATATCTCGAAGACTCAGCTTCCCATAACGGTGTACCACGGAATATAGTGGTGATATGCAAGCTCGTGCTCCCGCTTAATGCAGGCAGGACACGAGCCGAAGAAAGAGTTAACACAAGCGGTCCGTGGCATTGGCATTGGAGTGGCCCGAGAGGGTCCGCAGTGGAAGTGACCTGAGATCCTCGAATCCATGAACCAGTAACTACGACAAACAAAGAGAGATTTCCCATGCACCATGAAGATGTAGATGGAAGAGTGGAATGTGCTTGGACGTTTCACATTGAGACTCGCAGAATGAATTGCAACGAACTGGATCTGCTACTGCTTGTCGTTATCATGAAAATCAGCAGCAACTGCTTTTCATTTTGAAGCCTATCGACGAAATTCAATCCCTAAGCGTCTAAGCAAAAACTATTATAGATAACGTATTCCACCGTTTTTAACGACGTCAAATCGAGAAGGGCAATTTTTTTTCGCTGTGTCTGATCTTTTTGTCTTTGTCAATAAAACGAAATATTCTCTATATTCTTGTTGAGCAAATACAAGGTGTCATTTTTATTCCCTCATTTATGAGGAAGCCGACGTTTTGACGGATTTCGCTTTTCTGAGGGCCTGGAAAATATGAGTTGACCACAATCTACCCAACTAAACACCTCCATAACCGAATAGAAATTGCTAAATCAAGATTTTGGTCACATTAAACACAGAATTTCAAAAATCCAAGGATGAACCGGAAAGACGAATGCCTCAATATCACACGTGACCTGGCGCCTTACACGATATTTTGACCCCTGGATGTGTATCGCCAGGGCCCCCACGTGAACAACGCGTGGGGCATTCGTTACATCACTGGGAGTGGCCTTTCCGATCAATATGCCGTCTGTTTAAAAGTTTGATCTTCATTAACACTTTAGCTTTTTTTCCGCAGAAGAATTAAAGTATTCTTATATAAAATACGTCCAGGCTTTGAGGAAAGCGAAATCGCCGAAACGTCAGCTATCGACCAACTACACCAACAACAACGACAACGACAACGAAGACCTATACCATCGTCGCATCAGCTAAAGAAGATCAGTTTGTAAGATCATATAAATAAATGTATCAACTATCTACGCCGAAGTTTATAGAAAGTCAGCCTTTTGACAACTGAGAACATTTTCAGTCTCCAACTCTGTCTTACTATCTGACATATACCTGTAACGTTGTTACTAACAGCTGCATCATGTTCTTGCTTAGTCGCTAGTTGGAAAGCGTTCCCTGAAGTCTTTTCGTATTAACATCCCCACTCTTATAAAAATACTGGAAAGAGTTGCAACCACTGAAGAAGTATTTCTGTTCAGAAGGCATGTGAAATTCAACGTAACCCTGTTTAATCACTTGTGCTCTGCTACTCCATCTTTTCACTTGCTTCTATTTTGATCATGAGAAAATTGATTAATGTCATCTACTAGGTGGTAACTATAGTTAGTGTAACTAACATCTTCGCCATGCATTCTACTTACTTAAACGTCGTTGGAGCTCAGTGAATGCACATCTGCCCTTTACAATGAACCACAGTGGCCCACCGATGCATCGAGCCAGTGCTGCTGCCATCCCAGGTAGAGTCTGCGTATGCGAACATTGGAATGAGGGTAGTATGGGAGTGAAAATCGATGGTCGGCAGTTACATTATCTTCGCTTTGCTGATGACATCGTCATCACAATACCAAACATTAGCAAAGCGGAACGTATGCTTGCCGACTTTGATAGAGCCTGTGGAAATGGTTGGTCTTCGACCAAATCTCACAAAAACGATGTTCATGAGAAAACGGATTGGTTTCGTATGACCCCGTTCAGGCTCAACGGAGCGAATATCGCTGAATGCTCCAGTTATATTTATCTAGGTCGGGAAATCAACATGTTGAACGGCTTAGCTCCAGAGTTGAGCAGAAGGAAAAGAGAGGCTTGAGAAACTTTCAAGAGCATCGAGGGTGTAGTGAAGAGAACAAAGAACACCTGACTCCGTGCCCACCTTTTCGACTCAACAGTGCTTCCTACCATAACGTATGCGTCAGAAACCTTATCGCTGCGTAAGCAGGATGAAAGATCACTCAGCGTTATTGAACGCGCAGTCATAAGGACGATGCTAGGAGTATCCCGTTTCACACAACCAGGAGAAGGGATCCGAAGCTCCGACCTGCGTCAACGATCAAAAATTAAAGATGCCGTTCTGTACGCGAAACGGTCGAAGACAAGGTGGGTCGGACACGTAATGCGTATGAACTACAACCGATGGACAAGAGCCGTTAGTCACTAGATTACTCGGGATGTCAATCGGAGTGCAGGAAGATCACCGACGCGATGGACGGAGTTCTTCACGAAAAAAGATATAATGCTCGTCGAGTCCGTAGAGCGAGCAGAACCTACTGGGCTACTCTTGCACGCGAGAGGGAAAAATGGAAGATTTACTGGCGACCGCTCGATTCACTCGACGATGAATGGGACTACAGGTGATATAGGTGATGCGATTCAAATGAGAGGAAATTATTCTTGTGCCTACGGCAAGCTCTTCTGGCAACTCTCCAACAGTTGTACCGGTGTTTGCTTTTACTGGTGCCTTCAATTCGTCGTCGTCAGGTTCACTGGGACGTCTGCGATCTTCCTTAGCTTCGAGGTCGAAATCACCAGATCAGGATTTTCAGAGTTCGCATTATTGATTCGCCAACAGTACCTTAAGCCCAGGCTTCGCTAATGTTTCGAGCCGTCTCTGGTGCACTGCGATCGAGTTTGGACTCGTAAAAGAACTTTTGACGAAAATTCATCGTTTTTGACATCAGCAATTGAAAAACTTAAAATTGGAAGGAAATTTAACTTCTAAAAAAACGTGGAGAAACGCAAAATTGGCGTTTTAACTATACATAATATTGTAAGGTACAAGAAATATTTTATTTCTAAATGATATATTAAGCAATGAACGTTTTAAAATGCTCATTTATTTCTGAAGCCTTTCTGAACCATCTAATAGCTTGTCATCGTACCGCACTTTGCACCAGCGAGCAAATGGGTCCTCAGTATTCTCATTCACAGCGTGACGTCGTTAGATCAGCCGAGAACTGTAGTCTGCGAATTTGTACCTTGATGCTGTGGACTTTGTTTCAAGACTCTCTTTCATAACCTCTCAAACGTGCAAGGATAGCACCTACATATTACAGAGCTCTCAGTTGGTCGACGAAACGACACAAGTCCATTTTCTAAACGCGACTATTATAACTAATGCAACATGGACTATTCAACTAGTAAGGCACTGCGCTACATATTTTCTTCCCTCAACCACTGAAACCGCGACAAATTTCGACATATCGACCACCATTACATTTTTTTTGAAATGAATTCGACCGTTCAGAAGGCCAGTCAATGAATTATTGGTCTTTTTTTAAGGTTTTCAAACTTTCGGTCCCGACGAATGTTTCAAGGAGATAGGATTTATGTCATATACCGTGTTATTGGAAATCGGGCAAACGTTGTTAAAAGTTGGACGATTTACAAATCGAGATGCTCTAGTTGAAATTAAAGAAGCCTACGTCTTTTCGTTTTACTGGCCAAGGTCATTTTTTTGATATTTGCATTTAATCTCGATTTTACATGAGCTGCCGACACATCTGCAGTGTGGATCGCAGCACTTCTTGCACTCGAATCGTCTTCCTCCTGTTCATCGCCCACAAAGGTCTGAGAATTTCGTCTTCTTGATGAATGGCGTAGAATGCTGGTCTAGTGAATTCTCGTCGCAATCCACGAATTGAAGAGAGTGTTGGGACGAAGATCGAACTAGCGCCTTTGCATCCTTAATGACGACATCGCGAATCGCTGCGCTATCCTAGCGCTGCCTTTTTTAATAAGGAAAAGAAGAAAACATATTTATGCGAATCAC
The DNA here is from genome assembly GCA_018806985.1 of Angiostrongylus vasorum. Lineage (NCBI taxonomy): Eukaryota > Metazoa > Nematoda > Chromadorea > Rhabditida > Metastrongylidae > Angiostrongylus > Angiostrongylus vasorum. The sequence goes on along the minus strand of JADANN010000081.1, from coordinate 25,811 downwards.
CAATGAACTCGTAAAATTACAGAAAGCATGGAGACGAAAATGGGCATATGTAAAGTTAAAGCAAACAAAACAACTTAGAAAACGGAACCTTCGCAGTGAGCTAGAAAAAAACATTACGAAATCAATAATGTCGCTAATAAAGTTCCACATTCCTTTTCGAGAAGAACAACAACATGATGCCGCTATTACTAAGAACTTTGCAGGTTATGTAAGACGGTAAGAGAGAGGTCGAGACTGAAAAATGTTCTCAGTTCTGTTGAAAATGTCCCTCACTCCAATAAACGCAACGTTGGCAACCGCTTAAAATCGAGCAGTTCTGATGCTGAACGATGTCCAGCCATAGGCCGCATAAACGCGTCGATGCAGAAGTTGTGCTGGTTGTACTGCCAAAGTGCTTTCTGGACTGTATTCATCGAGCCTGTCACCAAGTAACTACCATTTATCCATCACTTCGTCTTACTTCAAGGAGCACCTACTTTTGAAATCCTTTCGAAGGACTCGGTACTCCAAAAATCCGAGAACTTCACGCCGACTGCACTAGCCAAGCATTTCACTTTTTACAGAAACGGACAAATTTCGGTGATTCTAGTTTTGGAAAGCAAAGTTGTACTGGCACTGAGCTACATCATCGATGACTTGCTTCCCTACATCCTACATAGCTTTTTTTCTCAATAACAGAATTGGATATAATGGCACGGAAACGGTATGAAGAGAAAAAAAGAAACGGTTCAGAGCAGCAATGCATTGTAAAAACACAGAGGTTTCAGTGCTTTTTGAAACGAAATACTACTACTCAACTGTTATTCTAATATCTAGTTTATAAGCAAAATCACATTTACTACGTTTGGTCCCACTGGTCGACGGGTGACTCGAGCAAGCCCCAATAAATCCTACATTTTTCCCTCTCGCGTGGAAGAGTAACCCAGTGGGTTCTGCTTCCTCTAGGGACTAGTTGATCATCATGAATCCCTTTAAAGGTTTATGATCATCTGTTGGGTGGTCTCTCCTTTTATATTTGACACCCCGACGAACCCATTCACTGACGACTCTTATCCCTCGGTTGGTGTTTTAAGAACGATATCATTAGCAAAGCGAAGATGGTGTAAATGCCGATCATCGATTTTCACTCCCATATTATCCCATTCCGATGTTCACATGAGGTTCTGGAAGGTGGCAGTAAATAATTTTGGCGAGATGGTACAACCTTGCTAACTCCTCTTTTGACGTCAGTGTTAATATCGTTGTAGAATGGTGATATCTAGGATGAGAAATTTTTTGTCTAGTTCACGAAGAATTTTTTGTGTACTGAGTAGGGACTTCCTAACTATGAAGGGCTTCCATGGCTGATTCTATCTCAGTTGAGTCAAAGGCATTCTTTGAATCGATGAAACTAAGACAGAGCGGTCTTTTGTACTCCCCGTGATACTCAACGAATCTTGTTATCGCGTGAATGTGGGCCATCGTACTAAATCCTTTTCGAAACCCTGCTTGCTCACACGGCTACCCTTCGCCCAATGTTCTGTCGAACCCGTTTAGGATGACTAGAGTGGAAAGTTTGTAGGCGACAGACACCCAGTAGAATGGGAGATACCGAAGAAATAGCATGTCAAATTTTGCAAGGAAGAACCGGTGGTACGTATGATGACATATCCATCCTCTATTTACATGTGAGAGAAATGCGACGTAGCTATTGAAAAAGATCTGAGCAGTATTCGTAAATGATTTTCTCCATTGCCTTTCTGGACGCTGTAACGTTCCGTGTGCGCCTCGAAGTGTAATCATCTAGGTCTTGTTGTGGGCGCATCTTCGGTGGGTTATGCGAACGCCTTTTTCCAGCCTCTGCATCTTCGACCGTAACTGCTGTTCTTCTCTCTTTAAGATCTTCTATCGCCTGTCTGCATTGTTTTGCAAGTTCGGACGTTGGTACGCGGTTGCCTGCAGCTCCTGCGATTCCACGCTGGCGTATCAGCTCGAGTGTTTCTGGAGACAGACGTCTCTTGGTGACTTTCGAACTCTCAGCTTTCATAGCGCTATGATGAAGATGTTGGATGAGCCGACTGTATTCTTCGTCGGTGTTATTGACAACGGTATCGTCCCAACAGCCGACTAATTAATTGAATAAGTCCCGGTTTATGGTGGTTCTGGAGAATCGGTTTTTTGAATTCAGCGGCTTTTTCTCCTTTCCGGAGAGAAACTGAATCCTACAGGCTATGGTCTTATCCCGCGTAGAATTTTGGAACTACAGCGACATCGGTTAGGCAAAACCCTTCTATTTGCTATGATGTGGTCTCTTTCGTTATGGTACTCTCCATTGGGAGACTCTCACGTCCAGCGTTGAAGGTGGGGCTTCTGGAATTGCGAATTTCCGTGAATAGTCTTGGTCGCCATGACAAACTCAGATAGCCGCTCACCCTGTTCGTTCCATTCTAATCCGTGAGTCCCAATGTGACGTTCTTCAGACGTTCTTGTTGGTCCAATCTTGACTTTGAAGTCTCCAATGATGATCTTGAAGAATGTATGATCTTCTCTGCAGAACTTCTCCAAATCCATACAGAACGCTTCGACTTCTTCTTAGTCATAGTTTGATGTCGGCGCGTAAACGACGAAGATCTGTCAAAACCGGTATTGATCCACATGTTTTTAATCGTAAGCGTCCGATTCGGGTTTGTCAGTTGTTTGAATGAATCAATGTTCGTGGGCAAACCCATACTGATGAGAACGCCGACGCCGCCGACTCTTCTACTGTCGCATGTTCCGAGGAATAGTTCTTCTCCGCTGTCACAGACGGTGTTGAATGGGTGGGGTCTTCTCGTCTCTGCTATGCAGATGACGTCGTTCCTTATTTTTCTCGCTTGCATAATCAAGTCTTCTATCGAGGACTGGGATGCAAGTTTACGTGCACTGTAGGCACAGATCGTCACCATAGTTCTTTGTAATCCAGGCAGCTTCCATCGGCCGTGAGATTTTAGCAGCCTCTCCGTACTCGTCCTACCCAACGTTGCGAAAGTGGGGGGTCAGGGGAATGAGGCCCGTTTTTTTTACTGTGTTTAGCATTTTTGATACCCATGTATAACTTGCTGATCTCCGAACTTGTGGGCTAGGTTTACTCATGGGCAGCTTGCCAGGCTCTCCCAGAGTGGACATGGAGCTTATTTGTTGGAGGAGACTCCTAACCGCCTAACACGTAGTTCCCTGTCACTTGATTGCAGTCTTTTGGCCGAAATTGACTCGTAGAATACAATCCGCATAAACTAGAATGATCCCACACACGTGTGCATAAATACGCCTAGCAAATACAGAAAGTACGTACCCAAATCGGCGCAGCAGAAACAGGGAGTCCATCCCCTGGATCCACCTGCGTCTCAGGGAAGGAAGGTCGCTTCTTGTCCGAGATTAACCCCCTAACCGCCACCTGAGGACGCAACACGTAGCCTCGCGACTAACTGGCTATCGGTATCTCTCATATGAGGGAGATCTGTGAATATTGGGATTTATTATGCAATTTTGCGTTGTACATAGACTGTCATATCGGCGGCTGCGAACGATATGTTGTCTGAGTGTCCGGTGGTGTTTCAATCACTGTTTCGACTTCTCTATACCGTCCAGCTTTAGGCAACTTTTTTCTAGCCTTACTTAGTTCGTTGGAAATAACGACGAGAAAAATTTTTTCATGGTTGCTCTTCTATGCCTATCCCGAGGCGCCCACAGTTTTGCACTCATTGAAAGTGGCTATTTTCCATCCCGTGCGCCACTGGTGGCCGTTTGAAACATGTTTCTCACAAGCGTCCCTTTCATTGTGTGTGAGGTGTGAGAGGAAAGGTAATTGACCAGTGTGTTTTTTATTGCTTAGCTTTCGGATCTGCTTGATGATGTTAGCATCTTTGGAAAGACTAATTTGAACATTCAGAAATGGAAGCCACAATCTTTCGATTTCGCTCGGCTTCATGTTATATGCTCTGTCTGTCCTTTCAATAACTCATAATATTTGTCCACTTCCTTATATGTGTAATAGATGACAAAAAAAACATGCATATATGTACAGTTAACTAATGCCTGGAGATCGGTAACTGGTGCTACCGCCTTAGATATAAATGCATTAGCGAGACTTGGTACCAGTCCCCTTCCAGTTGTCAACCCTCTCATTCGTGCGTAATATTTTTGGACTTGAGCAGTTTGGGCACTCCTTTAGCGCTTGAGACGAGAAGCCATGCATGATTGCTACTCCTTCATTTTGTGCAAAGAGATCGGTAGCTTGTATTGCGGCGTCATTCAACAGGTTTGTATAAAAGGTGGTAACGCTTAAGGGCTCAGGAACGTACACGCTGTTATCACGCATGCAACGTAGACGATCCAGAAACATTTGGGTTCATCCAGTACTTTGTTTCATTCTTGCATCGAGCCGTTTTTCTTATCGGCTACTGAAAATGTAGTTCATCTATCGAATTTTTCTCGCTTTATTAGGGTTGCGCAACTCATCAAACCTTCCTAGATGCGCTTCAAGACGTGAAATCTTGAGAAAAATTATTTGTAGGGACCTTCTGCATAGTTTATGTCGGCAACTAGTGATGTTCTGTAATGCAATTAACTGTTGATAGAATTGGTAAAACACTTTCGTCCTGTAAAATTCTTGCAAAAATTTGACAGCCCTTACGAGCGAGAGGGAAGAGGGACAGGCGAGTCGATTTGTTCCTGGCCGACTCTCTCTACTTCGATATCGAAATCGATGCAAAATTACATTGCAATCATGCAGACAGGAATGGACATTTTAGTTTGTAAAGTGACTGCTGTCGATATGACTTAAGCCGTTCGCAGTGCTGCAACGCATAGCATTTTCCAAGCTTCGATTGATCTTCTTTGTCATCTTCACACTTTCCTTACTACGAAAAAAAAGCAGTGATTGCTTAAGAACGGTAGCATTTGAGTGCGCTATCATTGTAGTTCTTCATACATAAGCCTAAAAAGGGAAGGTTTTAAGTGTTACCGTACACAGTTACTAACTGCATTACCGTCGTCTCCAACCGTGATACTATGAATAGGCTGTAGATGGGTTTGACGCTAGATCATTGTCTTTAATCATTAATCGGAACTCTTGTTCAAAATAACCTCACTAAGCAAACAGTGGAAACTTATGATCCTCTGGGACTTAATTTGCAGATCTGAAAAAAAAAGGATGGACGACGAGGCGAAAACGGCCCAAGGAAAAAAAGTGGATCAAGACTATCAGCAGATTTCGAGGTGAATTAATCAAAGAATTGGTAGTTCAATATAGCAACGCGGACACTTGGACATCTTGATAAGTTTGAATAACACTTCGCTGGACGTTTGTGTTTAAAGCTCCGTGCGGAATACTACGACAAGCAACTGACTGAAGATCGCCGATGATGCATTCTTTCTGGTAAAGGGAGCTACTTTGATCATAAAATAGCTGTTCATTCAGTTGAACTTTGCTATCGCTTCTCAGTGGGAACAGGCAACTGGGCTTCAAATTTCGTTTGTTTGTGTGAGAATAAAATCGTATATGCTGTAAAATACAAAGCAGCATAGAAGAATAACGATGGAAATGTGAATGAAGAAAAGTGAGCTGTCGTGTTTGTTAGTGGTACCTTTTGTGCGTTTTATATGTGCCATGCTTTATTTATACATATATGCTTTTGATTACAATGTTGAACTAAGGATTTGTTTTTTCTCTGAATGGCTTTTGGGAGTCGAAAAAGCCATTCATGTGTTTTGGGGACATTGTTAGACTTGTTTGTATCAACAATTGGGATCAACGATCTTAAAAATAAGAGCCGAAATAATGGCAAACAAATGTCAACGATCGCAACGGACATGTAAGAAACCTGTGGTAAAGAGAAAAAAAAGATAAAGTTCCCGGAGTTGATCAATCCCTGACTGATGCGCCATGCATTCGACTTCGTTAAGAATCGTTTAGAGGTGACTGAATGCATATCTGGCCTTTACAGTGACTCACGGTAGCTAATCTGGCACCAATTTGACCAACCCGGAGGGCTGGAAGGCTTGGTGGGTCCTGGGCGCACAGATCGATTCCACGTGTGTATTGGAGGTCGCCTCCGAACGCTGTGCCACACGCGCCCTGTTGTTGGTATACTCGGGAAAAAATCTCGCTAAAGTATCAACATACCACTCAAATGGAAAGTAGGATCTAGTGATTGCACGAATTCACGTGAAGACTAGCTGTTATTGTAGAAGTGGTAGGAGCAAAAGGGGAAAGACGGTGTTGAATCATGCTCCCATTTATTATGACTAAGAATAAGCAACATTCTTTATGAAAACCAATACGAAGGCGTATTTGAACGTCCAAAAAACGGCAGAACTATATAGACGATTATAGTTTCCAACGTGAACACTTCGACTCGCTTCTGTCTTCAACATCCGATGCACTGGGAAAGCACAGTGCACACGACTTCTTGTTGCAATTTTAAAATATTTTTCTTACGATTGTTTGTTAGAAATAAAGCCTCTCCTATTGGAACATGCTACATATCACTCTGCCGGGATAAAACTTTTACACAAAGCCTAGTAAACCACAATGTCATTCCGCCAGCAAACAAAACTGCTCTCCTTTCACTGAAACAGGTAACAGTTGAAAAGCAGCAGAATGAATTGTGCCTTCTCTAAGTAAACATATCGGCCAAATTCTTCCCCCTAGACTCTATTTTGGCTGCTTTTTTTCATTTGAGCAAGTTTCCTTCATAAAGTGATCATAGTTATGCATTGTGTGATACTCCCTCATCAGAGGTAGAGGTGAGTTTTTTGCATAAGGTTCCTCGAGCATGTTAGAACCAGAAAATGTATTTAGTTTTCAATAAGAGCAATATCTATGGCGTAAATAACTGCAGGAAACACTTCACGTCTACGTCAGAAGACTGCAAATGTGTTGGCTTTTGAATGGATCATGTTTCGCCACCCATGGAGGAATGAACTAGCTTTTGCACTGGTTTTTCTTGCAGTGCTTGCAAGACTGCAATAAAATCCGAATTGACCGAAGCCTTCAAGGTGAAGTAAAGTGTCTTGAAACAACGTAACGCTTTGTCTACTCGTAGGCATGAAATATAACCACTTAAAATCTCGTCAATGACGCCATAAAGGATGAAGGCTCTCGGCGTTTATCAACCCTGGCGGATGCGCTATGCACACGACTTCATTAAGCATCGTTAGCGGTGACTAAATGTATATCCGGTCTATAAGATGACTCACGGTGGCCTGCCTATATATCTGGTCAGTGCTGCTATTTTCTCAGACAAGACTGGCAGCAAGTTGTCGACTCCAAAGGTATGGAAGGCTTGGCGAACCATTCCGCGGGATCGATCCCGTGTCTATTGCAGGGCCAGTCTAACCACTACGCTACATGGACCAAACACTACAGTGAGATCACACAGTAATACACAGTCTTGATACACGTTTGGGCAGTACTTTTTAAATTCTATTTCACGTGACCCTTCATCACACGTACTGTGCGAAGCCCAGCACTTTTTAGATTCGATTCGTTCCTTCGCATCCAACTCAATGGTCTGCGAACATTTCGCCTGTTGCTTCAGCTGCGACATGTGGATTTCATCTACTTTATGAATGTCGTAGAATGTTGGTCGAGTTCTTGGTGATAACCGGGCTAAGACTTTCCATTTTGGATCGGAGGAGAGCCTTTGGGTGGGGATCGAACTAGTGCCTTTGATTCCTGAGCGACAGCACCACTAACCACTCAACTAACTTCGCCTCTGTCCTCGTCTGGACAATTGCAAATTCTTATAAATGCATATCCTACAAAGGTGACAAGTACACAAAAGTGTACATATTTGGCGATGACAGTAGACTGCATGGTCACTTTAATTGTCCATTTTCACTTCAGTGACTTCCAGAACCTTCTCACCACACTATATGTGTGTATGTACATATACATCCGTATAAATTCGATAGTTAATCGAAAGCAAATTAATGCAGAAGCTGTCAGGCAAGAAAAGACTTTCTCTTTACTTAATATTTCACAACAATCGCTGTGTCGTAAGAGCTAATTTTTGGATGTACGAAAATACGACACACTTCAATACATCACGTGGATATAAAGAAATAAACTATCGAAATGAGTTTCATAGATATTATTAAGTTGTAGTTGTGTACTTGTCGTCAGAAAAACTACATTTCTAGAGAGTACTGGTCTTTAGCAAAGTGTGCTTTCACTGTAGTGATTTCCTATTTTGCATTTTTTGAAAGAAGTCTTCAACACTTACTCCAACCAAAAATTCGTCGTTGTTTTGAAAATATTAGTCAAACATATTTGTTTCATACCCTATAAGCTTCACAGCTTCCCAAATCGCTCTTTTGAAGAGATCTAGGTCTTGATTGAGCCGGACGAGCACGAATCTAAGATAGTGGCCGGAGTGACAATTAGGCTGTTCAAGAATGAGCGTTTTTTAACTACGTTAGTTAAAGTGTCATAACTTGCTTCAAACAAAACTTTATTAACAAGCGTAAAGGCCATTAAATATAAATACTTTTGCCGACAAAAGTAGGTTTATTTATTTCAGCTGCATAAAATCGTGGAGTTCTGGTAGCGATGAATTCGTTGAAAGCACTTTTTTGAGTCATCGTAGTTGGTGGAGCATTTCTCGCGCAGGAATTTGCCAAGTGCTTGAAGAAGTGATATTTGGTAGGTAGCCGGGAGGTCTAATGAATATAGTGGATGAGGCAAAGCTTCGTAGCCCACTCTGTTCAACTTCTGCAGCGCTGGTTCCGGAAGGTGAGGCGAGTTGTAGTGGAGAAGGTTTGGTCCTTCTTTGAAGAATAGTGCCGGTTGTTCTTGTTGGGTTTTACGGTGTGTTGCGTCGATTTGTTGACAATACTTCTCTGCTGTATTTTTTGAAGGTTTTTTTTAATTTGTACAGCCCTCACTTGTCGAGCTTTTTCTTGCCTTTTCTATGCGATTCAAGTGAGTGGAAACTGTTCCCGTGCTGACTCTAAGCTGTTTTGCAAGCTCTCGAACAGTTGTTGCGTATTTGCTTCCAGTAATGCCTTCAATTCTTCGCCGTCAAGTTCATTGGGACATCCGTGGCCTTCCTTATCTTCAGGGTCGAAGTCACCAGATCAGAGTTTTCGGAATCATGTTCACACTGTTAATTCACCAACACTACCTTTAGCCCAAACTTCGCTAATGTTATGAGCCGTTTCTGCTGCACTACGATCCAGTTTGAACTCATAAAAGAACGTTTGACGGAAATTCGTTTTTGACGTCTAAAATTGCAAAGCTCAAAGATGCTATAAGAAACTTAACTTCTGACAAAGCATAAAAACATAGCATTAAATTAGCTTTTTTATAAAATATATGCATAATATCGAAAAGCACAAGAAATATTTTACTAAAAAAATACATTAAACAACAGATATTTTAAAAAGCTCATTTATTTCTGATCGATATAATAGCCTATCATCGTACGACGCTTTGCACCAAAGGCCAAAGAGCAAATGGGTCCTCAATATTCTCATTCAGAACGTGACGTCGTTAGCTCATGTGGCAACTACAGCCTGGGAATTTGTACCTTGATGCTGTGGTCTCTGTTTCAAGACTCGCGTTCACAACTTCTCAAACGTGCAAGGATAGCACCTACACATTACAGAGCTCTCAGTTGGTCGACGAAACGACACAAGTCCACTTTCTAAACAAGAGTGCTACAACTAATATAGCATGGACTCTTCAACTAATAAGGCACTGCGCTACATATTTTCCTAGTCAACCACTGAACCGCGACAAATTTCGGCATGTCGATCACCACTACAATTTTTTTGTTGAAATAAGTTTGTTTTGATCATTTAGAGGGGTACTGGACGGATTATTGATCCCCTTTTAGGATTTTATATCGTATGCGATGCGTCATAGGCCATTACCACATATCTCATACTACTGGAAATCGGACAAACATTATTGAAAAGGTAAATAAAGTGATAGAAACGGAGCAGATCTAGTAGACATTAAAAGAATCTTCGTCCATCCGTTTCATCCGTCAAAGTTGTTTTTTAATCTTTGCATTCGATTTCTATTGTACATGATTCGTCAGCACATCTACAGTGCAGATTCCAGCAGTTCTTGCATTCGAATCGTTTTCCTCCCATTCATCGTCCATAGAGGTCTTCGAATATCTTAAATGTTATCTCGGCTACTGCTTAAGAATTTCATCTTGTTTGAATGTCGTAGAGTGCTCGTCGTGTCATTTCTCCAGCAATCCGCGAGTTGGAACAGCGTTGCGACGAAGATCGAGCTAGCGCCTTTTCTTCCTGAATGGAGACATCGGTAACCACTGGGCTATCGCAGCCCTACTTTTTTAATAAGAAGAAAAAAACAAAGCATACTTATGCAAACAACCAATAAACTCGTAAAATTAGAGAAAGCATTAAGAACAAAAATGGAGTATATAAAATTAAAGCAAACAAAACAACTTGGAAAACGAAACCATCAAAGTGGGCAAGAAAAAATCATTACGAAATCAACAATGTTTCACATTCCCTTTCGAGAGGAGTTTTTTCTCCATCCACTGAACGCGCTGGCTTTAACTTCTTGTTACCCATCTCAGTGCCGCGCAGGAAAATTCGCGGTAAATTGATGTGAGGATAAAAAACAGTGATATGATAATTTTCTCTTTTCTTTATGAGCAAGCAGGAGGTTACTACTTTATGCTTTGTTGACAAAAAGCTCTTGAGAAACACTGATCTGATAGATCAATAAAAAGGATAAAGGGTGAAGCACTGGGCATTGACCAACCTAAGAGTGATCCATCATGAAATCGACTTCATTAACAATCGTTAGATATGATTTGGCCCACATAACGGTTTGTGGTAGCCTAGCGATGCATCAAGCCAGCTCGACAGCGTTGTTATACCCCAAACAGATCTCGTAGCAATTTGCCCACCCGGAGCGATAGAAGGCTCGAGGAGCCTAGGGTGCGGGTTCAACCCCATGTGTCTTGCAGGACTCCTATAATCACTACGCTACACGTGACCCTTGGTACAATGGCAGCCTGAGCAAATTCTTATACAGGTCCACTAAATCCGGTGCGGCTTTGAAAATCTTCGTTAGCAGATAGCTGCGATACCTCAAGCGTAGTTCAAAGAATAGGATACATAAAGAAAGACGTACGTGGTGGTAACTAAACACGGTAAATTCTCTCTGGAAGGCTGCATTCTTTGCTCTAACAATTGCTGGTTTTTAACAAGAAATAGATGTTGCGACATAGAAGAGCGTGCAGTGTTCTGCATGGGCGCATCATAAAACTGAAATATTTTCAGAGATTGAACTTAACGTCGTGAGAGAAGTGTGGTGTCACGTAGACCGTGCGGGCCACTCAAGTATCCAACTATCCAAGTAGTAAACTCCACAGGCGCAGAGAACGACTGCTCTAAAAATCATTATTGAACACAATGATTGACGGACCACAGCACGTTTTTTTACTGGAGGATGCTGAACAAAACAAAGTGGAAAGAACTGTGTCCTGTTCAGGAACGGAATAAAGAGGACAGTGAGCTAGCATTTTCTTAGTCACATTTTTATGTGCCGTCTTCGAATACGGCGGGCACAAGAAACGATGAGTAGCTTTCTATTTCCGTCCCACACCGGCAAAAAAAACTGTCATAACCAGGAAGCGTCGTTAAGAAGGAAAATTTGAACAACGACGTAATGGAATTGGCTTCTTTCGCTAAATATTCGGTGTTTAATACAGGGAGCGTTTCTAAAATGAAAATGAACTAGAATTCCAATATTGAAACGGAACTTGTGGAATGGTCTTCTTGATTGCTTTCGCTTTTGAGGATTCCTCATTCATCGCCGAAAGAAATTGGCGCGCTATAACTCCACAGTTTTGTTCAGTTGTTCTTTAAAGAACCTATTCCCACTCATCACTACGCAGTGCCGGTCCTACGATATTGTGGTTTCCAACAATTTTACCCAAGTATAACTCATCAAACAAAGGCAAAACGAGCTCTTTCTACAGCAGGGTTTCGAAAAAGTGCAAGTTCACCCACGAGGAACCAGCGGTGACTGTCAGTCGTTCCGCTTGATGTTCATTGTTTTAGTCATGATGGAGCAGTTCAACGACTTCATTCTACGCGTCAGCCTTCGCACAACCTCACTTTACCGTCTTCCATAAACTCTTTCAGCTACATTTCTATCGAGAAGTCGGAGCTCATAACATTTAATGCATGGTTAAGGGGAAATAAAATTGAGAATTTCCTAACTACCTGAGCCGATGCAGAACTCAATTCTTAACTTTTCCTCATAACCATAACTGCTTCATTTTATACAATGTATTTTTTCTTGCTTACTTCCATGCATTCGTCCTAAACATTCGATTTACTATGAGTTTCTTCATAGATTGTCCAAAAGTCCGGTTTTCGCTCCTGTTCTCTTACTTGCCGTAAATAGGAGCGTCCCCGTCCACCTCTAAAGGAGACAACGACGCATGAAGCCAATGCTCAAATCAGAGAAAGATGTTTTAACCTACGAACACAATAGCGCTTTATGTTTTACAACATTTCCTTACATTTTTTCTTGTCATTTTCCCTCAAGTCGTTTTTCAATTCGTTTTCTATCGCCTAAATTTCCAATTCTAACGTACGTAACGTGGCCATAAGCACTTCCTCATTGCGGAAATTGTGGAATCAGATAAAGTCTTGAGTGAAGTGAATCACAACCACAGACTGCTGACGTTTAACACACCGTATTCCGTCGATTAGCTAACACGGCAGTGTTACCAAATATGTCATTGGCTGTTAGCAACTTTACCGTTTAGTTCAGCAAGAAAACGCTGCCTGAAATACAAGGGACGCAGTATTGTGTCGTCATTTACTACAGTGAGGAAGGATATCCGTAATTTACCAATCCTTACTAGCGTTCGACAGCCTGTTTACACAAAAAACTAATGCCTACAATTGTTGCTATGAAATTTGTAGGAAAATCTTGCGATGAACACATCTTTTTTTACTCGACCCATCTTACCATCTACTGTGAGCTTTCCCAGTATTTCTTCACTTCGTTTCCTCGCATTCATCATCCACAAAGTTTTCCGAAGTGTTACTTATGGTTTCGGCTGCTGCTTGCGGATTGCCGTCTATCTTATGAATGTCTTTGAATGCCGATCCAGTGGATTGTACCTACAGACTAACGTTAGCCTGACTAGAGGGTTCTCGCTTGTATCGCAAGGAGTGAACTGCTCCGAAAGATATCTGATAGCAGTTTACTCTCCGCGAAGGGACAGGATCCTTGGTAAGCCTGGGACGGAGTCGAACTAAGCAGTGTGTTCCTGAGCAGCGGCATCACCACTACTGCGCTATCCACACGTCTACAACATTTTAAAGCTTATTTCTTGCTCAATGACGCTTAATATATCGTATTCCACTAACAAGCTAAAACAAGGTTGTTAACAAATATGTTGCTGGTTGTTACCAAGCTTGAAGTTTAATGGAGCATGGCAGTGCCGAATGAAACATAGGGGGATACAGCATACTGTTTTCATTTGCTACTGGATTCAGCTGTTTTTGCCTACGGTCTTCTTCATAAATGTCTTTAAATGCCGCTCTGGTCGATTGTCCTTAGAGACCTACGATGGCCACACTAGAGCGTTCTTGCTTGGATCGCAAGGGTTGAACTGTTCCTAAAGAAGCCTGATAACATTCTATTCTCCCCTTAGGAATAGCATGAATGGCAAGTGTATAGCGAGGTCGGACCAAGCACTGTGTTGTTGAGGAGTGATATCGCTACTACTGCTCCACCCACCCCTCTACAGCATTTTAAGGATTATTTCCTAACTAACAAGCACGCAGCGGTTACGACTGGTGTCGAAACGACACTTGAAGACTTCCTCCAAAAGCTACTTGAAGGGTTGTCGTGGAAAATTCAGCATTCAACTATCGCTCGTCATTTGCAAGGCACTGCAAATCGAATGGTTCTACAGAAGAATATCGTGGAGGCTGGCCAATACTCATCGCTCAAGTCAGTTTACCGGCTCGAAACGACTAACATATCTTTCTTAATAAGCAGCTTCAAGACCTTCAGTTAAGGGACATAGGCACTTTCATAAACACATCACTACCATATTATTGTCGGTGATCCTAGATCCAATACAACACACTCCTAATAGTCTACTCCTTCCCTTCGCAACCTTTCTGTCATTTGGAACATCTCTTGAAGACTAAATCTTTAGCTCTTTCACTACACCCGTAAAGATCAATTTCGTTCCACTGACGTGCTCGGATTGTCACTGATGTCTTCACTCTATGGTTGAGTGCAAGCACAATGTTAATCGAATGACACAAAAAATGGATGCATAGATATGAGGTTTGTTAATAAAAAAAAAGTGAACGATAGCAGCATACTCGTATTCTCGCAAACGCTTCTTCCGTATTTTTCTCCTTTCTTTTATATGCAAAGTAATTTTTTAGTCGCTCACAGCAATGTCCTATATTTCTCGTTGATGAAAAACGCAAATCAAATCGATCACCGCGACCCAGGCCCACCAGGCCTTCCATTCCTCCAGGGCCAACAAATTGGTACCATACTTGTCCCAGGAGCACCGCAACACTAGCTCTTTGGCTTTGAGACAGGCCACCGCCCACGAGCCACTGTAAAGGCCAGGTGTGCATTCACTGAGCTCCAACGATGTTTAATGAAGTAAAATCTATGGTGCATCCCTCAAGCATTGATTAACGCTGATAGCTTTATCATTTATTTATCCTCTATGGACGAAATCATCTACAACTCGTTGAATCCCAGTAATGTCATAACGGTAAAAGTATTATTAGGAAGTCGACAGGATGATACAATTCTGAGGGATAGTTCAGCACAAAATATGTGCGCTTTTCTTGGATGTTACTATTAATGGCAATAGATAATAAAAATAAATGGGGCAGCAGGTTCCCTCTGTGGTTGCTGCAGTGCAGACCTCATCCTATGCTAACTAAATTTTTTATACATACATAATACAGCTACAGTAACCTAATGAGAATCACAAATATACAACAGTTATGCGAAGATGTTAGTTACACTAATTACAGTTACTACCTAGTAGATGAGAATAATCAATTTTCTCACGGTCAAAGGAGAATCAGGCGATAAGATGGATTAGCAGAGCACAAATGGTCTAACAGCGTGACTTCGAATTTCACATGCCTTCTGAAGAGAAATACTTCTTCAGTGGTTGTTAAGTCTTTCCAACATTTTTTATAAGAGTGCACATGTTAAAATGAAAAAAACTCCACGGAACGCTTTGCAATTAGCTGCGAAGCAAGAACATGGTGCAGCTGTTACTAAGAACTTTGCAGGTTATGTAATAGAGTAAGAGAGAGGTAGAGACTAAAAATGTTCGTCAGTTCTGTTAGAAATGTTTCTCACTCCAATAAACGCAACGTTGGCGACCGGAAAAAAATCGAGAAATTCTGATGCAGAATCATGTCCAACCATAAGCCACATAAACGCGTCGATGCAGAAGTTGAGCTAGTTGTAGTGCCAAAGTGCTTCCTGGACTTATTCACCGGGCATCCCACCAACGAACCACCATTTCTTCACGTCATTTGAATTTGAGGACTTGATATTATGTGAAATGGTGCAGTCGTCAACCACAGGCGACTCTGAGTGGCTCTTCTTCCTCGGTGGAAGACAGGTCAAAAAGCGGAGGGTCTTTCCAGAAGCCGTTGATCTTGTTACTCTACTATCTAGCGCATAAAGAAAGTCACCTATATCACCTGAAGTCCCGCTTATCAACGAGTGACTCGGGTGGGCTCCAATAAATATTCCTTTTTTCTCTGTCGCGTGCAAGAGTAGCCCAGTGGGTTCTGCTCGCCCTAGGAACTAGTTGAGCATCATATCTTTCTTCTACGCCTTTCGTGAGGGATTCCGACCATTGGGTCGGTAGTCTTCTTGCAGTGCGTTTAACTTCCCGAGGAATCCAGTCACTAACGGCTCTTGCCCTATCGGTTGTCGTTCATACGCATTACATGTCCAGCCCAACTTATCTTCGAGTCTGAGAGACAGGCGAAACGAAGGACCCGCATGGTGTGGTGGTGAGCGCGCTACTCCCCGGAAAGGACAATAGCGCGTTCGTTCCCCACTGTAGACACCTGCGGTCCGGAGTTTTGCAAATATCTCAGCATCATTAAAGTTATATTTCGCAATACATACCCTGCCGCTAAAAGGAGTAGGCAGTAAATAATAAGTAAAATTATCTTCGAGTGTTTGGCGTAGGGAACGGCGTCTATGATTTTTGATCGTTGACGCAGGTCGGAGCTTCAGATTCCTTTTCTTCCCTGTATGGCACGGGACACTCCTACCATCGTCCTTTCGACTGTGCAGGAAGTACCGTTGAGTCGAAAAGGTAAGCACGAAGTCGGGTGTACTTCGTTCTCTTCACTACATCGATTATACAATTGAAAGCTCCCCTAAGCAGCTCGTTTCCTTCTATCAACTGAGGAGCTAAGTTGTTCATAATGTTGATTTCCCGACCTGGATAGACGTAACTGAAGCATTCGCTGAAATTTGCTCCATTGAGCGGAGCGTAAATAGGGAGCATACGAAACCAATCCGTTCCTCATGAACATCGTTTTTTGTGAAATTTGGTCGAAGACCAGTCTTTCCACGGACTCTATCAAAATCTGCAAGCATTCGTTCTGTTTAGCTGATGTTTGGTGTTATAAGCACGATGTAATCAGCAAATCGAAGATGGTGTATTTGTCGACCATCGATTATCACTCGCATATTATCCCATTCCAGTGTTCGTATAACGTTCTCGATGGTGGCTCTAAATAGTTTTGGCGAGACGGTGTCGCTTTGCCTAGCCCCTCTTTTTCATGTCGATATTAGTATCGTTGTAGAATGATGATATCTTGGATGTGGAATTTTTGTACAGCTCAGGAAAAAATTTTTAGGTACTAAGTAGGGACTGCCTGACTATTAACGGGCTTCCATGACTGTTTCTTTCTCATTTGACTTAAAAGCATTCTTTAGAACGACGAAAGTGAGAAAGAGCGGTCTTTTGCATTCTCGCGACACTGCAATGAGTCTTGTTACCGTATGGATGTGGTCCACCGTACTAAATCCTTTTCGAAACACTGCTTGCTCACATGGCTGTCCTTCGTCCAGTGTTCTGTCAATCCTGTTTAGGATGACTCGAGTGAAAAGTCTGTAGACGACAGACAGCATGCAGATTGGGCGATAGTTGCCGATATCGCTTAGGTCAACCCGTGTCTGAACAATAACACGGTCTGTGCTGGTCTTACCCATTGAGTAGGGACCCTGCATTCAGATAAGTAATGTGTGAAGAGCCGAGATATTGTGTTTACGAGGACTGGCGGAAGGTTCTTTCAGGTGTTCTGATCTTATCCTGTCCGGACCTGGTGCTGTTCGACTTTTCACCGACGAAATGGCATGTCGGATTTCGGAAGGGAGAACCGTTGGTACAACGTATCCATCCTCCTTTATTTCATATGACGGAAGGTGGACGTGGCTATCGAAGAGATCTGAGTAGTATTCAAATGATTTTCTCCATTGCCTCTCCGGACGCTGTAACTATTCTGTCTGGGCGTCGCAGTGCAATCATCTTGGTATTGTAATTGGCGAAGCATCGTTAGGCTTTGCGAATGCTTTTCCCAGCCTCTGCAGCTTCGACCATTATTGCTGCTCTTCTCTCTCTAAGATCATCTTTCTATCGCCTGTCTGCACTGTTTTGCAAGTTGTACCCGGTTCCCGCAGCTCGTGCCATTCCGCGCTTACGTATCAGCTCGAATGTTTCTGGAGACAGACGTCTCTTGGTGACTTTCGAACTCTTAGCTTTCATAGCGCTAACGTGAGGATGACGAATGAGCCGACCGTATTTCTTGTCGTTATCGTCAACGGCATCTTCCCATCAACCGACTAGTGAGTTCAATACTTCTCAGTTAATGGTGCTTTTAGAGCTTCGTTTTTTTCAATTTGGCGCTTTTTCTCTGCTTTCCTCGAGAGATGAAATCTTCCACGAAGTCGGCGATGTTCTGATCCCGCGTAGAATTGGGCACAGCAGCGATATCGGTTAGGCAAATCCTTCGGTTTGCTGTGACGTGGTCTATTTCGTTTTGGTGCCCTCCACGGACAGAACCCCACGTCCAACGTCGAGGGTGAGCTTCTGGAATTGCGAGTTACCATGGATTGTTTTTGTCGTCATGATGAACCCCTTAGAGCTGCTCACCCTGTCCATTCCATTCTAATCCGCAGGTCAAAATGTGACGTTCTTCAGATGATCTCCTTGGCCCATTTATTGCGTCAAAATCTCCATTGATGACCTTGAAGAATGTATGGTTTTCTTCGTAGAACTTTTCCGAGTCCATATAGAACTCATTGACTTCTTCGGAGTAGTTTTAGTGTTGGCGCGTAATGGAGACGAAGACTGTTAAAGCCGGTATTGATCGACATATCTTTAATCGTAAACGTCCGATTCGCGTTCATAGTTGCTCGAATGAATCGATGTTCATGAACAAACTCCTGGTGATGAGAACGCCGACAACGGCGACTCGTCGGCTGTTGCATATTCCGAAGCACACTTCTTCTCCAGTGTCATAGAAGGCGCTGAATGGGTGGTTTCGTCTCGTCTCGGCCAAGACGATGACATCGTACCTTATTCTTGCTTGCATGATCAAGTCTTCTATCGAGGACTTGGATGCAGATGTGCGTGCATTGCAGGTACAGATCGTCACCTATAGTTCTTTGCAAATCCAGGCAGCTTCCATTGGCCTTGAGATTTTAGCAGCCTGTCCGTACTCGTCCTACCCAACGCTGAGAAATTGGGGGCGCTTTCGGGGGTCAGGAGAATGAGGCCCGTTTCTTTTGCAGTTTTTAGCTATTTGATGCCCACATGTAGCTTGCTGGGCTCTGAACCTAGAGACTGGGTATACTCACGGGTAGCTTGTCAGTCTCTCCCAGAGTGGACATGGAGCCTATTTGTTGGAGGCGACTCTTAACCACTTCTCATATACTTCCCTGTCACTTCGTTGCAGGCTTCTGGCCGAATTGACTCCTAGAATACAATCCGCATGGGCAAGAACACACCCGCAAGCGCATACATGAAGACGCTTCGTAGATACAGAAAGTGTTTGCCAAATCGGCGCAGCAGAAACAGGAAGCCCATCCCTGGATCCACCTGCATCGCAGGGAAACAAAGGTCGCTTTTGGTCCACGATTAACCAACCACCTGTCCTCCCGCTGGAGACGCGCCACGTAGCCTTGCCACAAATCTGCTCGAGATCCCTCATATGAGAGAAATCTGTGGGTCTAGAGAGAATATAAAAACAAAGCTAAAATGCTTATCATAGAAAATGTGGAGAATGTTTCCTTTTGTCTTCACCAATGCAATTCGTTCTATCAGGGACAATATGGACTGGCTAATGAAGAACTATCGGTAGAACATTTCGAAAGGACGCTACTGGCGCACTACGCTCTGTGCTATCCATAGATCTTATCCGGTCTACAGCCTCTAAATAAAGCGTGATGGTGTTTCGATTTTGATTTTTGATTTTTTTTTCGACGGTGCAACAACTACTAAATTGGCCAGTCGTTAGTACGTGGGAGTTGCAATGCTCTACTCTCGAAACGTGATTTTGTCGCGATGTTCACTATTTGAACATTGTGGTGTAGATAGGTTTTAATCTTGAAAGCTTGGGGAGCTGTGAAAGAAAGCTTTCATCGGAAACGAGTTAGCGAGAAGTATGTTAACAAATCCTTAATAGTTGACTCGGAGTGCTAATTATTTAATGGGCCTAATTTTTTAAAGCTTTCCGTTTTTCAGAGCGATCTAAGCCTCCACACCCATACACAAATGAAATTCGCAGATGTGACGTATAAGTGTAGAGGTTTGCAAAACACGAGCACAAGAGGCGTGTTCAGGCAATGAACCGGACGTTCTGAACCAGATGCAGTGATTTTTTTGGCCTTTTCCAGTGCATTATTCAAGTCGAAACATGATGACGATCAAACAAAGGGATGGGAAACAACAAGATAGACCTACTTACTTAGATACTTGGAGAGGTCCGTATTCACCAGTTGTGCGGAGCACAACACATTCGCCATTCCTTTCTTTCCTTCGCAATCGTCGTCCATGGTGGTGGCTTTATTCGAGCATAGTGGCGCGTGCGAGTCTCATACCGTGATCTGTAAAAATAATTGCAGCTACGGGTACAGCTGATTAACTTTGTTTACGAACACGTCCGCCCAACGTGTAGGTGGCCGTCCTAGGAGACGTTTGCATTCTCGTGGAATCCACTCTACAGCTCTTTTCATACATCTGTCGTCTTTTTTTCTCATTATGTGATAAGCCCACCTATGTTTCGCTACCGATGTATATTCTCCTGGATCTCGAAGATGTGACAGATTTCGAAGATCAAAGCTTCGCTTTCCAGCTCTATACTGCGAGCGCAGCTTTAGATAGGGAACATAGATGTAGCTTTTTGCTAGAAGCAAAACCTATGGCGAAATTAGCTGGAAATACTTCCACTCGACCTCAGCATGTTGCAAGTCTGCTGGCTTTCAAATGGTCGATTTTTTCGGCAGGTAAGAAGGGCTTTTGACTTCCTCAGCGCGTGGGAGGATCAGATATCAAATGTACATGCAATCAACAAGGCCGAACACTTTCATGACCTCATCAAACAAAACTTAATGCATAAATTCCTATTCGCATAATAAATAACTTTTTTCCAGCAATCACTGTTTCGTTTTTTGTAAGCCCACCAGTTACTGGTGGAAGCCAGCCACACAGAGACTTGCATGTACGAAGAATCTACTTGGCTCAGGCTGAAAAAATTAGTCAGAGGTATGGCGCGAGACCATGCGTGATCACAAGACACTCGTCTTTGGGAGGCTCACTTTTGGATTTTTGGAGTTTATCTGAAAATTCTTCAAGA
This sequence comes from Angiostrongylus vasorum, assembly GCA_018806985.1. Taxonomy (NCBI): domain Eukaryota; kingdom Metazoa; phylum Nematoda; class Chromadorea; order Rhabditida; family Metastrongylidae; genus Angiostrongylus; species Angiostrongylus vasorum. The sequence continues at coordinate 4,895 of JADANN010000081.1, read as the reverse complement.
GCTTTGCGCGAAGATGTTTGGAATTCCTTTGTGGGGATAGTGACCTCTAACTCAAAATCCTAGTGGAGCACTTGGTTTAAACACCGAACTTACCGACTTCATGTTCTTTCATACAGGTACACAGAGTGGCCCTTCTATTTCGCCAATGTATTCGTCGCTGCAAGCTTTACAAGAGGTCAGATAAATCGTACCTGAACTCATGGTCATGGAGTCACCTTCTCTACATTAGGGTATATTATGCAATTTTGCGTTGTGCATAGACTGTCACACCGGAGGTTGCGAATGAGGTGCCGCCTGAGAGTGTCTAGTGGTATTTCAACCACCGTTTCCAATTTCTCTAAACGTCCATCTTTAGGCAACTTTTACTAACCGTTCTAGTTTCGTTGGGAAATGAAGGACAAGACAGGATCTTAAGTGGTTTGTCCTCGAAGCCTATCTCTAAGAGCCACTGTGTCGCAGTCATTGGAAATGGCAATTTATTGAGGTTGCGCACGTCACCGAACGTCTCCAGATGCACTGCAAAACATCAAATTTTGTTGAAAATCGTTGGTAGCGATCTTCCACATTTTTCTGTGTCGGCATTTGGTGATGTACTGTAATGCAGTTTCTATTCTGAACTGTTGATAGAGTTGGTAAAAAATATTTCGTTTGTAAAATTCTTGCAAAAGTTTGAACGCCCTTACGAGCGAGAGGAAAAGAGAGATAAGCGAGTGGATTTGCTCCTAACCGACTCTCTCTACTTCGATATCGAAATCAATGCAAAATTACATTGCAATCATGCAGACAGGAATGGACATTTTAGTTTGTAAAGTAACTGCTGTCGATATGACGTAAGCCGTTCGCAGTGCTGCAACGCACAGCATTTTCCAAGCTTTGATTCATCGTCTTTGTTATCTCGACACTTTCCTTACTGTGAAAAAAACAGTGACTACTTAAGAACGGAAGCATTTCACTGGACTGTCATTGTAGTTCTTCATACTTAAACCACAAAAGGAAAGCTATAAGTGTTACCGTAGACAGCGACAAACTGCTTTACGGTCGCCTTCATCCGTAATACCATAAATTGTCCTTATCCAGTAGTCAAAAAAATCTTGTCCAGAATAGCCTCATTAAGTAAACAATGGAAACTTATGAATCTCTAAGACTTAATTTGCTGATCTGGAAAAAAAAGGATCGAGGACCAAGCGAAAACAATCAAAGTAGAGGGCGGATCAAGACCATCAACAGATTTTGAGGTGACCCAATCAAGGAATTGGTGGTCCAACATAGCAACGCAGACACTTGGACATCTTGTTCGGTTTGAGTAACACTTATCTTGACTTTATGTTTGGAGCTCCGTGCAGAACACTAGGACAAGCAGTTGACTGAAAATCGCCGTTGATGAATTCTTTATGATAGAAGGGGTTACTTTAATCCAAAAGAGCTGTTCATTCAGTTGAGCATTTGCTATTACCCCTCAGTGGAAACGAGCAACTAGTCTTTAAATTTCGTTTGTTTCGTGGGGATGGAATCGTATATGTTATAGAGTACAAAGCGGCGTAGAAGAGTAACAATGGAGATGTGGATGACGATGAGTGTTCTGTCGTGAATGTTATCGGTATTTGTTGTGTTCGACTTATATGTGCTATACTTTATTGATAAATATATACTTTCAACTACAAGGTTATATTAATAATTTGTTCTTCGTGAACTGCTCTTTGGAGTCAAAAAGCGATTCATGTGTTTTGGAACATTGTTAGATTTGTTTGTATTAACAGTTGGGATCAACGATCTTAAAAAATAAGAGCCGAAATAATGGCAAACAAATGTCAACGATCGCAACGAACGTGTAAGAAGCCTGTGGTAAAGGGAAAAAAAAGATAAAGTTCCCAGCGTTGATCAATCCCCTGAGTGTTGCGCCGTGCATTTGAATTCATTATGCATCGTTTGGAGGTGATTGAATGCATATCTGGCCTTAACAATGACTGGCGGTGGCCTACTGATGTATCAAGCCAGTGCTGCTATTCTCCCACACAAATCTGGCATCAATTTGCCGACTCCGGAGGGTTGGACGGCTTGATGGGTCCTGGACGCGAAGATCGGTTCCACGTGTGTGTTGGAGGTCGCCTCCGAACGCTGTGCCACGCGTGCCCTGTTGTTGGTATATCAGAGAGAAATCTCACCAAGGCATCAACATACCACTCAAATGAAAGTGTGATCTAATGATTGCACGATTGCTTGTAAGACTAGCCGCTCATGTAGGTGTGATGGGAACCAAAGGAGAACGACCATATGCAAGCGTACTCCTTTATTATGATTAAGGAATGAGCAACATTCTCTATGAAAACCAATGCGAACGCGTATTTGAACGTCCAAAAAACGGCAGAACTACATAGACGATTACAGTTTCTAACGTGAACACTTCGACTCGCTTCTGTCTTCAACATCCGATGCACTGGAAAAGCACAATGCACAAGCCTTCTTGTTGCAATTCTAGAATATTTTTTCTTAAGATTGTTTGTTAGAGACAAATTCTTTGCTACTTCAACATGCTAAACATCACTTTGCCGGAATAAAACGTTTATAGAAACCCCATAAGCCACAATATCGCTCCGGCACCAAGCAAAATTCGTCTCCTTCACTAAAACAGGTAACTGTTGAAAAGCAGGAGAGTATTGTGCATTCTCTAAGTAAATATGTCGGCCATATTATCCCCTTCAAGTTTATTTTGGCTGCTTCTTTCTTATTCGAGAAAGTTTGCTTCACAAAGTAGTCACAGTTCATTATTATGTGATACTTCATTATCAGATGTAGAGCTCAGTTTTTCCCTTTAGGCTCCTCGATTGTGTTAGGACCTGGAAGAGAAGTCTGTAATGATTTTTCTAAAAAAAACCGAAACGAAGGACCCGCATGGTATGGTGGTGAATGCGTTACTCCCTCGAAAAGGACAATAGCGCGTTTGTTTCCCACTTTCAATAATTTTCGAACATTTCGCGTGTTCCTTAAGCTGCTTTATGAATGTCATAGAATGCTGATCGTGTCAGTTCTCCACGCAATCCGCGAAATGGAAGGAAGCGTTGGGACGAAGATCGAACCAGCGCCTTTATTTCCTGAATGGCGGCGTAATTAATCATTGGGCTATCCGAGCCCTGTTTCTTTAATAAGAAAAAAAGAAATATTTATCAGAATCACCAATGAACTTGTAAAATTTTAGTGAACATGAAGACGAAAATCGGAGTACGTAAAACTAAAGGGAACAAAACAACTTGGGAAACGATACCTCCGAAGTGGGCTAGAAAAATCATTACAAACATTGCGAATTAGACGAAGCCGATAATAAAATTTCACATTCTTTCTCGATGGGAATTCCTTCTTCACTGATTAAAATCTATTGAGTAAAGCCTATGTCCGAGTGGGCACTGGCTCAGTTTCTTGTCACCGCTCTCTGTGCTGCACAGGAAAAACCAGCATTTATGTTACTGATAACATCTGCAAACCCTAAACACTTGGAAACTTCGCGGTGTATTTTTAGCCCACAAATGTGTCTGAGGTGGAGAAAAACTACAACAAAGTCGAAGATTTTAAAGCAACTTCTTGCCAGTTTATTTCGAAACAGTCGAGTCTTCTAAGTCACGCAACAAAGCGCAATCTGCAGTGAGGTTGCACTTTGAGTGAATGATTTTGTTTTGCTCTTCGATTCCTTCCTCTACGCACATTTTTCCCTACACAACGTGGTAACGGAGTGTGAAGCATGTAGGAAGCATAGTTGAAAGAAATTTCTCTGTCTTGAATGGTGAGAAAGGCTTGAAGAAGGACAGCCAACTCGCAGGCTTTTTCTATGGCAGGGACACACCTCTCTGATTTCAGAGCTCTCGTAACCAATATCGTTACTATCCGCTTTCATAGGCGAGATTTTACTATTTTTATTTTTGCATGATCTGCCGTCAAACTACTGTGCGGATCCCGGAACTTCCTGCATTTGATATTTTCCTCCCATTCATCGTCCACATTGACCTTGGAACATTTCGCTTAATATTTCCGCTGTTGCTAAGAAATTTTATCTTCATTATGAATATCGCAGAATGTCGCCTAGCGAAGCAAAGACGATCCCGCATTAGCTTGAGGATAGCGTTGGACATGGGATTGAACTAGCACCTTGTTTCTGCTGGACTGCATCACTAAACACTGCGCCAGATCCACAATTTGAAGAGGACCAGCTCTGCTCATGTTCGATCCAATCTCACAGTCCTTTAGGGTCACATGTTTTTTGTATTGCGATATTGCTTATTTTAGAAACCTCTCCTCCCAAGTAACATCACTCAGCACAGAGTCTAGGATTGCCGTGGAATATGCACGTGGCCATTGGTTCAATTTCATGCCATTGAGAAACCTCACTATCTAACCACTAGAGGCTGGTAAATTGGTGAGGGTAAAAAAAATAATGATTTGACAATTTTCTATTATCTTGGTGAGCGAAACAGGAGGTTACTAGTTCATTCTTTGTTGACAAAAAGCTTTTGGGAACTACTGATTTCATACATCTGTAAAAAAGGGATGCAGGGACAAAGTTCTCGGCACTGATCAACCTCTGCGGGATGCACCATGCATTCGACTTCATGAACTATTATTAGAGATGATTTAATGCATATATAGCCTAACTATTTGCCTGTGATGGCCTACCGATGCATAGAGTCGGTGCTCGCCAGTGTTGCTATCCCCCAGACAGGTCTGGTACCAATTTGCCGACGCGGCACTATGGAAGGCTTGGTGAGCCTGAGGCGCGGTTTTACCCCATGTGTATTGCTGGGCTCCTTTAATAACCACGGTCCACGTGTCCCTTGGTACAACGTTAGCTCCGGCAAATTCTTTAATGGAGCCATTGAATCCCGTGTGGCCGTTACAATCTGCGTTTGCGG